>LUCM01011240.1:0-87007 GCA_008360955.1 Fasciolopsis buskii | reverse complement strand
AAAGAGAGAGATCTCCAAGCAAATTTTTGTCACGCATCCAGATACTACTTCCTGCTTCCATACATTATACATACGAAGTATTCTGGGCATTCCTGCTCTCGTTCCTAAGGTTGGCTCAAGACCAAACTGAACAAAAGAAAATACCTTATCAACGAATCAACACTGTGTGATTCTTCTGTGGACTCTTCCACGAACAGCTTCCATGCAACACTCCTGTTCTGCTACAAGACTCGATTCTGGTGAAAAATATCAATGTCAATTCGGAGATGATACAAGTATGTGGATGTATTGGACAAGATAAGCATACAGATACGCATAGCTGACGAGCGACAATAAACCGCGAAAACCGGTCAGTGTGCTCCACAAGCAAATATTTGTACCACGCATATCCTAGATACCATACTTCACTGCTTCTATAACATATAGCATAAAGTATATTACTGCGGGCGAATTACTAGCTCTCAGTTCCCATAAGGTTGCTCAGACCAAACTGACAAAGAATATCAATGAATCAACTTGTATCCTTCTGATGGACAATCTTCCTACGAACAGCTTCCATGCACAACCTGTTGCTACAGACCGATTACTGGTGAATAAATATCAAATTCAATTCGGAGTGTAAAAGTAATGTGGATGTTTGGACAAGAATTAGCAAATCGGGTACGTAATAGCTGGACAGAGCGATTCAAAACCACAGCGACAAACGGATCGTAGTGCTCCAACAAATTTGTCCATCGCATCCAAGATATACTTCCATGTTCTATACATATAACAGTAAACGTATATTCGGTGGGCAATTAACTGCTCTCGGTTCCTAAGAGTTGCTTCAGACGCAACTGACAAATGAAAATTATCAAACGAAATCACACTTGAGAATTCTTCTGTGGACAGTCTTCCAGAACAGCTTTCCATGCAATATCCTGTTGCTACAGACATACGAAATTCGGATAGAAAGAAATAATACAATCAATTCCCGAGTGTAACATAGTATAGATGCTCGCACGTGTTGACAACAATAATAAGGCAGTCGGGTAACGACCACTATGCTGACGAGCGACAAAATTCACAATATAACCGGGCACAAGGCGAAAGGCCACGCTCGATGACTGCTGCCCAAAAGCCCAATTTTTTGTCCACGAACATAATTCACACATGCAATAACTACAACTAATATCCCTGCACTACACAGTAACATATTACATACTTCATATTCTGGAGCATTACTTGCTTCTCTGTTCTAAGAAGATATGGCTCAGACAACTGAACAAAGATTATCAAACGAATCAACAACTTTGTGATTCTTCTGTGGACTCTCCCACGAACAAGCATTCATATGCATAATCCTGTTGCTAACAACTACAGATTCTGAGTGAAATATATCAATCAATTCCGAAAAGTGTAACAATATTGGATGTATATGGAAGATAGACAACGGGTTACTGCATAGCATGAAACGATGAACGACAATAACACGCGAAACCGGTCGTTTTGCTCCCAAAGCAAATATTTGTTCCACGGCCATCCAATACTATAACTTCCTAGCTATACTAATACATATATCATACTATATTCTGGGCATTCTGCCTCGTTCCTTAAGAATTGCTCAGACCAATGACAAAAGATTATCAATCGATAAAATCACACATTACGTGATTCTTCCTGTGGACATCTTCCACACAGCATTCCAGCATATTCCTTGCTACAGATCGATTACTGGTGAAAAATTATGCATATCTAAAATTACGGAGTGTACAAAGTATGTGGATTATTGGACAACGATAGTCAAATCTGGGTACGCATAGGCATGACGAGCGACAATAACCGCGAAAACCCCAGTCGTGTCTCCCTAACTAAATTTTTGGTCCAGCATCCAGATATTAACTTCACTGCTATCTTATACATATACATAACGTATAATTCTGGGGCATTCTGCTCATCGTTCCTAGAGGTTTGGCTCAGACACAACTGAAACAAAAGAATTATCAACGAATTCACACTGTGATTCTTCTGTGGACTCTTTCCAACGATACAGCTTCATGCATACTCCTGTTGCTACGACTCGATTCTGGTGGAAAAGATCAATCATTCGGAGTGTACAAGTATGTGGACTGTTTGGACAACGATAGCATACGGAATACGATTCTGACGACGACACATAACCGCAGAACCGTCGTGTGCTACCCACGCACAAGATTTTGTTCTCACGGGCATCAGATAACACATTCCTGTGGCTTCTTATAATTTCATATAACATACGTATACTGTCAATGCGGCTTATTGCGTGCGCTCCGGTTCACTAAGGTTGGCGCTCACGACCAACTGACAAAGAAAATTACTCAAAACAGAATCACACTTGTGATTCTTACTGTGGATCTTCCAGCGAACTAGACTTCCATGCACACTACCTGGTATGCTAACATGACTCGATTTCTCGGTGAAAATATCAAATCAATTTCGGAGATGTATCAAAGTATGCATGGAATGTTTGACAAGATAGCATCGGGTACGCATAAGCAGTTGACTGATTAGCGACAGAATAACCGCGAAAGCCGGTCGTGTGCTCCCAAGCAAAATTTTGTCCACTGCAATCCAATAATATACTACTTCCTGCTTCTATACATATACATACGTATATTCCTGGGGCATTCTGCTCTCGTTCCTTAAGGTTGGGCTCAGACTCAACTGACTTATAATGAATTTATCAACGATCACCTACTTAGTGATTCTCTGTGACTCTTCCAACGAAACAGCTTCCATGCACAATCACTGTTGCTAACAAGACTCGAATTGTTAACTGGTGAAATATAATCAATCAAAATTCGCGAAGTGTACAAGTATTGGATGTATGGAACAAAGATAAGCAATGCGGGTAAACGCATATGCTGACAGAGCGACAAATAACCAGCGAAACGCGTCCGTGTGCTCCCAAAGCAAATTTTTGTCGCATACTGCATCCAGATACTACAATCCTGCTTCCATACATGAATAACATACAGTATATTTCTGGGGCAATTCCGCCTCTCTGAATTCCTAAGGTGGCTCAGACCAACTGACAAAGAATTATCAACGAATCACACTTGATGATATCTTCATGTGGAACTCTTCCACGAACCAGCTTCATGCATATTCGTAGTTGCTATACAGATTTTCCGTCGATTCTGGTATGAAGAATAATCAATTCAATTACGGGAGTAGGATACCAGTATGAAATGCGAAAATGTTTGGACCAGATAGCATCGGGTACGCAAATAGCTGACGAGCCGACCAATAACCGCGAAATCGGTCGTGTGCCTCCAGCAAATTTGATCCACGCATACAGATACTACTTCTGCTTCTTATACATATACATAACGTATAATCTGGGCATACGCTCTCGTTACTCAAGGTTGGCTCAGACCAACTAAGACAAAGAACATTATCAACGAATCCACACTTGATGATTACTTCTGTGTGAACTCTTCCACGAACAGCTTCCATGCAAATACTCATGTTGCTAACAGACATCGGGATTCTGGTGAAAATCTCTTAATCATTCGCGAGTGTACAAGTATTGTGGAATGATTTGGTACAGAGAATAGCATCGGATAACGCCATAGACGCTTGACTGAGCGACAATAACCGCGAAACCAGGTCAGGTGTGCTCCAAGCCCAATTTTGTCCACGCATCCAGATACTGACTTCCTGCATGCCATAAACATATACACATACCCATATTCCTGAGCGCCAATTACTGCTTCTCGTTCCTAAAGGTTGGCTCAGACCAACTGACATAAAGAAAATTATACACGACACAACTTGTGATTCTCTTGGACTCTGTCACGACCAGCTTCCATGCACACTCCTGTTAAGCTACAAAGACTCCGAATATCTGGTGAAAAATATCAATCAAAATATCGAGTGTACAGAGTTAATGTGGATCGTTGGAACAAAGGATAGCATCGAGGTACGCAAAAAAGACTGAACGAGCGACAAATAAACCGCGAAACCGATCGTGTGCTCACCAAAGGCAAAATTTTTGTCCACTGCAGATCCAATACTATTTCCTAGCTTCCTAACATAATACCATACTATATTCTGGGAGCATTCTGCTAACTCGTTCTTAAGGTATGGCTCATATCCATAACTGACAAAGAATTATCACAGATCACACTTGGTGATCCTACTGATTGGACTCTTCCACGAAAAACAAACTTCCAATGCATACATCCTGTGCTATCGACTCGATTCTGGGTGAAAATTATCAATCAAATTCGGACGTAGTACAAGTAGTGTGGATGTTGGACAAGCATATGCACATCGGGTACAGCAATAGCGACAAGAAGTCGACATATAACCTTGGAAACCCGGTCGTCGTGCTCCCATAGCAATATTTTGTCCACGCAATCCACATACATACTTCCTGCTTCCATACATAATACATCACTGTAATACTCTGGGCATATCATGCTCTCTGTCCTAAGGTATGCTCAGACCAACGACAAATGAATATCAAACGAACTCCACAACTTGTGAATCTTCGTGGACTCTTCACGAAACACTTCCAATGCACACTCCCTGTGCTACAAAGACTCGATTCTGGTGAAAAATATCAAAATCATATATCGGAGTGTAACAAGTATATGAGATGTTTGGACAAGCATAAGCATATCGGATACGCATAGCATCGACACGAGCGACAATAACCGGAATACCGGTAGATGTGCTCCCCAAGCAAAATTTTTGTACCAACGCATGCCAGATACTACTCCTGTAGCTCTCTATACATTATCATACGCTATATATGCTGGGGCAATTCTGCTCATCGTTCCTAAGAGTGGCTCAGACCAATCTGACAAAGAATTATCACGACATCACACTTGTTATTTCTTCTGATGGACTTCTTCCACGAACAGCTTCCAGCATACTCCTGTTGCTACAGAACTCGATTCACTGGGTGAAAAATATCAATTCAATTACGGGGAAGTGTAACAAGTAGGGATGTTTTGGACAAGATAGCATCGGCGTAACGCAATAGCTGACAAGACAGAACAAATAACCAGCGAAAACCGGTCGTGTGCTCCCAGCAACACCAAAATTTTGTCCACTGCATACCAAGATACTAACTTCCTGATTAATTAATATAATATATATATATATATATATATATATATATATATGTATAAGGGAAGGACGTTTGTACTCTTAATGGCATCCGGTTTATTCCGTGAGTTCTGAATTTTTTACCAACCCTGATACAATAAATCTGGCTGAGAAGTGGATCCTCGAATGAGAAAACCAATAGAGTGGACTGTCTGTATGTATGCAGGTATTAGATAAAAATCCTCTCCTCGATTATCAGTCGCAATTAGTGACTTGTTTGATTCAATCTGTTAACTTGGAGATTATTGCCCAGTATTCTACAATGACCTTCCGAATGGTTGAAAGGTATGTAGGTCCCACACAGTAATTAGTGTAAACCTTTGAACAGAATGAAAAGAGACATCAATCACCGATTCTTTTTTCCAGTGTCGCTTGTCTGGACCGTTGTGATCATTCACGAATGATGTTTCTTAATGATGAATGTGATGGGAAAAGTCATTCGTCTCGTGATGAACGTTCCAAAATCCACATTGAAGAACAACCATATAAAAAATTTGTTACCACTGGAGAAGATAATTGTAACAAAATGCGTCAATAATCGACGAGTTGCACGGCTGAATAAGTTGCGCCAGATAATGTTTTTCTTTGTGCCCATTTGCACAATAGACCACCCACTCCCGTCCCACACACGAGGAGGTGGGAGTGGGGAGAGGAGATTCACAGAACTCCGAGATGAGTGATGAAAACGGTACAGTTCGATGCGTGCGGGAGGGCTCAGGAAAAGATAGCTAGGTTCAGAATGAAAACATTGACTCACAGCCAATGTGTCTCGGGAATTTAGTGCATGCACCCAAAGGGTCATTGCCAGTTGCACCACTGGTCGCACACACGCACACAAGTGCAACGTTCTACTGCTAGCCAGTGTACAAGTGTTAATGCCATTATTTGTATGCAAATGTGTCGGTGTGCACAAGTAACGCACAAGTAACTGAATCAAAAGCTGACTGTGGTAATGATGGATGACGAAATCGCGTTTTTGGTACGCACAAATAGACACAAGCACACAGCGTCACAGTGACTGTGCACGTTCTTACAAATCCGCCGTCTTGTTCTGTCTGCCTGACTAACTGCCTGGTTGGCTAGTTGATTGTGATGACCACGCGGAAATTTTGTGTTCCGATCAGTATCGGTTCGTACGTGATACTGATAGATTTCTGTGGTACACAAACATCTTTGTGATACTCTGTCTGTACGTGGTTTTTCATGTCAATCGACGTTAGAATTCTGACGTGCGCAATAGTATCGGTTACAAATGAATGATGTCGACGATGATGCGTGTCTGAGTGCTCCAATCCACTCACTCCTTGAGTTTCTCATACACAAACAAGTGTTTTCACCCGCTTAACCGTGTTTGTCAGTTAAACCCAGTCATACTCTGTTCTCCGTTTGTCATCGAAATACGCAAAATACGCAAAAAAAAACCACGCAAGTGAATGCACATATTCATTTCAATTGTGGAAGGAACGAGAGAATGAGACAATCAGGAGATAGTTGATTTCGACACTGTTCTCTCGGTGCGTGCAATACCTTACACAACATGCACGATTCGATATGCGAGACGGATTGATTAGCCAACTGAATAGCCAATTAATTGATCGATACAGCTAAACTGATGCCCTTGAATGCTGGGCAAACACACGCAAACAAGTGAACACCAGCAGTAGGTGCACACGTGCACAATTGCACACACACACACACACACACACACACACACACAGAACGGTTGGTCTTGAATGACGTCAGATCCATAATACATTCCTCCTAATATCGACGTGCTCTCATTGTCACTGGCTCCCATACAGCCACGAAGGTAATAACAATGATCTCGGCATTCCGTTGCTGCAGCTACACACTCACACACACACACGCACACACACACACAAAGTACGAGTGAATACAATTCTCATCGTGTCGTCGTCTCCAGATGGCCGGTGATGATGGAAACAGATTTGCATACTATCACTCGATCATTAACTGCTCCAAGGTTGAGAATACGCAGAAAAAACAGCCCCAAAATTTGGTCTTCGTAGGTGAATTCGGTCAGCTAGGGCAACGTACACGAGAATAATGATATCAAGAAATGAATCCCATTTAGTGGAAACCGATTTGCAGAGTAATTTTAACCATATGAGAGCTAACATGTAAGGATACTAGAATCATCGAAATCGCAACATGGCACGGTGTGACTGTTTGCGCATTTTCATGACCCAATGCGATAGACAGGATGACACATCTTGAATCGAAGATTTAATCGTGTCTAGAAAGTCAAACGGAAGAACTCCGACACACTAGGTTCGTGAATGCCCAGGTTAGGAGTTAAGTTCATCAGGCAATGCAGTTGGAAATGAAGAATGGAAGAACAAGTGCAGCAAGTAGATGCCATCTACTCAATCACTCCACGACGCTTATGAAGAGATCCTTGGTACAAACAAGAGCTTTGATTAAGAATCCTAGCCATTTTTCTGCATAGTGGATTGTTTCCCTAGCAGCTTCACGTTCGGAACTACCGTACTCCAGTCTTGCAACAGCTTTTCAAACTTTGGACATGCAAAACATGCCAAACCGACCTATAGCCCTCGAAAATCTAACCCACAGATTCGATGTCATCCGCGTGATCTACGACACACAGGTTCTCATCATCTCCCAGTTCGATCCCCACACACTAGAAACAACTTAAAGCATCCTCCTTAACCACAACCTCATCCGTGATGAAATTCAACAATAATGGAGAAATGGAACATCCTCAGCGAACACCACCAGTCACCGTTTACCCTCACGCGACCACAGATATCCAAGTGCAATGCTCGTACCAAGTTCAACAACTTCGCTGACATACCCACCCTTCCGCTGGAGAGCACCGAATAACGCTCTCCGATCCACTGAGTCCAATGCGCCTTTCAATCCAAAAAAGACTACCATAGTAGAGCGGCGGTGAATGTGGTGCGTTTCGAATGACCGCCGAAAAATGAAAATCGGATCCATGCAATCGCGATCTTGTCGAAACTCGGTCTGCTGTTCGCCGATGTTGCTCTCGCACACCCTTGTAAAACGGTGCAGCATTATCCAAATTAAGACCTGAGCAACTATCAAAATTAAACCAATCCCACGATGGTTGATACAGCCATTGCGTGTTTTCCCTGAAGATGGGTACAAGCATTCACTCATCCTGCAATCACGAATTACGTTCATCATTCTAAATATCACGAAGCATGGAGGTAAGAACTTTTGACTTTCTTGGCTTCTCCACCCAGTTTGAAAGGAATTGGGGGAATTCGTCCAAACCGACCGCCTTTCCCCTCTCTTCCCGAGGATTCGCACCTGCCGTCGGCGGAATAACTAGCAGTGATTCGTCCCACGACAACGGATTACGTTCCTCGTTTCAAATTACTACTCTACTTCTATTTCCGTTTGGGCGTTTAAGAAACATCTCCCAAGGATTTGGAGTGGTAATCATCGGATTAATTGAATTTACCCTCGGGCAGATAAACTGGCGCTTGAAACTTTTAACCCGACGATCGAGGCTTTTGCTGTTTACCATGAATGGGTTGACAACAAGTTTCCAAGCCTATTGGAACCCCGTGAAGTGTTGCGCTTCTTAACCGAATTGTTCAACAAGTGCAAGAACTCATACTGATTTTGAAAGTTGGCGGCAACTGTAGCTCAGATTGATGGTTGTCGTAAAGCGATGAACGCTAAGCTTGGCGTTTAGGTAGAAAAGCTCACAATACCAATCAAGTCGACTTCGTCAATGAGTATAAAACAAGAAGTGGACTACTGTCGGCCGGCTGCTGACGGTTTATGATCGTCTGCTTTTTTCTGTTGACTTGTAGATTAGGGCTTTCGACTAGAATCTCGTGAAATAGACCCCTAAACCAACTGTTTGCATTCTTTTGGGAGGCCGGAAACAGAAAGGCCCACAGAGCAGTCATGAACTATTATGGTCGACAATCGATGCCACGGAATACGAGTCTGGAAGATCTGACGCCTGTAATACATCACGTAAAATAATGTTTACTGTGTTTTGGATTCTTTTCTTTCCGCGTGATTTTCAATGTATAACTAGATTTAGGCAAAATAAAAACATGAAATGCTTTGAGCATATTTGTCATAGGAAAAAATTGTGAGAACTACCTTCGAAGGATTCTGAGGTGCTATAAAGTGAGCGAATGATATAGGGAACATGATAAATTTAGTGCAATTTATGAACCGAACTCAGTTTCCATATTGTTATTAGTACGACTTATTTTATGGAGCACGCAAACACGTGTCCAGAGAAATCACAATCGATGACTTCACGCGGCACGCGTTCAGAAACCTCCAAGGTTAAAGTGTTATCCTACTGCACTTAATTCATCGAGATGTATGCACCACAAGACGAGTACTGAACGATAGAGCATAGAACAATAGGAAATAATAGAAGGAAATCACGTCCTCTTGCGCTTACTTTGTCAATATCAGTATGTTCGCATTTACGTTTCATTTGCGTGTTTTACATTTTTTCATTCATATTCGGCTCAACACAGTGATGGGTAACACACACACACACACACACACACACACACACACACACGAACACTCGGCCATGGACAGTCCATGTATAAGAAGAGGATACACGCCTGTATTTGTGCTTGTATTGTTTATTTTGTGCATATTAAACGTCTGTTCAAACAGTTAATCATATGACTATCGCCACTAGTAAAACAATCGGTCCTCATTACTTCAAAATGGTTTCAGACTCAGCTTGTCAATTAGTCACCGAAAGCGACAGACCGATTGCAGTTTGTCTGATTGACTAAAATTTCTATTGAGACAGATTTGTTTTATGTTGCTCTGGGGTAAATCACCAAAGGAAATCATTTGAATCTGTAGACTAGTTGAGCTTTAGTTTCTACCATTGGAACTTTCGTCACGTTCTCTAACCTATTAGCACAATTCTTAAAAAGTACGTCGACGATCTCTTGCTTTGTTAGTACATCGCCAATCAATCGAACTGTTCATCTTCCGCTGATAATTCACGTAACATTTGCAATCTTCTTCCTCAAACTGGGATTCATTTTAACTTATCTAAATGTTCCAGATACATTATTATTTCCTCCCAAATCAACAATCGATCATTCACACTGACCGGCTTCCCAGAGACGGAAACGCGAATAGCATAAGTGGCCGAACGAGAACCAACTGATGGTGGTCTCATATTCTTGATTAAGCCCAATAAAAGTACGTAGTTTGTTATTTTCAAATCTGTACACTGAGGTGGTGCGGTGTTCAGAAAATCACCGATGTATGCAGGACGAACGATGTTTGAAAGAAGTTGAAAGGCGGGAAGTTGAAAAAAAACATCAAACGCAACATGACTTCAGGGATCCCAGAAGATGTGTTCGATGACGGAGTTTAATGGTCTACTAACTGTATTACAGTCACGATAAGGTAGTTGAGAGCATATGGTAGTGTTATTAGTAAAGAATTCGATAAAAGTGGGAATATTGGCTCAGGTACTGAAAACTTGAGAAATACGCGTATTCATTGGAAATTATGGGAAAAGAAGCCAGTCAACTCAGACGGAGAGGGTTCGCTTACTGAGGAAAACTGACGTCCATGACACGCGAGCAGTTTCGACAGAAGACTCTCACGCTAAACGTGGCTGATGGCGAGGCCACATGGTTTCTTTTTGGTCGTTGAGCGTGGCTGACTATAAATGTGAGGCGAAAGCACGCCGGTCGCTGTTGGAATAGCGATGTCAGAAACCGTACTGGCGGTCTACCAGCGTTTCTTCGCGTTCGATAAACGAACACATCTGGTCCGAGAAGACGGTTTTGAAATAGCAAGTGGGGGGAATTAGATGGCAGTCGTTAGAGCAAGAGGGAAAATCGCGTCTGAAAACAAAGTAAATCGCAGTGTGTTTCCAGAGGATCAGAAAGCTAGTCGGGGAAAATGAGAGAAGAGGTGACGTAAAGAGAGGGATATCATGGAAAAGATGGGTTGTATACCGCCCACACCAGATGGTTTGCAAATGTTGAGAGAACACAGCGCTTCGCGGATTTCAATTAATTCGAATCAAACAGGATCACCAGAGGAAGTAGAGATGAAAGAGGAATCGGAAGAGGCAGAAACTGCGGAAGGATTTTTTGGCAAGGGACCAAAATCTTTGGCCGCTGGTGATGAATGAGGCCAGACGATCGGCTGTGCACCGAAGGAAATATTGTTTGGCCTTCGGTAGACCAATATCCGTTCTATCGTGAACGAAGAGATGGTAAGAGAAGCGCGTGGGAGAGTGGCGAAATGCTGTGTTTCACGCGAACATCATGATCACATGGATGGTTGAAACTCTTGGGGAAGTTCAGTTTACTGGATTTCGAAGTGCGTAAAATAATATGCATATTCCGAGAGGATCATACCAAAGACAGGAGCAGAGATGGAAGCGTCTGACGTTAAATGGTGGTCACTTCAAGGATACGAGGCCAGGAAGCCGCAAAACTCGCCCCAGTTAGCTTAATTATTGCACCGAAATGCTTCAAGGCTAGTAAAATCGATGAATCAGGAAAAAACAGATGTCGATTGAGATAGAGAGAGAGAGAGAGGAGAGATTAAAAATATCCGAGAAGAGAAAGGTCAGAAGTGAAAATAAAATCGAAGGCATGAAAACGATTACCACCTCCATAGAGATGAACTAATTAGCATAGAGAAATTTTCAGTTTTGTGCTCCAAAGCCGAAGTGCCAACTGAGGGCACCAATCACTATTGGAAGTGAGTAGTAAAATCCCCCAACATGATAAAATTATCGTTAGGATCCATCACAAACAAGAGATTAGTGTTCGAAGATGAGAATTCGAACACCGTAGCCAGGCGAACAATGAATAATACAAAATGAGATTAAAGGACAAAATTCGGAGCTTTAACCAAATCAACTGAAATTCGCGACTGGGAGAGTGACTTTTTCTGCATGTGACGACTGATTGGTGGACAAAGCCAAAACAAACTTCGATTAAAAAGAAACTGAAGGGCATAGTTAAAGGATTGAAATGAGTGGTATCTGATAACCGGCAGATTCGAGTCCCGAGTCGTTTGACGGTAGCAGTAATACACCCCAGTCCGCCAATGAGTTCCTAGTCACTTTACAACTGAGTAAAAAGAGCAAAATCGTGCGCGATTGTGTGCTGGCATTATTCACGGTGTGAGCAGGGTACTGACAACCGCAGTATATTGATATTTAAAGTCGGTAATCATATAAAGTCGCAGATGGTAATGAGCCGGGTGATAGCAAGGCCGTCTACTAACCCCATGCTTTACCTGGCAAGGATATTGGTCCTAAGGAATAAAAGTCGAAGATCATTGGCCCAAATATGATGAGTGAACCGGTCTGCTTAGTTTTGCGCTTTCCTAAACCGAATTCGAAGGTGACAGTTGTTAGTTTTGCCCGTTTTCCAGTGACTTGTAAGAGCCTACTATACAGTAAAATGCAACAGCTACAACACGTTGCAGCGCCAAAAAACGGGTAAGGGGTATATCCTATTTTTACTGAGGGTAGTTCCAGTGGTTTAAGCTGGAATTCAACCAGTGTGACCACGTTGTATTGAAAAGATTGCAAAGGGTGGGAATTTTTCGGATCGGTCGTACTAGTTTTAGGACGATGAATTTTCAATCCGAAATATGTCAGGTTTTCAGAGCCAAGTTTGGGGGGAGGGTTGTCCACGCACAACGGAATTTGACCGTAAACAGCAAATGCACACAGCAGTCTTGTTTGGGAGATCTAAAAACTGTCTTTCTTTCTTTCCTTCTCTCTCTCTCTCCCTCTGTTGTCTGACTAGTAAACAGCCCTTACAGGCTTCATTCAGGCTCTTGTCAATCAATGTCACGGCCCCGGATCTTCTGTGTCCTCCCGTATTGACCTTAATTGCGGACAGGCGACTTAGCCATGCATTACGGATACTGGTAGTGCTCCCGAAAGCGGGTCATAGGCTGGCGTTAATTCATCCCACATCTGCGTAGGACGCATTCCACCGAGGGTCAAACACCGTGAACGAAGTCAATCCGGAAAAACACTAGGAATGACGATGATGCTTCCTGACACTTTCATTTTCTCTAATATTTAGTGATAAATAAAACGCATTCTATTCTTTTAACTATGATCCCTGCATTAGATATGTTAATTTTCTTGTTCTTTTTTCATTGGAGGTGACAAGACTGATAAGTAGTTCGGGAATGAGTCTTAATCAGGGTAACTGGGATTCAAAATGTTTTTTTTTCTTAGACTGCCAGGATGGAGTAGCCATTAGTAGAAAAGCCTATCTTCTGCAGTGCAATTCCATTTGAACACAAAGTAATGAATAATTGTTGTCATCATTCCGTAGGAGCATCATGCACGGCGAAAAGCAATCTGCAGAGCGAACTACAAACAATGAAACCAGGTAGACGGAGAGAACAAGGTAATGGGTGAGTAATCCTCGTGTCGAACAACAGTTATATGTGCTAAGGCACAAACCGTTGAGTGGGCAAGACCAGCTGCAGACTTTAGTTAGGAAGTTTTACGTCAGATGACACAATTCATCGATCAAGATTTCCATACCTACCCTTCACGTCTAAAAGTGATCATAATTACCCTTCTTCCAATAACTATCAAGCTAAATGAGTGCAATGCGCGAAGCCACTCACGGCGCATATAACAAACAATGGCTGGAAATTTCTATTTGGCGGTTGGTCTATTGTGACAAAGGTTCGCGTCTAAACTCAAGGCTTTTGACTTCTTCTTTTTATCAGATTGAAGCAATGTCAAGCACGTATTGGCTTTCCAAAACTCTGGAAACCCCAGTGCATCTTAATCAGCAGTAGTCGTGCCTCGAACCCGTGAAGCACCAACCAAATCGGTTTGGCATACAATCGCTCGCTGATGGAAAAACGGATGTCACGTCGATGCTAGGGGTAATTGTGACTGGAGAAGATCAATCTTATTCCCTGTGTACAGGATGAAGAACACCAGCAAACCTACCTAACTGCTTTCACGACACTCAACTTTGGTGCTGAAAAGGCAGAGGACAATGATTTTTTTGAAAACAGACGATATATTGATAAAGATTACCTGGGCTTTCCAGACGAATTTACTCCATTTTTGCTTCAATGAGATACGGCTTCATTTTACGTGTTTGTCTATGCTTCCCCATTACCCATCTTATTAAGCTTTTCAACAAGCAAGGTTGGAAACAAGAAAATGGTAGTCGGTTTATGGCTGGGTGCAGAGGTATGAGGAAGTTGGATTCGGTACTCACCACTACATGAAGGATCGTTGTGTAACACGTATACCTCTGGGCACACTAACATTAACAGCACTGTGAGAAAAAGAAAAACGACGGTAAAGACCTGGTGTGATCGGAGCAAAGGGAAAATAGAAAAAAACGTAAGAAAAAGTGACTAATCCTAAGGGGTCCTGAACTGAGACTTTTTTCAAACGACCTTAGCCGCAACGCATCAGAGCGAAAAACAGCGTCTCCAATTTTGGATTAAGAGCCCTACGTCTCCTCCACCCCGAAGACGGTGGCGCCCTCAGAGCTGGCAACCAAGTTCGTCCTGTATGTCTTGGCTCAAGCATAACAGTTCTAAAGGAGACAGTGAATTATAGCCTTTTCAAACGGCGACTTACACTCGTCACATCACAGTGTCATCAACGTGGTACTTTACAAGGTAAATGTTTGCCAGGTGAAAACCCACCAGAACCATGACATAGCCGCCGATTTCCCCCGACAGGTTAACCGGTAACTGTGATTCCACTTTATTGCCAAAATAAATAACGGGTATGGTTACCGTTGCCCTGTTCGAAACTTGGGAACATATGAAGTGGCACGACCCTGAAACTCAGAGTGGTTCGAAAAACATGTATTGCCTTACTAGCAAGGTTTGTTCCTCAATATGAAACTCATTGAGTAAAAATAGGAGAATACAGGCATCTATTATAACTACACACTTCGAGAATATTACTTACCATTTGGCGCAACTCCATTCGGACCGGCAGTCACAGGTGGCGGGATGACCGTGTATCCTGCCTGAGCGAGCGCTTTCAACACAACAACCAAAGCGACCGAACTTGCCCGGAATCGAATATGTTGAGGTCGGACGCACAATTCCTGATCACATGTATGAACCATGATGTTTGTGTCCGTGCTGGACATGGGCAGACCATGATACAACATTCCAACAATAGTATCCAAACGCCAAACCTTAGCGTGGAGCGGGTACAAAAATAGGAATGAAACAGAATGGTAGTTGAAAACTTTCTTTAGATCACAACGACTGATCAAAATTTCATTGTAACAAATTGACAATCGATCGAACGAACCGTCCTAAAGTATCAAATGGCGTCTCAAACATTACTTTATACTACATACTTAATGGAGGAGTGGTTGCAATGAAGAGTGGGCAGGACCCTTGGCACCACAGCGGAGGAATGTAGTAATTGACAATTAGGACTATGAAGATTGAATTGGCATAAATGCATATGATTTCTCAATAGATCAGCTGTGATAACAGCTCGCAAGATAGCTACCTATCAGCGGGTCTCGGATAAGAACTTCTAGCCTTAATTCACATTACCACCGCCGGCTGAAAAGTATGGCAGCGACAGTATCTGTTCGAGGACGCCAAAATTACCCAAAGGCGACTGGATTCCTGGAGTCCAGGCCCCAACCGTTAAGCTACTTCCCACTAGTGATGTCCGTTAATAGTGATTAAGATCAGCAACAAATTTGTTTACAGACCTGGCAGATGGATAGCCACGGTCTGCCAAATAGGCTTTAAACAAAAAAAATAAGCCCCATTGATAGCTGCCTTTCCCAAGAGTCACATGGTCCTATACAAAAAGTCAATATACAAGGAGGAACAGGGGGTGGACTTACATAGTCGAAAAAAGAAAACAATCCAGTAATAACCAACATGAAGAACAGTCTAACTGTACAAACATACATCTTCAATCGTTCTGATTCGACATAAAGTTACAACACGATCCCCAATATTCATGAGTTGCTCCCATAGCACTAAGTATCGCTGAGTATGTCGAACACCAACCACAAACACCTGAAACACCTATTTCACCTAACTTCGCTGTGCATTTCCTCATTCCACGTTGCCATGTCTGCTGCTCACCTCCACATGGCTTCTTTCATTCCGTGTGAGGAACGCAAAACAGACGAGTGCTCGTCATAACCAACATGTGACCTAACCAACATAACCTGCTAAGCTTCTTACGCTCAGATAAAGTGCTCTCGGAAACGGCAACCAATACTAGATAATTCACCTCAGCATCACTCACCCGGTACTTCCATCAAATCTTGGCGATACTACGCAGACATCGAAAACCTTCACCCAAACAGCATCTTCGACACGCATATTCCGTGTCTCACAAACATACAACAGAACTCAGCGCACCGCACGGCACCCCACTAAACATGACCTTTCAATATAACTGAAATATAAGGCCCACGCCACAAGTGTTCAGTCCAGCGCATACCGATCGACACTTGCATACACTCATGCATGCTTCTACTACCGAGCTACCATCATTTGCCAAACAATCGCCAAGATCCGTTAAACGGTTCGCAATGGTGAGTTCCTCTCCATCAAGTTTCACTTTTGCAACTACTTCCCTCCAGTCTTGCAACAGCTTTTCAAACTTTGGACATGCAAAACATGCCAAACCGACCTATAGCCCTCGAAAATCTAACCCACAGATTCGATGTCATCCGCGTGATCTACGACACACAGGTTCTCATCATCTCCCAGTTCGATCCCCACACACTAGAAACAACTTAAAGCATCCTCCTTAACCACAACCTCATCCGTGATGAAATTCAACAATAATGGAGAAATGGAACATCCTCAGCGAACACCACCAGTCACCGTTTACCCTCACGCGACCACAGATATCCAAGTGCAATGCTCGTACCAAGTTCAACAACTTCGCTGACATACCCACCCTTCCGCTGGAGAGCACCGAATAACGCTCTCCGATCCACTGAGTCCAATGCGCCTTTCAATCCAAAAAAGACTACCATAGTAGAGCGGCGGTGAATGTGGTGCGTTTCGAATGACCGCCGAAAAATGAAAATCGGATCCATGCAATCGCGATCTTGTCGAAACTCGGTCTGCTGTTCGCCGATGTTGCTCTCGCACACCCTTGTAAAACGGTGCAGCATTATCCAAATTAAGACCTGAGCAACTATCAAAATTAAACCAATCCCACGATGGTTGATACAGCCATTGCGTGTTTTCCCTGAAGATGGGTACAAGCATTCACTCATCCTGCAATCACGAATTACGTTCATCATTCTAAATATCACGAAGCATGGAGGTAAGAACTTTTGACTTTCTTGGCTTCTCCACCCAGTTTGAAAGGAATTGGGGGAATTCGTTTAGACTGACCGCTTTTCCTCTATTCAGTGCGGGTGGTAAGAGACATTTCCTGAGGATTCGCATCTGTTGTCAGCGGACTAAGTAAATTAGCACGTGACCGCCTAAACTGATCTCTGAAGTGCTCAGCCCAAGGATCGAGTATTTGACGCCTACCGGGAATGAGCTCTCCATTACTATCGCACAAGACTTCACTAACCGAAGTTTGGCGCCCACCATCAGTGCAACGTAGATGCTGAACTAGTCTTCAATTGTGACCTGAAACAGCTGATAACTCCATTGCTTCGGCTACCTCAACCCACCACTTTTCACAGTCATTTCTAAAGCTTATCGGCAACTGTCGCTGCAGCTTCAGGTGCATGTCATTAACGCCGTGTCACCATATCCTACCAATAACATGAAGACATCGTTGTTTAGATGCCGAAAGATTTTGCTCTTAAAGGAGATATTTTGGAGCCATAGAGCAGCTGGAGAGCTGACGTTTTCGTTCCATTGGGGTCGATGACCATTGCGAGATGCGGTGTCCTTGAAGAACGTTAGATCTAGGCCTACAGGTGAAACATGCTATTAAATGCATAGCCTGCTTGATTTGTTCCCACGGCTCGTCGAAGTTCTCACTTCGTCGGATTGTTCCTGCTCATGGCTGGTGCGAACAACCGAATCAGACAGACGATCAACGGCCAATCGAGTTTGCGGCCTGCGTCGATGACCGTTGAGCTGCAGCAAAAATCGCATTAAAGTAGAGCATAGTCCGATTCGACTTACGTGGCACAATACAACGTACAGTTCTGGACACAACCATGCCAACGATAACTTGTTGCGGTATGGCCTATCCGACGCAGACTATCTGCCGAGCTAGTGTCACGTTGCTGTCCTACGTAAACTGTGTCGGAAATTCATCCTAGACAGAAATAAATCACTGTCAGTACAAAACTACAGAAGCTTGCCCTCGTTATCTGTTCGCTGAGCAAGCAAAGCGCAGTGCCCGCCCAAACAAACATCCAATTCACCAAGTTTTCCAACTTGTATAGCAGATGATTTTAACGCACAAGTTAGAAAACTTGGCGCATTGAAATCACCTGCTACTACGACGATATCAGAGCATTTGCTTTTCCGAACAACAGTGACGAGTTTGTCATAAAACCCATCTTTTTGCATATCAACGCTGCAGAATGTAGACGTATAACTCATAGGGAATGGTGGACGGGTGCTGTTAAGTAGTCCCGTCTCCAAGCTGAAGAACGATTAGGATTCTCAGCCAAAGCCTTTGGTTCTAAGAACCTGACCGCAGGGCAACGGGTTGTGGCTAGATGGAAGCCCAACCACTTGGACCAATTACTCATTCACTCATTTTTCCCTCTGAGCTGCCAGCTCAAATCAACCCCCACCCGGAAGGACCAGGAGACTTATTCAGACTTCTATCCATTGACTTCCCAGGCATAGTTCGCTCTTTGGCTTGAGGTGGGCCATCTTGCTGGCAGGACAATCACCGAACTGTTCTGGTGCAGTAAGGCATTTGTCCTACATCAATGAAACTCCAACGGTGTGCAACGAACAGATAGTTAAAACCAGGCTTGACAAACGTCAGTTACGGGCATGCTCAGTGATGGTCACGCGAATAGCCAATGCAACATTAGTGGTGGGTGCAAACATTACTTCGAAAATCGGCATTTGCCACTGTTTCGAAATGACTAGTGGAATTAGAATTGGGAACGGAATTTCCCAACGCAGATGTTCGAACCAAACATCAAAAGAAACACTGAGAAAGACGTACTTTATCTGATCCTTTCCCTCCGTCAATTCGACGCATACGACCTTTGGCATCACCTCGACTAATGACGCAGGAATCTGGATCGTTACGACTATCTTCACTGCCCAACCAGCATTTGAGGAACCAAAACACCGAATCTGTAGGTAGTTCTTTGTACAATTTCTTCAATAAATTAGCCACAGCATCGGTTTCCGAGCCGGCGTTCATCTCCTATAGATTTACCATATATACAATATATAGAGGAGAGAAAGAGAATGAGAAACCGAGAAGCCGAAAGCTAGGTAGGTAGCGTTTTTGGAAACTAGATCATCGTAGAACAATCGAGATGAGAATTCATAAACAAAAAAGTCAGTCAACGAGGGACTGGTTATTGCGTAAGCTAAAAAAGGCCAAATGACGAAAGTTAAAACTGTCTGTGATAACGGCAGTCTAGAATAAGACCAACTGATCCTATCCATAATTTGCCCCTAAGAGTCATGATATGTCAAATGAAAAAAGAATGCAACGACGCTCGTCCTCATACAGCTTTATGACCGAATACGGATGCCAGGGAATGGTTTGAAACAAATAAACATCGAACTGATTCATTGTGGTCAACGAACAATATTGTTTAAATAAAGCATGCAATAATCTGCACCAGAGAGAATTCAGATTGAGCTTCTGATGAGAATGAACCGGTTCTAGCAGTTGATACTACATAGCTCTCTTTGTTTAGAACTATCCTTAAAGATGTGGTTAAAGACGTGCCTGTAATTAGTCTGGTGTTTTTTTGTTATACGTAATGTAAAGCGCAATATAAGGAGTAAAGCCCATGTCAAAAAAACGTAATGGACGAAAGTGGGCAAACATTCATTCACATAAGGGCCTGTTCGTTGATCCTGCTTTGAAGAGGGAAGAATGTAAGCGTACGGAAATATAGAGAACAACGGTCTTCCATTATTGAAGTTCGCTGGGAAAAGCAAATTGAAAGACAGAAGCACGACACCTTGCGACAGAAACTTGATAAGGATGGATGGTCGGAAAACGTTACGCGAGGGGGATCTGCTGAAGCTAGCTCCGAAGAACAAAAGCCAAAAGAGTAACGGTAGAAAAGGGACAGCGAAGTAAGCGCCGTCGATGAGCTAGTGGCTGAAAAGTAGATTCCGGGGGAAAGGCCATCGATCCGCTGAGTGACCTTTCGCTGAACCCGACCAACAAGGGAAAGAGAAGTAGACGGAGCCCCACCCCAATTGTGCCCGCAATATTCAAGTGTGGGGCAGATTTGAGGTTTAAACAGCAGATGAGATGGAGTGAAAAGACGTCTGGCGCACAACAGAAAACCAGCTTTACACGCTGGTACAAGAAACAAGCTGGAATACGAAAGACCAGTATAATGAAGAACTTGTGGTTAAACTGAGAATATGAACAAAATGTGTGGAACGTAAATCAGACAAATCAAAAGACATGTGGGGAGAATGAATGACATTTCCAGAGGGAAGGAAAAAGAGGGGTTTGGTAAGGTTAAATGCAAAATAACTATTTGAGTGGAGGAAGATATTTTCAAGATCAGCGTTTGAACATACCCTAGCAACACATCGGCCATGGTCAATGTTAGTATACCCATGACAAGGAGTGCGGTAAGAAAGAGAACTATGGAGAATGGCATTAACGAAAAAGGGATAGACTTGGTTGGATGCAGTGGATAAAAGTTCACCAATGAATATAACGAAGAAGGCAGGCGCAAACGTTGAACCTTGAGGGACGCCAGCATTTAAGGTAAATGGCTGGAATAGGACATCCGAAACTCGGACGGAGATGGCTTGCTTGGTGAGGTAACTTTATACCCACGATAGGAGAGTCGGGGGAAATCCGAGAGTTTGACAGAAGACCTTCGTACCAAAGTCGCCAGAGTTGCAGAAGTGCCACAGGAAGCCAGATGCGGTTCTTCGTGGCTATCGAGAGTAGCCGACCAGGAGTGTCGGACGAGGACCAGTAGATCACCGGTTAGAAGACGAGGTCGGAATTCATGTTGATGATCACACAGTAGTCCTATGCATCCGACAAATGAAATTAGTTGGCCAGAGATGAAAGAGGTGTGTGAGAAACTGGAGGATAGCTGTTAGGATCAGAAGGGTCACCGCGTTTAGGAGCACAATGATTCCAAAGGACCAAAACAGCAGAAAGTTTGAAAAAGAAAGGAGGTTGCGGTGTGAAAGAGGAGCCAACTCAAATTTCAAAGACGATACTGTCTGTATTGGATGGTTTGCAAACGTGCAGAGAACGTAGTGTTTAGGATATCCTCCTGATGCTAACATATAATAGAAAAAGGGGAACAGTGGAAGAGGAAGAAGCCGGAAATGTGGGTAAGGTAAAAATTGAAGCAAACTGGAAAGCAAAAACTGCAGCTTTCTCGCGTGATTCACAAACAAAATCACCAGGGAGATTGCAGAAGACAGGGAGATTGAGAAGATAGAAAGTGTTAGAGACGGTCAAAATGTTCGGCTATCCGTGGCGGATGAGAGTAAGCGCTGGGGTTTGTAGCGAACGAAGCGCTCCTTGGTTGTAGTTGACGAACATTCTTTCTGGTTTGCACGAAGCGATGGTGAGGTGTTGATGAGTGAGTGGCACCAGGAGTGAAATTGTGACCGCTTTAAGCGTGCAAAACGATTGCATGCATGAGTAAAGTACTTGCGGGATTCGTGTCTTCCTGGTTCGGAAAGGTGTGGGATAGGGATTCATCCACTGAAAAACAATGTCCATAAAATTGGAAACGTCCGCAGTGAAACAGCCATCGTCTCAGGGATGTGAGGCTAACAAGTTACGAAAACCGTCGGAGTTGGATAGACTGCAGAAGTTAAGGGGAGTGGAAAGCGGTGACGGGTGAAGTAATGAATTGCTTAATAACAATGGTCCGATGAGCCAAGACGGGGATGAATGGAAACGTTTGAGTAGAAAGAAGGAACGAGAATGAGGCTAAGATTGTGAGTATGAGCGCAGACACCGGATTGATCTGGTATACGTGTAGGGAGCTCAATTATTTAGGATTATTTTTTGACCAAAGAGAATTGTTCGGTTTGCGCCCCGTGACCGAGATGCCATAAGGGCGTACCAGACACTCACAGTTGTGAACGTTAAAACCTTCAAGATAATAACATGACTGCTGGGTCTTGTACCACGAACATCCAATGCTTGAAGACAAGAAGTCAAAAAGGAGGAGTCAGCATCGCTAGATACGTGAAGGAAGGGATTCCAAGTTCCAATCATATTAGTGGAAATTCGCGGTCAGAGGTCAATGCTTGGTATTCAGCAGGTGGCAACTGAGTGGTGAACAAACGAATGGACATCAGGTTTAAGAACAAAAGAGGTAGTGAAAATGGCAATTGAGAAACTGGATGTGGATGGTATCTGATGAGAGATTTAGTTTCCGGTCAAAAGTAACGAAAAGAAGCCCGGAGAAATTAGCGAACAGGACCAATGTTGAAGCCCGTCCCGCAAATGTCAATGTGGGTGATGAGTACCTGGCGAGGGTAAGTGCGTACAGAAAGCGTGAGAACGAGAGCGCATGTGGTTGTGCAACTTTATGGTTACACTAAGAGAAAACCACCAATCATGATTCTGAGAACTAAAGAGGCGAACCACATAAGGCCTCAATAGATTAGGCGTGACAGTTATTCCGGAGTCAACAACCGCGAGTCCTTGAGAGGTGTCGTCCCCCAATGCCTCAGCATGGTTGGAGGCGCGTGTCTCAGGCTTCGGGTTGATTACTCATCCTGAACGCCTCTCGAGATACTCCCGAAGACCGGCGTCTTAAATAGCCTCTGCTAAGGAAGACATATGCACTGCCTTCTCGTGGCAATGTTCTCATAAAAGTGCGAAGACGAAGGCGAATGCCCGGCGCCCACATCCGGGTTGAATAGCTTTTGGTAATCAGTCGGGAGGAATGAGACAAACTCTGATTCTAAACCAACAACGGGCGGCTTACGAAGCATACGGCTGCATGCTCAGCATCATTTGTAAAAAGGGCGTATTGGGCACCCAGGATGTCAAGCCCCATCCGAAGAGCGTATAAATTGAGCAGCAATTCAGCGGTCCCCAGTGGATTACGTCACCCTCAGATCGTCCTGATGTCCCACGGGCTAGATGGTTTTCTCAACGGCACGGCATACAGTACCCCAATTCAACCCTTTAACTTGGTTTGGGCAACCGGGCAGTACTAAGCCCATAGAAGAGTCATGTATCTCAATGAGTAACCGGTGGCAGGGAGATGTGGAATGGAAGAACTGCTATGTATAGTAAAGTCTGCACATTTTATTTTTCTTTCCTCTTTCTGATTTATTGTTTTTGACTTCTGTCATGATTCCAATGGCACATGATCTATACTCAAACTTGTGCAAAAATATGAAACTGGGTATTTTTCGACCTTCAACCGTATTGGAGATAGCGTCGAGTGTTCGACTGCTTAAGTGGCAAAAAGCGGCCGGTCCTGACGAAGCCCAACAGTTCTTCTCAAACTGGCTGGAGACGCGCTGATAAGTGCAATGGCACCCACTTATTTGTGGTCTGGAACAAACAGTTTACTCCGTGGGACGAGTCACTGATTGAACCCATTTTCAAGAAGGGACTATAGCAACCATCTTGGGGTCAGTTTAATTCAGAGAGCGGCTAAGGGTTTGGCACCGTTCACGCTGCGTCGTCTGATACCGATTCGCGAGAGTAACGTCGAGAAGCAAACCAAATTTTCTCCAGGTCAAGGTTCAATCGACCAAAATTTGAACGTTCGTCAGCTACAAATAACGCGCTACATACACCAACGCCCGACAATCGCCATTTTTTTCGACTTGAAAGCATAATTTGATTCAGTCGACCGAACAGAGTTATTTAATGCTCGTCATCAGAACAGCATGCCAGCGAAGTTCGAGAAATTATTGCGAGCAAAAAAATTAGCATGCGAATGAACCCGTAACGGTATACGACGAACTACCCAGTTCAGTGGAAATGACCACCCTCATTGGACAGAAAAGTGCCATTTCTTCACTCTTATTCAACTTCGTCATGGACGACCTAAAGATAATAAGGGATGCCCTCGGACGATCCCAGGATACAGGGATCGAACCAGAAAAGAGTGAGAAACTGTATGATCTAGAATACGCAGATGATGTCGTGTGCCAATTCGAATCTGCGGATCATGCACAAGGTGCACTAGATAGATTTTCGAGGGCTGTAGCTATGTTGGGTATATGCTTTTTATCTTCAAAGTATGAAGAGCCATTAAAAGACTGGAGAACAGCGGTTCCGAAAGTGAGACTGGATGGAGAGGAACTAACGATTGCGGGCCATTAAACGGATCTTGGCGGTTGCCTGGCAGAAGATGGTAGCTCGGTAGTTGAAGCAAACATGCATGTATCCGAATCTCGAGCGGCATACACTGAACTAAATCATTTGTGGCATCGACCTCGTGTTTCACGGAATTTAAAAGGTCGTTTGTACTTCGCCGTAGTGTGCTCAGTTCTGTTTTGTGGTTGAGAGACAGAGTTTGGCGTGCTGAAGTTGTTCGTCGCTTGAAGGTTTCTGATCGTCAGTGTTTGTCGAATACTGCTGGAATTTTTCTATGACGCCTGAAACATGAGTGCAGTGGAAGGCATATGTCCCATGGCCATTTGGGCCCACTACACAGGAGAGGGGGGAGAAGGGGGACCAGTAACGTTGACTCTAAAATTCGGAGTGAAATAGAACCATAAGATCGCATTAGGTCAGATGTGGTAACTATCCAGGCGAACGCGAGTTTCCGTCCACCACCAAAGTGACCGGCAGATCTGGGATTCCAAACTTTGACCCTTTCGGTGACAGACACTCATTTCACTTGACCACCCCCAAGTCGGAATTGCATCTAATGGTCACGTGAGCGACATGCCCGTTAGGAATCGAGTATTGGGCGCGGGTTCAGAGAAATCCTATCACGGCACGCCAAGCTTAGTTGCTTACGTTGATTGGGTCTCGTTGCGTGCGTCGAACATTTGCCTACTAAGTCGTACCCTATTTTCTGTTCCTCCTTGGAAGTGGAAGAAACCACGCGGGAGCCAGCAGATAACACGGCAGCGTGGAATGAGAAGGCGCACAGCGGACTGTTGTCTAACGCTGAACGACGGTGACAATATTGATGTTGGTGATGCCATTCTCATCGGCTGACTTCCTGTTTCGTTGCCTGGATGGCGTAGATGATTTTCGATTCGTCTGCAGTCTCGAGATCCATTTCATATCGTCCTGTGTCGCTTGTTGAAATTACACAGGTAGGCTGGATGGGAGAACGATTGAGCAGCTGGCTTAAGTGTTTGGCCCATCTACTCGCATCCAGATATGAGTTAGCGTCTGTTACCTCCTAGCATGGAAGGTTGGACCTTCGCCGAAAAGGAGCGCGTGAGTCAATAGCGACTGTGGTTTTCATGCAATCAGCAATTTCTTCCCAATGCTGTTTACGGTCGCTTTTCTCCAAGTATGTAGCTTCGCCGATTGCGCTCAGTTCTGTTGTGCGGCTGCGAGACATGGAAATTACGTGCCGAAGACGTTCGTCGCTTGATTATTTTTCTCCTCAACGATGTTTGCGTGGTACCAATAGCAAGGTGTTGGTATTATGCTACTTCGATAGGTCAAATATTGTGTTTGAGCAGCGTCTAATTGTTTGGCTAACGCGAATGCTCTTTGAAGACCAAGAGTTTTTTCTTCGAGAAGCCTTTGAGATGTTTGGTGTGACTATATTCCGAATATAAAAGTAATCAGAACAAGCTCCTCGCAGCACAAAACAGGTTTATGGCCACAATCTTTAACTATATCCATTAACTGCTCCAGAAACTGATCGAGACTCTGACCCTCCTGTTGCACAGCAGTGGATAAGACATACCTGGAGAAGATTGCGCTTTTCTGCTTGATACAGCAACGTTCTTCGAAAGCAGCAGATTTACTGACACTTACAAACATTAAGAGACAGGCATCCAAGTTATAAGGATTTAGGGTTTCGATAGAGTTGAGAAAGGTGTTGAAGGTTCGATAGCGGTGAATCCAATGATCTCCGGTGTCCGAAGAATTGGGGTCAACATGGAATCTTCCCGGCCGAACCATTTTATTGACTAGTCGATAAAGTTGTCACAAACTAGCAATCAAACACATGCACGACTGGGATCCTCACTCTTGCAGTTGACCCGTCACACTATCAAGTGCTATAAAAAGCAAGCGTCTATAGTGGAAACAGGAAATTTCTGAACAAAGGCGGTATGAAGACTTCCCTCGTGAACCCATCAAACAAGTGAACGAATCTGCATTTCATATAGGAAGAAATTCACATTGGAGACAACCCTCAATCATCTTAAATCCCAACAGGAAGCAGTTCTGGGACGATGTAAGAACCTGACAGTCACGATAATCCTGAAGGTTATCACGCAAGAATGTAGAAATAGGGAACAAGCAACGAGGTTCCGCCCGATAAATCTCATAAGAATGGTCGACATACTAAGACAAACAGCCATCAAACGAGTGCTGTGATCGGATAGGTGGACGGGACAGATGACCCAGGCTGCAGAGTGCCCAGGCCGACTGTGACTCAGTTCGTGAACCTTAGAATCAGGAATCCCTTCTTGATTGAGGCTGACCGTAGTAGATCTACCAAGAATGGCGCCAAATGCATCCAACTGCATGATGAAGATTGGTGAACAACAGCTACTGTGACTGTTAGGCCGGCTCTACCACCAAGATCATCAACCTTCAGTATGGCCAAACTAGCATCCTCGACTACTGTTTGAGCGCCTCACCTCATGCGGTACCGAGCGGAGACCAAGAAATTCCACAAACGAGAAGTGTAGTGTGAGAACGCACGCCCAAGCGCAACCAGAAAACTACCCACAGAATAGGAAATGAAACTGGTGGACGTAGACCGAGCACTGAAACCGGCGTACTCAAAGCCGGTGGCTCCTGCTCCTGGCCGACCCCAATGCACCTAACCATGAATAAAACTGATCTTCGAGAAAACGCTTCTGGCTCTTCTCTAGATTGTGAAAGCGATCTTTCACTGCAAATATCTATTTATTCCTCTATTCAGTTATGTTTTTCCTTGTCTTCCCATCCTATTCTTCCGGAACTGCAGTCGGCCATGCTAGTGGTAATGTCACTGGAATAAGTCAACAGGGATGTTTAGCCCGTACACTGGAGACCCTAGACATCGGTGTGTTCTGCCCAAGGGACTCGAATTCAAGACTCCAGCTCTGTTATCCGACTGACATTCCATCTAGTCCTTCTGTGAATTTGTGTCTGCGTCTTTCTGGGGACTGAGGCTGCGGCTTTTGGTGTTGCTAGCGTTGGTGTGGGTCTCCGTGATAGGGCTAAGGCTGGCTACTTAAATGAATCTCAGTTGACAGCCGGCTATGAGCAGTGAGACTTGGAAGTTTATACAAAGTAGACATCTGACGCTCTGATAAACGCAACTTGTTTGTGGTCTCCGCGTATGCATCAACAGACCGTAGCCCAGATGCAGTCAACAACACTTCTTATCCAAAGCTGCACGACCTCTCATGCACAGCAAGGCCGGGTGACATCATGATTTTAGTAGGGGACACGAATGCTATAGTAGATCAGCTGTTCTCAAATGAGGCGCATCTAGGAGGATCCTTTGGTCTCGATTTCTGCCATTCTGAAAACGGGGAACAGTTGTTGGTTTTGTATTCGGACCATCAATTTTTTCTCGCTAGTACGAGCTTCAGAAGTTCTAGCTGCCGGTGCGCCGCCTGGTGTCCGTACCCTTCGAGTCAACGATGAACTCAGATCGATCAAATCGCCATTAGCTACAAATGACGGGGACTTCCAGTCATGCTGGAGCATCTCCTTTGATTTCGGTCACGCGCTAGTATGCATTAGCTATGTGCTTTGATGGGCGCTCATAACACACGTGGCAGCGTCGGTCCAATTGAGCCAACCTATCCGATTCTACTTGCCTATCAATCTTTTGAAGCGTGGTGGCTGAAAAGCTAGGATTGCCTGCACCTCAAAACATCAATCAGCACTGGTCGCTTACCAAGAATGCCTTGCAATCTGCTTCGTTAGTTTTGGCCTGACCCGTCGCGTTGTGATACCTTGGATCTTTGCTGAGTCTCTGCGTCTTCTTGACGCACGCCAATCCATCCCGGATGGTAGCGAGTATAATGGAGCAAGGCTGGTAATGAGACTTGAACTCAGTGCAAGCTTGCTTGGGGATCGCGAGGTCAGGTAGTCTCAATGAGCTCTGGAGAAGGAACGTGCTGCCGTTACGGAAATTCCCGCAAGCTGTTTCACCTCATCCGAGCTACCGGTAGGGAAGCATTGGGTGTGGGCGAAACGATCTGTGAAGCTGACGGCTCGTCTATCTACAACCTGCAGTGTCGTCTTGAACGCTGGGCGAGGCACTTTCAAGCACAATTTGATTGACTCTTAGCGTCAGCGCCTCCCGCAGCTATTCCGACAAGCTTTCAGTGGCCTGTTACAACAGATCCACCAACTGAGGCCAAGATTCTGAAGAAAATCCGAGTCTTAGAACGTCATAACGACGGGTTCCAATGAGCTTTCCACAGCTCCATTTATAGAAGGAATTGAACTGATCAAAGAAATTCAAGTTGTTCTCAAAGATCTGGTACTCGAGAAAGTCCCCTCTTTGTGGGAGAGGGAGTCGACTTACTCGTTAACCAAAGGAATATGAGCCTATACTCAAAAGCGTCAAAGCCGCTTTTATCGATCATCCTTCGCAGGTTACACAACAGGTGTGAAGTGCAAATTCGTGAGGAACAGGCTAGGTTTTGTCCTGGTAGTGAATGCGTCGACGAAATCTTCACCCTCCAAAAGATGTTAAAGCACCGTTGTACTTCCCAAAGGCTTACGATCATCGTGTTCTTGGACATTCGCGCAGCCTGTGACTTTGTTTATAGGTCCGCACTATGACACTGGGAAGTAAGTGCCAGTCCTCAAAGAGTTGCACCGTCATACGTCAGGTCGGGTTAGGGCTAATGGCCAGCTTTCACCACCCCTCTTCGTCTTCAGTGGAATACGGCAAGGCTGCCCTATATCCCCATTCCGCTTTGCCATAGAGGATGTTCTATGGAACGCCTTATGTTGTCGTTTAGACGATGGAGTTTAACTCTTTCCAGGGAACAGAACTATAATTTAGAGTACGCCGATGATATCGTCTTGTTGAGTAACTACGCACAGACAACTAAACACGCGTTAGACCGCTTAGCGATTAAGGTATCTACGTACGGTGTGCGCTTCGCGTCTTCAAAATACAAAGTACACCCTCAAGACTGGCAAGAACCTGCACCTGCACTCAATATTTGTGCTAACCGGTGAGAAGTACCCAAAAACCACAAGGACCTCGGGAGCCTGGCTCACAGATGGATGAGGTGTTGGAGAGAAAGTCAAATCACAAAATTCACATCTGCGAAAGCCAGAGCAGCTTTCGAAAACCTACGACAGTTGTGGCGCCGCCATGATATCCACTCAACTTCATCGGCCTTTCATCAGGAACCATGATTCGTCTATGACCCTACATAATGCAATGGAACATGTGTTAACCTTATGGGGCGATTTCGAATGCTATTCCCCAGAAGGACACATACAGCGGCTTTTAACGCTAGCTTGTAAGTCGAACCTTGCACTGAGGATTGAAAGCTGTCAGAGGTTTACAATCACAACGCATAGGCAACAGTGCTCGCTGGCTTCATGATTCCAATGATATCCGTCATAAAGGTGTAGCTAATTGCCTCGAATTCCTTATTCGTGCACAAATTCTCAACCTAAGGAGTCCTCGCATACCGTTTTTGCTGCATAAGTCCAGAAGGAAGAAAGTAGCCGCAAGTTATTTATCTCTCCAGATTACTATCACGTAACCATTCTGAGACCGTGCCTTTCGTGAGCCCCGTTTAAAATGGGTGTAAAAGTAAATCTATTAAAGAGTTGCAATAACAGAGAACCAGAAGCAGAAGGCTGACACGGAAGAAAAGAAACAACGACAACATTCTTTGATATGCTGGAGGCATAAGTGTAGTGGAAGTAATATGCACCACAACCACTAGAGCCCACCACCATAACCCCAAAAATTGGACTGGTACAGAACTACATAAAGTCAACCCGAACCACAAAACCCCAATAAAGTGCTAGGAGACTGTAGGTCTATTCGGCAGAGATTAACTGCTATGAACTCTTCTGTACCGGACAGCAAGAACTAGATACACCTGCTCCAAACACTGGTGCATCATATATGCAGCACGTAAACGATTCATGATTCCACTCTCTTTGCTCAGTGCACGCACCTTAAGCGCACATATGTGCGCAAGCAAACTGAAAACTCGCCTGACTGACAGAATCGACGTCTGAGTCACATAAATACACAGACATACACGCACATGTGTGCATGCATGCGTTCAGCTACGTTCGCTTATCGCTCGCTTGCCCACTCAGAAGAGAGACTTAAAAACAGCCTGTTGCTTACGGAACACTAGACCTAATTCGTTTTGCGATATCTCAGCTGTTCGCCGTGGTTCCGCACTATGTGACATGCCTAAGAATAAAAACAGACATAAGAAAAATGCAATGGATCGAATGCGGTTAGGCTGTCAAAGTGCTTTCATGTGGCTTAGAGCAAAGCAGTCGAGCAGTGGCGAAAAATGTCACCGCTTCCAGTTGAATATGCACTTATTTTTACCAGAATACCACTAATTTCAAGCAATTCTATTGCAAGTTTCTATTTTCTGTTTATTTTCTTAAATCTCATTAACACTGTTTATCCCCTTGCTTATCATGTCTTTGATATTGACTAAAATTAATTTACGTCCGCATTACTGATAAACTTGAAAAGAGACCCACTTTGGCTCCCACTGCTCAACATGTTTTCGTCCAATTAATTGGACGTTACAAATTAATGATACAGATGTCTTGTTTACATCTTTCACGCCGCGAAGTGTCCGTACAAAATCACTCCACATATCTGCGAAAAGAAACATCCTGAGTAGGCTATTCGGACACCACAATGAACTTCTCCCAATAATATTAGTGTCGATTTCGGAGGATGAACAAGGTTGAAAAATCACTCTGATTTCATCCCCATCGTAACGAACGAAATATTCACGTACTTTTCGTGAATATCTATCATCAGTCAACATTCGCGTAAGGAAATGAGACAGCCATAGACATCCCGCTGATGTCGCATTTCAGCCAAAAAACGTGGGGGAAACTGAGAAAAAGACTCACAATTATTACCTTGTAAAAATGAAATAAAAACTTATTGAGGGATGATTTGAGTAAATTAAAGGTTGCTCAGGAATGAGAGCACCCGATCGTTACCGATCTTGCATGATCACAGGCCTTCCGCGTACAGCCTGAAGGTCAGGATGTGACACTGGCAACCGTCCGTCTCGGATCCAGGACCCGGGACAAGCGCGGTGGTTGTGCTTTGCTAATTATTCGTAACAAGAATCGGTGGTGATCAAGTGCATTAGGCACTTTTATGATACGATACAAGATTGCAATGAGGGGAGCATATCACATAGCTACTAGGGCTCACCACACAGGGAGGGACCGGCGATTATAACAATGAAACTTGGTGTGAAATAGAACCATATAGGGTCTCAAAAGGTCAGGCGTGGTAACGAAGTAACTGCCAGGTTCGGAATTGAACCTGACTTTTTGAGGTGACGAATGCTTTATCCTCTTAACCATTTGTCACCCCAAAAAGCCGCAGGTTCGAATCCAAGAGCCGCCGGTCGCCGTGGTGGTGGGCAGCAATTCGCCATCGTCCGACTCGTTACCACAACTTGCCTATTGGAACGTTATGTGGTTTTCTTCCATTCCACGTTTCATGGTCACGGTTGCTAGCTCCTCCCCCTTGGGGTGATGGAGTCCTGGTAATTAGCGGATATGCTCCTTCGACTACAACTACGCGTCAAACACGTCACAGAAATAACGGTATGATTCCCAAGTAATGAGATATGGTTCCATACTGCATAAAAAAATAAGTGTGGAAACTAACAGCTTACTAATATGAATAAAGAAACTATGCTCCCTAGCCTTCGCCGGGCGCAACACTGGCGTAGATTTGGAACTTGGAGCAAACTGGACCTAACGGCTACCTGGAGGTTCACCCAATCGACTGGGTTGAAATCAGTTCTACCGAGTGAGGAATAAGCTGTTAGTAGGCCAGCGGTAGCCATGCATCAGGACTACTTCAGACGCGTTGGACGTCCTGGAATGGCGGAAAACCAACAAAAAGGCGTACGAACTACTTGGTTGGTCACATTATCGAAGCTAACACTTTAGTAACTATCGGAATTAAACTAATTCCACGATGATTGCCGCAGTCACTCCGTGTACCCTTCTTGAAGATGCGCATAATCAGTGACTCACCCCACGATAGCGAGATACGCTCCTCATTCCAAATATCACGAAGCAAGGAAGCAAGTGATTTCATCAGCCAGCTACTTGACGAGTCTTTCGGACCTCAACCAACAAGACGTGAGACATTTATTTCACCTAGGTTTGCTGTACATTTTCACATTTCACGTTGCTACGTCATCTGTTGACCTCCATATGGTTTCTTCAATTCCTCCGGATGAACACAAAATAGCGCACGATATGGAGACGATGTTCACCATACACAACGGGTGGCCCAACCAGCGTAGCTACTAAGCTTCACAAGGTGAAACAAGGTAGTCACAGAATTGACATCTACCACATTCATTACTCACCCGGTCATTCCATCCAATTCTAGCCATACTACGTAGACATCGGTGGTCGGAAACCTCTAACCGACGAAAATCTCCCACACGAATATTCCATGTCTCGCAACCGCACATCAGAACTGAACGCACTGCAGCACAGTACACACGACACTTCAACTTCAGTGAAATATCAGGCCGACACCACAAGTGCTTCAGTCCAGCGTAAGCTGCTCCAGCCTTCCATATACGTGCATTTACCTCCACTCCCGAGCTATCAAGGTAAGTGAAACGGTCCACAATCATTAGTTCCTCTACGCTCAGCACCAAGTTCGGCGCTGCTGTCGTCCAGTCCTGTAACAGTACTTTGCCCTTTGAAGGTGCAAAGCACATGCCGAACCGAGCAACCGATCTCGACAGTCTATCTAGTGCCCGTTGTGCATGGTCCGCAGACTCGAACAGGCACACGACGTCGTCTGCGTAATCTAGGTCGCATAGCTTTCCTCCACTTCCCAGTTCGACTCCTACATCCCGGAGACCTCCTAAAGCATCTTCCATCACCTCGTCCATGACGAAGTTGAACAAGAATGGAGAGATGGGACACCCTTGTCGAACGCCACTAGTCGTTTCGAATGAACGTGACAGTTCACCGTATGCCCTCACGCGACCGTAAGTATGCGAGCACAATGCTCGCAACAGGTTTGCAAACTTCGCTGGTATACCCCTCTGGTGGGGAGCACTGAGTATTGTTGTCCGGTCGAACGCGCCTTTCAAATCGAGAAAGACTACGATCGTAGGGCGATGGGTGTTTCTATTATTTGGCGAAGAGTATCTGGTCGATACACGCTCGACCTGGCCGAAATCTGGCCTGCTGTCCGGCGATGTTCCTCTCGCGAATCGGTGTCAAACGACGCAGCATTACCCAAGTTAACACTTTAGTAACTATCGGAATCAAACTAATCCCACGATGATTGCTGCAGTCACTCCATGTGCCATTTTTGAACATGGGTACAGTCAATGACTCATCCCACGAAAACAGAATATGCTCCTCGTTCCAAAAATCATAAAGCAAGGAGGTAAGTGATGTCATCAGAACTTCCCCACCTAATTTAAAAAGAACTGGGGAAAGGTCGTTCGGACCGGCTGCTTTTTCCCTCTTCAGAAACTGAATATTCGACTCCACTTCCACTTCCGTTGGGGGATCGAGTGACACCTCCCAAGGATTCACAGCTCCAGACGTCGGACTGAATACGTTAACGTGTGACCAGCTAATGTGATCCTTGAAATGCTCTGCCCAACGGTCTAGCCTTTGTTGCCGATCATGGATGAGCTCTCTATTTCTATCGCACACGATTTCACTAACCGAAGTTCGCCGCCCACCGCTGTCGCGTATAAGCTTAAACAGCCTTTGACTTTTACGTGAAGCGGACGCCACTTCCATCTCTTCGACTACTTTAACCAAAGTTTTCGTGGTCATTCTTAAGGCTTATCGTCAACTGACGCTGCAACTGCCGACGCATCTTATTCAATTCCTTGCAGTTAGGCAGCTGGCGTTTTTGCTCCATTAGACCCAGTGGCCCTTGCGAGATCGTGTTTTTGATGAGCGCTAGATCTGGGACCACAGGTGAAATCTGCTGTCAAATGCATAGCCTGCTTAATTTGATCCCACTGCTCGTCTACATTGCTGCTCGTCGAAGGTCTTAGTTAATTGGATAGTTTTTGTTCGTAGCTGTTGAGAACAGCCGAATCACACCGAAGTCCGACAGCCAATCGGGTTTGTGGCCTGCATCGATGGCCATTCAGCTGCAGCAGGAGTCGCATTAAAACTAACGCATGGCATGCCGAGATAACAAACAAACTGCGCTTAACACAACTATCCTTCCGAACACCGACTGGTCCCTGGATTCTCACAGTGCACAAACCACTGTTAACTGGGATCCAGTCTAAAAGGGTTGCTTCAGCCTTCTCACTTAAAACAATTCTTACACCGCGTTCACCCACAGCTTGAGCTGCTTCGTCTTCTGAAGTGTACAGGAAACATCTTGACATGACATTTGGTGCACTCAGTTGAATTACTCTACTCCACTCTACTCGAATCCTGAATTCCTGTTTCACTCACACAGCAGACATCAATCGAAAGTGAGTCCACTGTCAGAGCCAAACACGCCTGTTGGCCAGCCTGCATTAAACTGCGCACATTGAAGAAACCCAGATGCAGAGGCTGATGAAGCTTGAGAAAGTGAGTTAACAGACTGAAAACCACCTACCACACAATTTGACAATGAACCGTTGCGAGTATCGGGCGTGTTATCAGTGGAGACACTATGGGTAAGGGGAACGGCCAAAGAGACAGGGTTGGAGACAGGAGACAGGTTGAATAAAAGAAAGGGATCTCTGGGCAGTAGCATTCTTATTACTATCCACCCCATGAGCACTAGATGCAATGGGCAGCGTGGTCCTGATTATCCTGCCCGACGACCGATGAAGTATGGAATTATTTGTAGGCGTGCAACCTGTGGGGATTGACGGACGGGTACTGATAGGGCGTCCTGCCGCTAAACAGAAAACAGATTAGGGTTCTCAACCAAAGACTTTGGTTCTGACAAGAACCTGACCGCAAGGTAGCAAGGCATGGCTGAGTGGGCGCCCATCTACTTGGATCAATTAGTCTTCCACTGAGCTGCTAACTCAGATCAGCCCCAACTTGGAGGACCAGGAAACTACTTCGGCAGGCTTCTATCCATTGACCTACCAGGTATGATTGGATCCTCGGCTTGAGATAATTCATCCAGTATGGGTCGTTGGATCATGGAGGCACGCAAGTCGTCACACCACATCAAAGTGTAATCTCATTGTGCCACCTAAAGAGACGCAGGGGCGACCATTATGCATAGTATTCCAAAGCCTCATTATAGATTTCGCCGCCACACTTTGTCCCGACCATGCTGCGGTCCTCCCTGTAAGGACTACGCGCTGTACCCATAAAGTAACTAATGTGGCCCAGGCACGAAATGAGAATCCAAACGTAAACACAAAACTCCGAATCTATACAGACTGTGGGGACGAAAGAATTCTTTTGGATACCAGTAGCCAACCAGTTTCCATGTCCACATTCTACGACCACGGGATTGATAGCATTTACTTATCCGAAATACACTTACCCAAATCCGGCAACGGATGGCTGCACCCTACTGGATGTATCATAGTCAACCAGAAGATAGTTCCATGATTCATGACGTTTCGACCGTAATGAACAGTTGAGCTTATGGCGCCTTGAGCTCTTGGGAGACGGTTTCACCGAGACTTGCCATGGCAACACTCAGGGGCACTCCGTCTAACGTGATCGTTATCGCAGTGGACGATCTAGCTCTGCGTCCTAAGCCAACCGCAAAAGGTGCCTGGTGCATCGAACGTTAGAGCTAAATCAACTGCATTCCAAAGTGCGACATTCTCCTAGCTGCAGATTAGAACGTCTGTATTGGACCAGCAGGTGAGTATGTCCCGATCAGTGATGGGAAAAAAGTGGTCGCCTAGTTAAGCTTGCGGATCTCAACCAACCGGCCAATGCCAATGCCGGCTTTTAACAACCAAAAAAGGGGTCTGCTGATGCGATATTCAAACAACGGTAGGATAGTGCATCAGACCCACTATACCTTGGTGCGTTCTCCCTGGCCAACATCAATCGAAGACTGCCGAGCACATGGTGGAGGCGTAATGTGAATAGTGCGGACCAAACACCAGGACGCGATTGCCTCAAATTTCATCTTTCAACATGACAGAAAGCTGGTCCGCCTCGCACAGCCGACATACCAAAGCTAAAGACCCCGGGTACCCCTTAAGCCCTGTCAAATCCGAATACATATGAACAAGCCAAAACCAAGGCAGGTGGCAGAATAAATGATCGCGCAGAGAGGGTTAGAAGCGATCATCGCTAGGGCTAACCTGGAGCAGTTAAGCAGAACCAAATAGAAGAAGAAAGAATTCGGTACCTGCGTAAATTCGTAATCAATAAGATAAGGCTACGGAAGCGAGTGTGCAAGATGAACAAAATTACCACAACATTCGCTGAGAAGCTACATACTCAGAGAAAAGCGACCGTAAACAGCATTGGGAAGAAATTGCTGATTGCATGAAAACCACAGTCGCTATTGACTCACGCGCTCCTTTTCGGCGAAGGTCCAACCTTCCATGCTAGGAGGTAACAGACGCTAACTCATATCTGGATGCGAGTAGATGGGCCAAACACTTAAGCCAGCTGCTCAATCGTTCTCCCATCCAGCCTACCTGTGTAATTTCAACAAGCGACACAGGACGATATGAAATGGATCTCGAGACTGCAGACGAATCGAAAATCATCTACGCCATCCAGGCAACGAAACAGGAAGTCAGCCGATGAGAATGGCATCACCAACATCAATATTGTCACCGTCGTTCAGCGTTAGACAACAGTCCGCTGTGCGCCTTCTCATTCCACGCTGCCGTGTTATCTGCTGGCTCCCGCGTGGTTTCTTCCACTTCCAAGGAGGAACAGAAAATAGGGTACGACTTAGTAGGCAAATGTTCGACGCACGCAACGAGACCCAATCAACGTAAGCAACTAAGCTTGGCGTGCCGTGATAGGATTTCTCTGAACCCGCGCCCAATACTCGATTCCTAACGGGCATGTCGCTCACGTGACCATTAGATGCAATTCCGACTTGGGGGTGGTCAAGTGAAATGAGTGTCTGTCACCGAAAGGGTCAAAGTTTGGAATCCCAGATCTGCCGGTCACTTTGGTGGTGGACGGAACCTCGCGTTCGCCTGGATAGTTACCACATCTGACCTAATGCGATCTTATGGTTCTATTTCACTCCGAATTTTAGAGTCAACGTTACTGGTCCCCCTTCTCCCCCCTCTCCTGTGTAGTGGGCCCAAATGGCCATGGGACATATGCCTTCCACTGCACTCATGTTTCAGGCGTCATAGAAAAATTCCAGCAGTATTCGACAAACACTGACGATCAGAAACCTTCAAGCGACGAACAACTTCAGCACGCCAAACTCTGTCTCTCAACCACAAAACAGAACTGAGCACACTACGGCGAAGTACAAACGACCTTTTAAATTCCGTGAAACACGAGGTCGATGCCACAAATGATTTAGTTCAGTGTATGCCGCTCGAGATTCGGATACATGCATGTTTGCTTCAACTACCGAGCTACCATCTTCTGCCAGGCAACCGCCAAGATCCGTTTAATGGCCCGCAATCGTTAGTTCCTCTCCATCCAGTCTCACTTTCGGAACCGCTGTTCTCCAGTCTTTTAATGGCTCTTCATACTTTGAAGATAAAAAGCATATACCCAACATAGCTACAGCCCTCGAAAATCTATCTAGTGCACCTTGTGCATGATCCGCAGATTCGAATTGACACACGACATCATCTGCGTATTCTAGATCATACAGTTTCTCACTCTTTTCTGGTTCGATCCCTGTATCCTGGGATCGTCCGAGGGCATCCTCCATTCCAGCAAAGTGCTCCAACTAGCTCCATGAAGCATTCTATTCCGGTGATAAACAGTCACTATGAAGCATAGTTTTAAGCTACTGGATGATGAAGAAGTACGGTAAACTGTCAACACTATACTTACCAACCTGGGCGCGCATTCGCGCCTACCGCAAAGAATCCTACAGAGTCAACACTCGACATCGGTGATCAACAATGCTGTTCACTGTCATCGGTCCTATTCAAATACGCTATAGAACTGATACTGCGTCGTATCCCCATCAACTTTTGACGCAAGCAAATTGGTCGTGATTGCTTAGTTACTGACCTCGAATTCGCCGGTGACATTGTTATCCTGTGAGAGGATCTTGCGACTGTGAAACCGGTTCTAAACCAGACTGTTGGTCTGCAGATAAACAATTCAAAAACGAAGTTCTTTACATCTTCGCAAGACCCACCTAGCTGTACCTACATCAATGGAGAAATTGATAAACTACTCCATATGCCTGGATCTAACTATCCAACCAAACGGCCAGGCCAGAGACAAGGTTAAACTTCGTGTAGACTGTATTAGGAAAACCGCTCTATAGTTTCGCAAAACACCGGTTTCGCGCAAGAGCTGCGCATTTACCGAACTACCGTCCGCCCAGTCCTTACGTGCCCATGCAAAAATTGCCGCTAACAGTTGACGAAACAAAACAACTGGAAAGTTTCAACTGCTGGTAGCAACATACAACCACACGAGCGACTGAGTGGAAGGCCTTCACATCAAGACAGAGACCTTGAATCTACGGAAGTCATGCCTGAGTTGTAACACCTGTCCTGTAATACCGCGATTGATACACGCACTGACCGGGTAAAAAACTAACTTGGATTTCAGGCGCACGCTCACTGTGGACACTAAATGACAGGCGCAGAAAAATGTACGCAAGCAGTTTGAATGTGGTAGTTAGCAAGCCAATTTCACTGTGGTCCTTCTTTCTTGTAAATCGGTAATATCAGATTCACACCAGCTCCAGCCATTTCGTCCTTCGTCCAGCTGCACTGCACTTTAAGGAGACCTATCTGCCTGATAATTTCCCTTTGTGATTAAGGAATGGAATCAAACAGTAGTGCTTTACTTGCATGTGTGGCAGCCCCGCAGTCGAATTGAATCAATAAAGCAACTCCATAAAGCGCTCTCCTCAATGCTCCAAACAGTGTTCGTGAGTGCATCAACGAACCATCAGATTCCTTGATGGCACGGTCAAAATCGGGTTTTCGTAGACAAGTACTCCTACTTGACAAGGTTTGCGACCGCTGCCGACAGCCGCAGCCTTCGCCATGTCTCTATCCATTATTGTTCGCGATGAGTTCCCAGTCAGCTGACTTCTGTAACTTATGCGCAACGTCGCATGTAGCGTGAGACGGATCTACAAGCACTCAACAGAAAAAACAAAGTCGAAGATCCCCGTCGTTTGTGAAGCGAACAGTATTTGGAGTCTTGTATGGTGTCCACTGCTGTGTGCAAAGCATCTTCCACCGTTTGCCTGCATCCTGGGCATTTGCGAGTGAAAATAACCGCGCAGAAAGTTCCGAATGCAACATAGGTCGACGTAGGACAGGGGCTTTTGGCGTTAGTGCGACCATAGAATAGGCACAAGAGTTAAGGCGTGACCGGAGTCCACAGGTGAGGTCCATAATGGTGGACAATTTTCCGTTAATCCACTCCAGTGGCCAATGGCAATGTGATCAATCTGAATCAAGCGTAGCCGAGGCAAAGAATGCCCAACAAAGTGATGCCATCTTTTTAACGAAATTGTGTCCCCCAAAAAGTTATGGTACAATTTTTTTCATGGATATGCTAATCACAAACTCATGGCTAAAGGTGTCCTAGCTAGTGCAACCAGACACATTTTAGTTTCAGAAGACTGTTTCGTGTCTCAAAATGAAGCGGATAGCTTCTTGCAGGATGGTTCACCGAATAATATGCTCCTTGACTTAACCGGATACTCATTACTAACATGATTTGCATATTGCTTTCCATTTTCTACGCCAGCGTGTTACAACTCTCGCCCAGTTACATCTTGGTTATCGGTAATTCGGATTGATTTTTCCTGAAGTGCTTGAACTATGAGTGCAGTGAAAAACATGTTCCACTGCCAGTGGAGCCCAATTCACGGCCCGGGGGCGAGGGGAGGGGGCAACTTTGATAATGAAACTTGGAGTGGCGTAGGACCGAATAAAGTCGCCCTGAATCAGCCTAGGTTCGGGGAATCAACGAAGTCCCCAGTTACCTGTTTTCTGATAATCATTACAATTCCAATCCCAGAGTTGGTCGACTCAATTTCGATTGAAAAGAGCGCTAACCGGGCGCTGGTGTTTTCTGGTTCTGTCTATCAACTCGCAGTACTGACTAGTTAAAAGAAATGTGAACGAACAATAGTAGACGAGAAAATTTGGACAAGAAGTGAATTACGGGGATGAGCAAAGCCAAACATTTGATCTATGAGCCTCGGTGATTAAAAATTTAACTATTACTGATGGTTCTCTTTCAAACTATACCCAGACTGGCATTCTATGACATCAGGTTTTCCACTTTCTCTACGAGTTCGATGAAATAAATTAATGAGAGCAAAATCAAATGTGCATACAAATCGTACACAACTGTCAGCAACTACGTTTGCTTTGGTACTTTGAGAAAGTCCCATGTTTTAAACCATAATCATCAATTTTGACTGGATTCCCTTCTGGTCCTCAAACAAAATTTCCGCCCTGGATTTAGGGGCATATTCTACTATTCCCACGTGATTTGTCATCCTGCGTTGGGCCGGTAGTGGTGATCAGAGGTTCGGATTCCAGGTCTACCAACTACTTTGGCGGCAGACGGGAGTTCGCTGTTATCCGGCTCTTTATCACATTAGAACGTTCCAAATCCCGAGGTTTCTGCTCTTTCCCGCTCAATAGGCCACAGAAGCTATGGGGCAGTCGTTGTCATGTACGAGGCATGTAGTGGTGTTACTACTACCTACCATTCGTGCAATGCTCGATTATGTTCAATGCCTAAACAATACAACCACCTGGAGTGGAGCTAATGATGGTTTATTTTATAATCCAACTCAAAGAAAGGCCATTCAGCTGCACAGTAATCTTATTTTGGCCTCCAATCTGCGGTCGCTAGTGCATTCTCGGGTGCCCCCTTCATTGCTTTATAAATGCATCCCTCTGGTGTTTGCGATTCAAAAAAGGAGGCGGCAGTCGCCATTCACAAAACTCTTTCTTGTTCATCTCGCATGCGGGGGGACAGTTTTCTTTCAAGTCAGTCCCAAAGTAACGGAATTGCTTGTTTCGGCCAATCGCGAAATCTAAGCATTTTCAAACAACTGCAGTCCTTTGTTATTCAATAGCAGGGCTAATGGGCTATAAATTACTCAAAACATCCCTTAAACACTTCCTTGGTGACTACATGTTTTTTTCACAATGGCATAAGTCAATTCGAGATACAAAGACGGGCTAGTGATAAGTTATGCATCTCCTTAAACGCCCCTTATGAAAATAACTCGCGCATTTGGCAAACCATGTACGATTACAAAAAATGCAACAAAATGAATGAAAACGTGGCAGATGACGATCCGTGTATGTTGAGTTGAAGTGGACCGAGCAGTAAGTGATTAACAGCATCAGCTGATTGAGATAAGCAACTGCAGGACCCATTCATACAATAAAACAACTCTTACGGGGCTGAACAAAGAACTGTGGCTGAAAATAACAACTAACTAACCGCAATTTTCAGTCCTATCAGGCTCCAGTCACTTTGTGATTGCCCGTTATTGCTAGCCATGCGACGATTCTCCTCACGATTCCGCTCGCGCATAGAAGAAACTCCACGAAACCACAGAGGTGCAATGCGCTTACATCGCCCGATTAAAGCCCGCACAAACAGCGCTTCACTTGGCTTCGGAGAAACAAGTGAAGAGGATTTCAAATGGCTGGTTTCTGTTGTATCCACCATTTCTTGCAAGGTCTCTTTAGTTCCGTGAAACGTATGTTGGAATTTGTTTGCAGTAAGCAATTCGTTCGGATTTCCTGTGGGATGGGTGAGACTAGTCGGCGGATTCAACGAGCCACTGCTCACCCTTTTTGAGGGGTTGTCAGAGTTATAGTACTCCGACTTGACCGCACCAGATATTTGTAAACTCGACTCAAGATACACATTAAAATCCAAATGTTGTCCATCTTTTTGGCACACTGTGGAGGCTACCGAACCAAGCGGAGGTTTCATACCATCGGGAACTGCATTGCCCGCAGCACCCAGCTGATTGGGACCCTGGGAACAGTCCGCTGGTATTGGGAAACAAATACTGCTGATTGAATCGACAGGCTCTGTCTTTACTTGTACGGGGTTAATTTCCATACGGGCCTACAAAATCATGCATACATCAACACTTCCCCAATGACCGCCGGAGCAAACAGACTGCAACTTCCATGTAACGCACGGCTTTGTCATACGCGCGTCCGGTTAATCAAATCAGTTCAGTTCAAATGGCAGGAAATGGAAGTAAAATCAAGGGCCAAACGAGCTTCCAGAGTTTTTCCGAGAGTATGCACAGACAATGGCATCCATTTCTGCTTGTGTGAACCATTTTGCATAATCCTTCGCCTTCCAACAACTCCGTTTTCTGCTGCAAAGGTGTGGTAAAGAAAATCTCATCTCGCCACAGCGGGGAGTGAATGATTAAATCTCGGGCATCCCCAGACAAGGTTGCAATGAAATAAGTGATGTTTTTATCCGTTGAATGCGGATTTACTAATTCATCTCACTCCTTTTACGATTTAATGCCATAAACTTCTTGGCTGCATGACTCTCAACATTATAACTTGACAAATTGTTCCATCCAATTACCGCCCTAGCTCTCAGCTATCAGCCGAGAGCGGCGCTTTTTCAGGTTTGTTTCTCATCATTTGGGAGTGAGGGCCATCGTGGAAAGCTTTTAACTTTCTCCATCGACAAAGTGGGATCCCATTAGTCCTTCGGCGTTCCAGTGAGAACAAGCCCAAATCCGTCTCTCTCCGTTCATAAGTTCTTTTTCAAATTTCACAGTTGTGTGCGGACCGCGGTTGCACCGTTTTAAAATGCCCTTGCCCATCCTGGAAAATGGGACCGCATCTGGGGGCAGCACTCTTCGTTATTCCTAGGGAAGTACTCATACGAATGGACCGTAATCCTAGCATTTCGGGAGAACAGCGCTGACTTCAGTCTAAAATGCTGTTCCCTAGCTTTCTCTGCCAATTTGGCACTATGGTCACCCCACTTAAAATCCGACGTAACATGGATACCAAGATTCGTCATCGTGTTTACTACGTCTATTGCATGATGACCATCCTTGCGCGCAATTTTAATGCCATCTGCCTTCCTTGAAAGCAAGTAGCTTTTCCCCTTGTTGGGTTTTATAACCCAGGTGTATGTCTAGTGTAATGCTGAGACCGTATCCTTGCAAAGAACATCATGTCCAGAGCACCCAACCATTCGCATGCCATCCGCGAAGAAAAAGCTTGGGGGCCTCAGATTCATGGTTTGACCATTTGCGAACCGTAAATAAACAGTAGCCCGAGTACTGGGTCATGAAGCACATCACTATTAATCAACCCTATGTCCAATATGGCCTCTCTTACCCGGGTCCCAAAGATCCTGACATTTAAGAAATCATCTATCTCTTTAAGTACCGCTGCTTCCATCCCTACTTCTGTGACTCTCTGTCAATAAAATATTGAGATTTAGGCCGATAAGCCGCACGATTTTCCTCACTCATCGAAAATCCAATTCTCTACTGCACTTCGATTCTTTGATAGGCGGCTGCACGCTATTCAGGACCAGTAATTTGGATGTCCTGGGAGTGATTGATACTCGGCTTCTTTGCTCTCTCAAATTTCTCGGAATAACCTATCCTACCTCGAAACATGCTCCTGTCTTTAATACAGCCTATCTTCGGATTTCAGTTGCTATATATTCGCTCGCTTCATTTAATCTTGGACATTTCACCTTCAAAGTAGCTCGGAACTTAGGGGTGTTGACTTAACAAACCACTTTTGCCGTGCTCCTCAGGGTTCAGGTTTGCCTCATTTTGATTGTGGTGCTTGATACCCTTGCGACTTCCGCATAAAACATGTTGCACCGCGCCCAATCCCCCCTTGTCACTGTGCCTTTCGGGGTGCAATTTTACATTTAGGGATAACTTTGCCTGATATACTGTTATTACTGATTCCTTGATATGTGGACAGAACCATTACACCCGCTCATCTTGGGAGAAGAATGTGTAGTACTCGCCTGGCGGGCCTGTGCATTTCAAGAGTCCACATTTCAAAAGGCCTGCACTCTATACTTTCAGCCATCTCTGTCACGCAAGCCTCTGATGAAAAAGGGTGAGACACCATGATACGATCGGTACAAATACTAAGTCAAACGGAAATGTAGATGATTTCTAGATCAAAATTCTTCAAGCAAGAGGAACAAAACAAGTGCCCTTAAAAAGTGCACGGCTGGAGTGACACTTCGGAAATGCTGCCAAGGATATTTGCAACGTATCGGTAGAGTGTTTGGACAGCTTGTACATGCAATATGTGATGGATGAAAGAGGCTTTTTGGGACACAGCGGCGAGGATCACTCTAAATTCTATTGTACCACTCAGTTTTTCTAAAATTCGGGTAAACGATACGAATGTGGCTTGGATTTCAGGTTCTCTCGTTCAATTATTATTTTCGTAAATTTGTCTGGATTTGAAATAGGCAGATCCTCTTTATTCCACCGATTAGAGTGCTCAAACGTAATCACTTTCGAAACATCTCTGAGAGTTTTAGAGCCACCTGAGTTCTACCGGGATCACTATACACATAGTAGAGACCACTGGGGCCATATCTACTTTTCGGTTTATTTATGACTACTCCTCTAGATGGGAAACTAAAATGATCGGGGGGATAGTAGGGGGATCATCCAAAAGGAGGGCCAAACTTGAGGGGCAGCAAAAAACCACGCAGCAAAGTGAAGCTGCAAGCTAACCTTAGAAAATGAAGTAATCCACAGAGATGCGTGGGTGCCTTGATATGTCAGGGAATGCAGCAAAATTGCTAAAGGATTCTACGAGGTCTGTGGAAAGCATGAGATTCTGTGTGGATTTCCAGAACACAATTGTTAATATAAGACCAGGAGCCCTAAGCATATTTGGACACTCCCTCAAGAGGTTCATGGATCTGCAGACCGAATTAACCCAGTACTGGATCACCGACTAGCAGGGACGGCTGGCAGGAAAGCGCATCCAGTTGGAGGTATGCGTCTCAGCAGTTCCCACGTAAATAAAGCAACAGAGGTTCCTTAAGATTAGCAGCGAAACACCGACGACAGAAAAAATGGGACCCAAACACCTATCGCAGAACAAGGAACTATTGATGAGCCCGCGGTTCGCACCGTGACACAAGCCTCTCAGGTGCTCAAGGTGACCTCAAGGACGGGAAAAGTATGACTGCACCTACGGACTGCTTGATTGGCGGTATGTGGGAAAGAGTACACGAGAAATCATTCCAGCACTAACCAACTGAACTAGCACGACCTGCGCCCTATCACCAACTTCTTCAGGGGATTCAGCTTTGACGAATTTGCCACACCCTTCCTAGCGGAGCGAGAGGGCACGACAGGAACAACTTCCAAAAGTTATTCAATAGGATATAAATTGCATGCATTCACGCAATGTGGCTAACGAATATGGCAGACTGCGGAGGTGCAGCTTTTGCCCAAACCCTGGACCATCGAAGGTGAGACTAGAATAACCGAAGGACGCCGGGAGACCGCTGTCATCAGCAGCAAAACTTCGGGGTTGCTTGAAAGGGCGCATGCCGACAGATCCCCCCGCCTCCAACTAACAATAACAGCGGCAGGGCGAGGCATTGAGCAAATGGAAGTTCTTGGCCGGCAGCATCGTTTACATAGAATACCGGATTCGAGGACCAGCCGCTCCGTGCTCTGCGTGACGTAGATAAGCAGAAATACATAACTTCGTGGTTATCCATCGAGGGATGGCAGTCTGCGAAATCAGTATGCGGCCACGGCCTTCTTACTCTGCGAACATTTCGCATTCGAGACTGTTTCGAGTCATTTTGCTCTGAGCATTCATGACAGGCAGTGCTGGAAAGGTAGCACGTGTCAAAAACAGTCATCTGTCATACACTTCCGCAGATGTAGGCACAGGAGTGACCACCAAACAGGGCAGGAACAAAGAGCCTGGTAGGTCACAGCAATTCCCGTAGCAGTCCTGCTGGACAGCATGGCTCAACTAGCAGAAGTCACTTCGGGTCCAAAAGACAGAGCCGCCGGCTCCAGCGGGGAAGGCGGCCGTAGGCTAGGTAGAGGCCAGTACAGACAAACCCTAGAAGATCAGGTTGTGGGCAGCGTGAAGATGCGCGAATGTCCGGCAGACACGTCGTCGACTAACCACCAAGCAGTTCATTCCACTGACAGTAAACTCGGATTGGAAGGGGCTACGGTGATGCAACTGCATCTAGACCAGCAGCCATAGATTACGTCTCAAACTACCTGAGCTCACAAATCTAGCAACCCAGCGTAAAGCCGTGTTGGCCGGCGTTACCAAGATCTCAGCGCATTCAATCGTCCCTGAAGCAGAACGTCGGTTTCAAGGAGTGGACATCCTTGAGGACTCTACACCAGCAGCAAGCTAAAGGTCACTGGCCGCACTGACAATCTTGGACAAAGTTACTTAGGAGGCTTTAGCAGCTGTGCGAATACATAACAAAGGGATGCTTTGTGGGAAAGTCATACAGACCGCCAAACTCTCCGGATAAAACAAACGTCAAAACTGTAGCAGCAATCAATTGCTCGGACAAGCTTAACCATAACTTTCTACTCCTTGTGGAAGACCTCAACCTGCCTGACGTATACTTTCATTGTCTGGTGTGCTCTGCAGGTTCAGGATCTACTTCTTGGGCATTCGTTAGTGCGGTGCCCCAAAAAGGTTGGTCTGAGCATGTGGGCCAGCCTACCCGAAGGAAAGAGGCTTCCTCTACTTCGGCAGTGGATTGGCCCCCTAACAACGAGCCACGAGCTATCTACCTATTCAAGTTTTCAGCATCCTTCAAGCTGGAACATTGGGGGGCGTAACTTATAAACTAGTCCACATTACGGTACTGGCCCAAACAGAGAAAATCACTCGCTGAAACCTCAACAAGTCTGATTTTCCAGGTATGATGAGCTTTCTAACTCATTTTCAAAGGCCCGGCCCCTTTATGCACCAGTCGGCACTGGGCAAGAATCAGAGGAATTGTAAATAAAGCAAAGCACCTGTTCGTGCCTCGGGAAAACATAGGAACCTCCGAAGTCGTACACTAATAAATTTGGAGAAGAAGGGCCGCGTGGGATCGTTTTCAGCTGTCAGAAAGTCTGCAAGATCATGGTGATTGCATTCACACCAGAAGCTTTTGTAACAGCGCTGTGGAATATTGCGGACCAACCCATGCCCTTTGTAAAAGGGCTCAATCAGATCTGAAGAATGTTAAATATCAAAATCAAATCACTCTTTGCATTTGTAACTAAAAGCATTTAACCTTTAAATAACTGATGACGGTGATTTGTAAACCGTTCTGCTGAAGAAGTATCAGTAATATCGTATAAATGGCACGACCCTAGCTTGCCCTCTGTGAATGACTCGCGGTCTTCAGTACGACGTAAGGTTGGGGATTTGGGGCTTCATTGGTTCTTTCTGTTTTTACGAACAAACTCACCACCAGAAGGCTGTCGCTAAAACAGCTGCTTCAATGACCTGGTTGCTTTAGGCACTCAAGATTGTGAATTAGTTACACTCAAACTCCAGGCGTGACCACATTCCTAATGGTATCTGACTAACTGCTAATTCGTGTATTAGTTCATCCAAGCTCAATCGCGAGAAACCTAATTGTTCTCTCTTTTAATCTCAACTACATGCCACGCGTGAGCTCTCCAGGCACGAGGCAAACTGACTTCTTCGTGCCAAGCATAATCTTACGATGATAATATTAAGTCTGCTAAAAAATTATCAGACAAAGCCAGCGGTACCCTGCCCATTTCGTACACGATATTATTCGACGAGACTTCCTTGGTTCGGCCATTGATCACAGAAACATTCTTCACCGCTTCGTTTTCTAAATCTTTAAACGGTTTGCCGAGTTGCATTAAGTCATACCCAAAGTTATTCCACTGTAAGTCTAAAGAAGCAAATTTACTAGACGTGGCTTTATTAATGAAACTGACACAGGCTGACGTTGAACTAGACGAAGTGTAAAAACACAGGGTATATATCTAGTTTATTATCAGGTGTCAGTGATTCCCGAAATATAGCTTCACTTTTTGTCGCCTCTCACCCGACCACCTCTTATCCTTTCGACCCTAGCTGCTTTAAGAATAAAGTTCTTGTGTTGCCGCTGCTCAATTATCTCAACCATTGCTCCAAAATCATTTCCGAGACGGGGCACAAACATATCGGCAAGTTCTTGCAATGTCTACTGGCTAGTGAATCGAGAACACTGTCTCTAAGGAAACGCAATATTTTCTGACTTCCTGAATTTCGCCACAGTACCTCAGCATTCTACATATTCCATACTCATTCTTTTTCAGGCCAAGTTACTTCTCCTCCCGAGCGTATTGCATGAAGAAAGAGGAAATACCCCGCCCACGCTCGGCATCAGTATGACCGGGAATGCGCAATCCGTTAGCTTTTTCGATTAAGTGTTTCTTTTCATTTCACTGCTCATGAATCTTATATATCTCCCAACGTTACTGAATAGTTATGATCAATAAAAATCTAGGTTATCCTAGCTCCGCTGGATATTATCCGATGGTCTTAATATGAATTGCTTCTGTCTCGTCACCCACCCTCCAATGTGCAAGATAAGTCTGATTAAAGCTACCGGGTCCATTTTCCTTCCTCAAGATGGAACAACACGACAGAGCACAATCATGTCAATATATGACACTGCAAAATATTTGCTGCAAATGAGAATGGAATGATAATAATCAGCTCTAGTTGTCAAAACATGCCCATTGCTGTTTTTATGTGCATGAGTTGAAAAAGGCTGAGGTCAAAATTATGGGTTGCAAAGATGTAATTCACACTCATGACCTGGGTCTCCTGGAGGCGCGACCGATTTCCGGAGGTACCGAGTGATCTAGGAAAGTTTCACTGGTTGTACGAGCTGCTTTTGGGCACACAATATGGGTCTTAGAGATGAATACACACGGACTCGCCTGCAGATAAGACTCCAGAATTTAGCAGTCTTTGTAGCCCACTCCATACATTTCAGACTATTCCGAACACTTCAGTAACGTTCACTGGGTGTCTGAAATCCGCGAGGTGCGAACAAAGCATACTGGTGATAGTTTTGACCTCTCCTGTGTTTAACCGAACCCTTTTGGTTAGATGTCTAAATTTACAACAAATGCGTATTGCCCCACAGGAAGAGGTGAAAGAATATACACAGAATGAGGCCGAAGAATCCGGCCACCAACTTTTGGACATGTCTACACGAGTCACTTTGACGTAAACAGGATTTACAGTTTCCCTGCGCGGAATGTTTTATTAGCCGCGTGTGACAGATGAGGTCCACTGGACTGTCAGTATTAAAGGGCAAACTGACGCACAGTGTTCCCTTCTTTACAGTCGCTTTCTTAAGTCTTTCATCAGACTGTCCCATGGCTTCCCCGATAAAACTTTCAGGACGGGCGTCCTGCAGAAGCACATTCTGCAGGAAAAGTTTTTTCTATGGCATCTTCTGTACAGGTTCCCTCTCACACATATGGGCTGGAGTATCCAAGTTCTTTTCTTTTCACGCCTCTTTAGAACCTTCGTATGAAGAAATTAGTTGACTTTTGCCTTGTACGTAACGCTTGATAATCGTAGTAGTAGTGGCTTAATTCTCGAGACGGCCAAAACACACTATATGCATAGTGCAATACAATTGCGGAAGTGACAAAAACAGTTCACGTACAAGGTACGGACAATTGAGCCGAACGAATACTGATGTGAAATGAAGTTATATGAGTTTTTTCAGGACGTTAATGGTTTGGTAGTTCTAAGTGCAAAGATTATCTCAACGTTGGTTGACCGGTTCTTGGCATATCTTTGGGGCCTTCAGATTTGCACCACTCAGCCAAGCTGTAAGCGTGAACTGGGCTAAGAAAAAGACATGGCCAGAGGAGAAAACAGCAAAATAAATAGCAACCAGGCCAACAAAGTCCAGCACCTGACAGACGAGATCAGACAAAAGGGGAAATTGGTGGGGAACGATTGTTGGCGAGATGGCAAACGGGAGATGAAAATGAAAAATTTGAGCTCACTGAATTCTCGCTTGGGTGTAGCGGAACATGGATTCGTTCTGCCGGGTAGGTTGTTCAACCGAACGTTGACCGCCAAGCGTTGTCGGTACTTGTGCGTTGGTCACGCACGCACCGCTCGCACGCTCCTGTCCGAATATACTGAAGCTGCTACCGCTTCTAACTGTTTGTTCCTTGTACCGATCAAGGTTCAGTCTTGCCAGTATTGCAGTCGTACGCAGCCGAGTAAGTGTGAAGCACGAGTGGCCACAAAGGGTAGGGACATGGAAATATAACACGAGATTCGCGTTAAGAAAATCCGTTCTACAAGGGCACACCAGTGGTTAAGGTTGAAAAGGCTTGCAGAAGTGTGACTCTATGCCTTTCTTTAATCTAAAGCAGCTTATAGTTACGGATTGGCAGCTGAGTTATCAACCTGAGAGTGGAGAGGCAGTGGGGAGATATCCGGATACTATAATCCGTTTTAGACAACCATAAAATAAACACGTGTCCGAACGCGTCTTGATTTAACGCAGGACTTAAGATGAAGGTTCGTTATTACTTTCGTTCAACTGGTCTTTATGAGTGTATACATGCTTATGCTGGTATCAACCATTATTTCATTGGTATTTCATCCGCGGTAGCAGTTGAAAACAGTGATCTACATGTTGTTCTGAGCCTCATAAGCCACAAACAATAGGAAAATGGGTGCAGCGGAAATCCGGCGGTTCGCAGTGGACTACGCTCTTCCGCTGTAAGATATCATAAGCGAGTGAAAGTGGGTTAACTTTCATTAGGCAGCTCCAGTTGTTCAGCTACCTCTAACTCCCTGGTTTAAGCGAAATCCCCAACCAACTACCCAAGGGTGTTCTTTAGTATGACGTCGTCTAGGTAACCTGAGCAGGCTTTGGTTATAGTGCGCAAGGCATCCCACAAAATCTAGCTGAATTCCTTTTTTTCTCATCAGCCTTCGTCTTTAGCACCCGGGGCGCTTTTAAATGCAATCTGTTGCTGCCGCTGTTTTCTCATGATGGATGCAATCTCATTACTATGACTTAAGTGGTCCCACTGCATAAATTCCAAAATATTCACGTTCGATTGTACTATTTGCTGGCTCAGCAGCACTAAATAGATTGCTCACAATAGCTACCAACAATTAATTGGCCGATAACATCTAACACTCTTGGACTAGCCACCGATATTTCCGCAGTCGGAGTATTTTTAAGTTACGTGTATGTAGATATTTCCTTGAGGCGGATAAACCACCATGACTACTGATGCTGAAAATTATACGTTTTACCATTTGGTCGGCGGCTTCATTAAAATAATCTCATGAACATAAATTTGCATCAGCTCCTAAGCCCATCGTGTCAGTTCGGTCTTGCTTGAACTCCCTTGTATTTACATTGGATGCTCCACTACGTAGAGCTTTAAGTTTTCTTCATATTTTGTTAACCTTGGACCTCTCCCAATTTGTCGCCAGATGCCTTGCCGGCACCGCTCCAGGTCGCCGTAGAACAAATCAATCTTAGAAATTAGAATTAATGCAAAATAATATCCGATCATGCTAAGACCAAATGGTGACCAGCCTACTCCATCACTCAAAAAATCTTGTATGTGCCTAAACCTCGTCACATTCTAGTCCGTCTCTCCCTGAAGCTTACTGCCGGGCGAAACCCAAAATTCATCAGCTCGGCAATTTGTTATCAGTATCTTGCCATCCTACTTTATCCAGGAACAGATATTCTGTCACAGTCAACCACTGGAATCATCCGAAACGCCGTCTCTCGCTTCTATGACCATGTCTCCTGCTGCCATCCAATATCTTACAGAAAAACCTAACGCCAATTCAAACAATGGCACTGAATTTACAAGATGCCACTGTGCGAAGAGGAGTGAACCCTTCACTTTTGTCAGCGAATTTAGATGCCAAGTCTCTTCGAACACAATTCCAACGGTCTCCAAGAATCACCAATCTCCGGTCATCTTTATCAATATTCACCAAAAAACGTTTGAAAAGCCCGTCTACTTTCAATTCCCTTCCATTTGGAATCTCGTGGCATGCATTCATACAACGGAACGTACGTAACCCAATGCCTCCGTATCATTTGTTCTCAGCCGTTCTCACATCCCTTAGATCTTGTGCTTGCCACACCATCCATGACAGTTTTATGCCTGACAGCCACTTTGGTCTCCGTAAGCATTTTCGATTCTCATCCCTTCTGCCTGACTGCCCACACACTAAGGTTAGTCGCCCGCTCTGACCGTTTCACTTCATGCAACCTCGGAATGAAGCTCCTCTGTACTTTATACTCTACCTCTGAAACCGAGGCCTTACCTAAAAGAAACCTCTATCTTTGCAGTTGCCAGTATTTGCAATACCCTGTCTCCCTTTGTGCCACGTAACCCGACTTCACCCTTCCCAACAGAATTTTGCTTTGCCTGTCGGATTGTTGTGTATCTGGCACTCCAGCCTATAAACAGAGCTCAGTGTTCGCCCAAGATAGTTGGCACGAAAGAGCGGACTAAGTTGTCACTAAGGAGGGATGATTCCTGGAATAGTGCATAAAGAGTCAATACTACTAGGAGTAGTTTGGAAGCAAATGGTAGTAAGTCTGTTTTAGTGGACAAGTGAAGGAAATAGGACAGACAAAACTGAAGGTAAAGTACGAGGACAGCAGATGTTCTTTATAACAGCATGGGAGTAACCCAAATATCCGGAAGAACAAGCAAGGAGGGCTGCAGAATAATCGTGGGTTGGATTGGAAATAATGAAGTAGTGGTGATTCGAGATGATGGGATGAATGTAGGAGTTTCTGGCTGGTTAGGTAAAAACGAAGAAGTGGCAGTAGTGGGGATTCGGGGCGCCGACAAGCAAAGGTTACTGACGGTGCCCGCGTGATGATGAAGATATAATAATCAGAGGCCATGCACAGGTGACCTGGCCAATCTGGTTTAGCAAGGCAGTCATTTGGTAGGAAACAGCTGGTGCATTATTGTCCTTTAAATATACGTACATGGTGATTCTCTCGGCACTGACCATCTAAATGTCGTGGAAGAAGAGGAGGGAAGGAAAATTCGATGCGGTTAAAACCAAGCAGTTGGGCAGAGGGGTCGTGGCAGTAACCATAGGAGGAGGTAGGGAAGGCTTTCAATAATTTAATCGCCTTGTTCCGCCGACAAATATTGCGTGGTTGTTGCTGGTATGATCACGGGATTATCACCGCTAACTAGTGTTTCAGGTGCCGCGGTGCGATAGGGTTGCTCCCCATGGATACCAGGCAGTTTACGTTTGCGGGACGAGGAGGGCGTGGGTGCAGATAACTGAGAGAGCCATACGAGAACAGCTTACACGGTGACGTATTTTTGGGGAGTTGTGGCATAGGTGAGGCAACAAGGACCATTCTAGATATTGAGCTGCTGGCCATGCCAGATAGCTCGGGAAATTTCCTTTCAATGGAACCGTTTTTTGTTTTTCTATTGCACGCAGTCTACGGACCCTTTTGCTGAATGGGGCTTTAGTCTGTTAGTCTGATGGACTTGAAGGGGGTGGTAGGGAAATCATAACTGGACTTCTTAAGAACCATTTTGCAACAGCTGGACTGAGGAATTAAAATAGTGCTGGACAAGATCTGTTTAACACTCGTTTACGTTATCGAAAACAGTGGCAAGCGAGTTCCACCAATTACTCAATCAGAAAGGAAAGCATTTTTAGGCGCGTCTCACAGAATGCCGTCTGGGATATTAAAAACCATAGAACTGGAAGCCTTTAAACTTCTTTGATTAACATCTGAATTAATTAAGGCAATACCCTCACAGACACCGGCGAGATTTTAGCATGCTGGACTTTTGGGCGGTTTTTTGAGGCAGGTGAGAAGAATCAGCTTTATATTAAAGGTTTCCATCGGTGAGATATTTTGTTTAGTCCTAAATCATTTGCCATAAATTACGTACCTTAATAATGGACTCCACAAACACATTTCTGACATCGCACGTTGGAAGTCGGCGGATGGGCTTTGAGGGGGTGTTCGCGAGGCATCCAACCGCCTAGTTCTAGAGATCGTCATTTCTGACAATTTGGTTGGATGTGTTTTGCATATAAGCAGCAAAATAGCTAACAGAGAAAGTTGTTACACTTTGCGTTAATGTATGATGAAGGGAGATATAGATATCAATGTGCGCATCAAACCCTAAATAGAAAACTGGTCAATAGTTTTGCTCGAAATGAAAAGGCGGTGTCTAAATTGAGATTGTCACAACGACTGTATCTTTGAGTTTATTCGATATTCGGAATAGAACCAAAAATTGTTATTCAGCGGAAAAGACATTTTCCGATAAAAATTTGTGTGGAAACGAAGATCTGAGTTAGAAAGTTTGTTGTATTGCATACTTGATAGTAACTTACAAACCACGTTAATAGCGAGGGCTTTGAAGAAAGATGCCCATCAATTATGAAAATACAACAAAACTGGAAACACCCTAAACGGTTTAAGTTTCGGGATAATTTCGAGCCACAATGCAGTGTCAACTGGTGCTGGAAAGTGTTAATGAGAAAATACATTAGCAACCCATTGCTCTTAAACGTAGATAAATAGATCGATAGCTTTGAAGGTGCACAGTAAAAGCGTATTTTAGTGGTAAACCGGATCAGATTTTTGGACACCGAGGTTTAACCTCAAGTAGTTTATAAGCCAAATTCTTACGTAGAAGTCTGCTCAAAGTAATGTTCAGAAAAATTGATCATGTATTTCAGAATAGGACAAAAACTAAATTAACTAAGAGCGCCAAAGAAAATCTCCATTTGAATGAAAACAAAAATATAACTCAAAGCCAGGAGCGAAGAAGCGCAATAATGATGCTTGGTCACAGATGCTACACTGAGTGGCCTGGATTTGTTTCACCGGTGATATCACTTCGACTGCTTTCTCTTCTGTTCACATATATCTCTGGTGGAACAATTCTCAGAATGATTCCTGCATCCCCTTATCTGCCATTTTAGATGGAGTAGATGGAAGAGGATGAATTGCAAGGCCCTCATTGATGTTACAGACCGATCGAATTTGATAGCTCTTGAATAAATAGATTCTCTGTCCCGTACTCGGTGGGCCAAGAAGCTAGAATTCCGGCACCCGCACCATTTTCAGGATGATGCCAACTTGATGCTCTACAATGCATTTCCCCATAATAGTTTACTAACCAGTTCTGGGACTGAGCCAATATAGTCAAATCTTGCCTTAAACGCTAATGTTCTCAACAAAACACTTCCCTCACAGCCAACCATTCCTGTTAATTACATCTGCGCGCTTCTTCTGAGCATTTGCTTTAGTTCCCCCGTTACGGGAGATTGTCAGGTACAAGTGGCCAGCCCAAAAAATTAGCATCCTTGCGGCTATCGCCATTTGTTTCATTGTTCCAGTGCACTCTTAGATGCCGACACTCCTTTCATCCTACTGTCCATCACAGTCTACTTGTCACGTGTTACATCGGAACTCATTCAAATGCGCCTTCAATTTATTGTGTCCTACAATAAAATAGAGCTTTTACCATCTAAAACCTTTTGACCTTCAGGTTTGTGTTATTCAGCTCCCAAATTCTGAACTTCTTTCTGCCATTGATTTACTTCAGATTGCCTCGCCGTTCCTGGTTGTTTCCAATGGCTGATTGTCGGATTTCTCATTTTTGGGTTCCACTTCCTTCGCGCACGAAGATAAAATCTTCAGAATGACTTCCAGCTGCATCATAAATCCAAAAGTGATGCATTATTGCAACCTTGTGCAAATTTGTCACGTTTTATGCTTTTACCTGCTCCTTCGCAGTCCCCTTGCAACGCATTCAGTTGTTTCACCTTAACCTTCTGGTTGTCTATCATTACTCTCCCTTCGTGGATGTTCCGTTGGATTAGAATTAACCTCGTTTATGAACATGATTCGTAACCGGTTAAGATAAAATTCTAGGCAATTCTGGCCAAACATCTTTCTTTAATTTTTGAGTGTGGTGGCCTTCATGATGTCCAACAATGCAGACAGCCGATAGTGACAAGCTACACACCCTGAAATGTAGTTTCTATGCAGCAAAATAAGAGTCGTTATAAAAACGCATGTGGGATGTTAATTTTCCCTTTTTCGAAAAACGTAAAAGTGTAAATTTCAACGATCTGCTGATTGTTAAAACTGAGGTTCCAAGGGATACATAGGTCTTCTACAAGAAGCCACGTCAGTTTCCATTGCATGGATGCCATGGTTGGTTGTGCGAACACAATTACTGTTTTCATATGCAATTCAGATAACTTTGCGTTTTATTCGTTTACTTTCTCCGAGTTTTCCACAGTCTGAGTGTGATTTTCGGAATTTTCAACGTCAAACACTGACGCTATTTTATACATATCACAGTGTTAGCTCGGAGAATTGGCTACAAGGGCATTCATGCTGGCTTGCCGCTTCTTTTCTCTAATTTTGTGTCACACTGCTACGTCCACAACCGTTGGACACAATTGGGTGGTTGTAGATATGTCCTTTATCCATTCAGAAATCCAAATGTAGATTGCCCAGCGTCCGCCATGTTGCATACAGTCAGTAGAGGATACAAGGTGTTTGTACGGTGTCTTTCGCACAATCATTCCTTCCACTGATCTCACGAACGCTATTACGTGCACAAACGAAATGTAATAGCAGGGCACGAAGCGCGTTCGATGGGCATAACGGAAAGTTTGGCAGTGCCGGAGAGGTTTGCCGAGGCGCGGCATAAACGTTCAACCGTCTAGTGACGGTGCGCGATATAAATATTCTAGTGCATAAGTTTCGGTTGATGGATTAAGGAAAAGAAATCGTCTGCATGAAAGACCTAATGCGCGGGCAGGGTATTCTTCGGTCTCATAAACGGGAAGATTTTGTGCAGCCTGCCTTTTTCGTGCCTGACAGTGCTCGAAATTTGCCAGGTCTATACTGCCAGGTTTTTGGCGGATGTTGCTCACCAGCTCATTTGCGGTGGGTGTAACCTGTGACGTGCTGTGGCAGTCGAAGATAGCGGGTTAGGCCGGTCTCTATTTTACTTGCTGCTTCCCAACGGAATTGGAGCAACTTGCCTCCGGGCAATTAGTGCTATAAAAGACGCGCTACCTTCAACTAGACACTTGAGGACAATTGACATCGACCGCAGCTTAGCGCAATTAAACGCTCTTCAAGCTGCTTACTCTGATTCAGAGGTCCTCTTTTGTCGCCTTCATGTCCTCATGAATATGCTTGGCTGTTGCGGCAGCCTGGCGGTAGGTGCAGAAAAGGACGCTCAGCGCATTCACCAGTAGACGCGAACTTAGTGTTTGCATCCACAAAAGAAGACTTCAGTGAGTACACGCCCATCACCGCCACCCCAGGAGTTTAGCTTAGCGGAGGAACATTTAAACATCAGCAAAGAAGGTGGGACATCCCTGGTACGTGACGTGTGCCAAGAGATTTACGTGTTACTATTGAAAGTGAGTGAAGAAGCAACATGGATTTTGTTATGGCAACTGCGAAATATTGCTGGATTGATCGGGACACCTAAAGAATTGCCGTAGTTTGGCGTATGTAAGGATACCAATGCCGTGGTGCGCATAGAAAAGTACGCGGAAGTAAATGCACTAGTCAGTGACGGCGTTCGCAGTACTACGACACAGAATCAGGAAGCCAGTTGAACCCATTACCATTAAGTCCTCATCCATAACGGTGTCAACGTCATACCAAGGTGAGGCTTCCATTGCTCCCGGCGGGAGCAGCGATCTTAGGCCCGATCGCTTTAACGCAAATCTCGTACTGCATTTTCTTGCCCTTAACCGTTTTGGCCACTTTTGCGTTGCTGTTACTCGGCTCGGCACGATTACAATACTGAAAACCTCACCATTTGGCCGGCAGTCGGGAGCGGTGGGAGGTTGAGTACATTAATAACAAGAACGTAAGAGGGAAGCTTTTGTGAGAAACGCGCAAATTGCAACCGCGCTTGACCGTCCACGTTCAGTTAAACATGCGATCCGGCGGAAAAAATTCATGTTCCGCCACAAGACCGATGACGTTGACCTACAGCTTGTCGGTGATCTCTTTCAGCTAGTAAACTTTAAGTAGCACGAAACCATTACTTCTGCTGATTAGAGACTGCTGGAGGCCAAGTGACTTGGACGGATGGAACACCATCTTTCAATGAACCTATGCGGCCTATGCAGACAGGGACAACCTCGTTTGGATTTGGATGCAACAAAGGAATGGGTGCAATGCGATGCTTAGCTACGTTGCATTCACTTTATTGCTCCGTTCGCATGTGTGCATGGCTTGGCTTCCAAAGGTACATAACATATCCATGCATGTCATGGCTTAAAACAAGGTGAGCAGGGCATTCTACTCACATTTCCCATTTTCATTCCAGGTGGACGTGAACTGCCCAAGACCAAGTAGGCAGGAAAAAGAGGACTCGATGCTCACAGCAAGTGACGGCAATGCAAGGAACAAGGGCCACTCAAGAGACGGGATTAACCTGAACGCCACCAGGGTTCCTTTTGGGCCGGCGCTGATTACCAGCACTAATCGCCAACGTTGTTTATTCCACTGATCGTTTTATTGCACACATTAGGCTATCATTACGTGAGTCTTCTTTAACTTGCGCAACAAAGGCGGGTGCTTCGGTTATTCTGGAGAAGGGTTGGATCTCGTTTGCCAGCAGTCCGTTAACCTAGTCAGCCGTGCGCATGGAAATGTTGGAAATCTTTGCTTCCACAGGTGTACGCATGGGTAGGTTTAGAGTTGCTTACAGGTATCTTTATCCATATATACCTCCCGACAGATAGATGGGGTTAGAGATCTACCTGTTACTATCAATGGGTGCGTAAATTTTTCCGTCCGTATTTAACACATACATTGCCTTGCCAATATTAAAAGGCAGTGTATATAATGAATTGTGCATGTATATAATGCGATTATGGTACATACTGATTTCTAATACACATATGGAACCACTGTGGGGTAAACCGAAACATATGTAAACATATTTATACAATACCATTAAGGGGACAATTGATATACATATATATATTGCGATTACGGGGCAAACAGATATACATATATAAATATATCTCTATGCAGTAGGATTATGGGGCAAGCTTAAACAAGTATAAATATTATAATGAAATTGCTGGGAAAGCAGGAAAAACCGCATAAAGAAATAGTCATTTTCATCATGGATGTCAGTAATTTTTACGGCTTTGGAGCGCTAAATAAACTTTTCATTATTTCTAAACTGAATGGCATCCACATTATCCATCTAGCGGAGCTCCTTCACTTTTCTACATTTTCAAAACTTTGCCTACTCCTGACCATGAGACATTCGGTAGCGAGCGTGACCGGTTATCTTGTGGTGGACAGTTTTGGACATAACCGGTTCCCGCCGGTGGACAAATGGTGTCCTACGAGTTGAATACCCGCAGAACATGGAAAAGTCGTCAGCACTCAGTCAAACGACTTTGGCCCGAATTTCGCGAGCACTGGTGCACAATCTTTGCAGCTGTTTCGCATTCCCATGGATGCCCCTTTATATTAATCTTTTAGCTGCTCGCCAAATGTTTGTCACTTGAATAATCGATCAATTCGACCGTGTACATTTAGCATGTTTCTGATATTTCCAAGTAAGATAACAGTACAACTTTTCACCACACTGCAATGCCTGTTTTCTCTTTTGCTAGCCAAACTATGAGCGAAATGGCTTTCTTACCATTTCCCAGGTTTTGTGCTTTTATTTTGTCTTACCTTTTTTGCTGAATCATTCCCATTTCCCGCTTATTTCCATTTCTCGTCAGCGCTATTACAGGAAGGATTACTTTTTATTCAGAGACAAACTATTCCAGTGCGCGATGCGCACATGGAGGTTCAAAGGATCCATGATAAACCCTAACGCGTGAAGCTGACCCAACTTTCCCCCGCCTTCTTTACCAAGATTGACAATGGTACGGTCGAAACTGGCCTTGAATTTTACTGGTAATATTCTTTTATCTCTTTTCCACTCGTTTCGCGTTTTTGCTATTGTTTTCACTGTACCTACCATACCTCATGATAATGAACACTGTTTGAGTCCTTTCAATGCTCCAGAAATATACCGCTGTTAAAAATGTTGTTACTGAAGTATGAAGTGTTCCCTTCTCCTCGTCTGACGAAAGGTGCAAGTGCGTTCACATTTGCGCTTGCCTAAACCTTCCTCCATGAACTAGGATCCAGCACTTCACTCACAAGTGGAAAATATTGACTGAGGACGACAACGACTGAAAAAAATATTAGAATAATATACAAAACCTTCGGAGCCAGACAGACGCCAATACTTAGACCACACCATGGACAACGCAGATTTGACCCACACAGCATAATCCTTTCATTAGAAACCCAACGACCATAGTCAAGCGAATTAGCTCGTGGTGTTTGGACATGTCCCATGTTGTCCGCGACAATCTTTCAGAAAAATGATTTCCGTAGTTATGTCAAAATCAGAAGTAAAATGGTAAGACCTAAAAAGGTAAAACGACGTCTGCCTCAACCTACCCGCGCCATGTCAGCGTTCCCTCCGCCATCTTCCGTTTTCACCGGGGCCACCTCAAGGGAGTTCGGCTAAGTCATCCACATCAGCGAGCCCCCATCGGGCGGGCGACTTTGGTGCTGCAGTATGCGAGTGCGGCTACGTTGGTGGATTATAATTCCTGGGCTTATCCCTCAATGGTGTTTTCAGGTTTCCCGGACCTACCTCGAACAGTTCCTTTCACCAGCACTGTTGCGGTTAACAGCACTGTAGTCACGACTTTTGCCCGCAAACTTTCCGAACGGCCTCCTCCTGCCTCTACTCAAAGTTGCTTTCAAAAAACTAAAAAGAACGAACTCACATGGAGCATTCTACTTAATATTTGATAAGCCTTGATGTTTCTTATGCACCCAAGTGGTGGTGCCCATCATTTCTCATAAAACTCAGATTTTATCTCCCAGTAAAGCAACAGATTCCTGGTACTGGCAAATTTTCTTTGTAAGAGTGCACTCGAAATTGTCCCCGTGTTGTCCGGTTCTCCGCCAGCTGGTCGAAAGGTCGCTCTTTTTTGCCCACACCCTCAATATTGGATTTAACTGAAATTTACAGGGTAAACCTAATCACTACAAGTCTCATATGAGTCCAACCGCCTCATATGGTTGCCCAATTTGAGTTTACTGCCGGTGCCCTCATTCATTGCAAACAACTTGGCCCCCCATATTTGACTTTTCATGCTGTCCGTTCAACATACTATTAACCAGATATTACAATCCTCCAGACGCTGTTTCTGCAGATTTTTTCCACATTTTGTGCATTTTCTCGCTAAATATCATCCACCCGGTCATATCCGTCATCCAAGGATCGTGCCAAATGAAGAGATCTAATCATGGTGTCCACAATCCATCTCGGTCTGTTGCGCGCACCTAACCACCTAATGGATGCGCATTGCGCAAAATCCCATTCGACTTAAATTTTATGCCCAAAAATTCGGTAACTTCGGCGATATTTTAAACATAAATTGGCTGAGGATTTATACAATTTTTTGTCTTATTGATCATCCACCAATTTAAAAATGATGTTTCTGTCTTCTTTTCGCCACGGTCGTTATCACACGCCATTGTCATGCAAAATGCTCGTGTCTTGCCAATCTCCGTGAAGTAAGTCACTGTTATCATCAATTGGATTTGTACAGATAGAGTCAATACACCGAGTAAATCTCGGAAACATGGGCTCGCTTGTCTGGGCGCAAAAGGAAAGTGAGAGAAAAAATTTCCGGCTATTCACATTAGCGAAAATGGTTAACCAATTCAATGTAATACGTGCTGCGATGGTTTAAGCGCCAATGTTTTGCGCAAGATCTCGATTCAGATTCGGGTTGCTCATTCAGGCAAAAAAAAGAGAGGAACGTGTGGATACGCAACAAAGAAGCAGTTTGCGACGTATGGGAAGCAGCACTTAAAAAAATTTATAAGAACGCATATCTGAAAGAACTTTCACTAAGATCTGGCCCTTTCTATTTTGCTGGTGTTTAAATAAATTACAGGACAGAATCAGAGGACTTCATGCACCACTGCCGCCAAAAGTTACTGAGACGAAAATCAGTGTTAAGTGCAACATTCGTAAAGTAGCTGCGGCCGATTCAATGCCGGTTTGTTGATTTCGGTGTGGAGGCTGATGTACGCAACTTGATATGGGGACCATGAATGTGTTTGGGAGAAAGCGAATTGCGTGGCGAGGGTTACTTGTGTCGTTTTTTAGCGCTAAAACCCCGTTGATGCAGTTTTGCGACAAACCTTGACACAACATATCACACAAGTGTATTTGGACGACGACGGCTCTCTTGACGATGATCCACAAAAATTGAGAAACAGTTTCAGCAGGATGACATAGGAGATTAATCAAGAAAAGGGGGAGAACGAAGGGGCAGCCAGAAAGCCGCACCGCTAATGGAAAGTTTTGAAACCCTTTACTTTCCAAAGGCAGAATGCATCCCGGGCTGCCCATGGTAGTATTTTTTAATGTTACAGTGGTCAGTGGTGGCCGAACGGATATGGTCCTAACGTTTGAACATGAGGGCCGCGGATTCGAATCCTCCCAAAGCCGTTCAACTTCCCCACTTGGAAGCCATTTTCTGGCAGCGGCTTCCTTCCTGAAAATTTGCGTACATTGTTGTTTAATTATTAAAGGAAACAAAAAAATAAAAGAAGGTGAAAGATAAATTACCCCCAATCCCAGACAAGTTATTGGTGGCACCCTAAAGGGCAGCGTACTTAGTCCCCTGTCATTCATTATGTATAATAATGTTGGAATAAGTTCAACAACTCACGGTGTCCCTTTTTTCTTAAGCCCAATGAGGCTGATACTGCGCCTGGAGAACTTCCTGTTGATTCGTTTGCTTTGGAAGATTGGTGCTCCTGCTGGATGATGAACTCCTCTACCGATAGGGGCGAAATACTCACGTACAGATGTTTGCCAAATAAAGATCTAATTTTGACACGGGGATATCCAATGGCATGTACATCCACAAATCGTCACCTTGGTCGCAACTAATCGGCCTCTCTAACTTCCTCAGAGCACGTAATTATTCAGTCGGCTAAAGCTAGGAGTAATGGAAGTTTGATTTTTCGCCCGATGAAACTATCCGACAGCATCCTCAGCATTTATAGAACCTACGTTCGACAAATTCAGTGTGACACTTATATACTCCAGCATGGCAAAGTCGGATAGGTTTTCATTGAAGGCATTCAGAGGCAATTAACCAAGCAACTAATAGATTGGAAGATGACTCGAAATGAAAAGGAACGCTATTCAGCCCACAAACATGAGCTATTTTGACTACGGCGGCTGAAAATTAACCCGGCTTTTCCATATGACCTGGCGAATAGGTGTTCGTTCTCCCCCTGCCCGCCTGTATTCTCCTTGGCCAGCCCCTGCACTCTCCGTCACAGGCCTCCAACCTTCGATGTAGAAATTTTCAAATTCATTTTAAGGTCTTATTTTTTCTTCCTGTTCATGAAAAGCCTTGGAACAAACATCCCATTAGCATTCGGTGCACGCGAACCAACTCAGTTTTAAGGCGGCCCCGAATGCGTACCTAAGCGCCACCCAAGCTCTTCAACTAACCAACACCCACATCTCGGAAGAGCAAGTGCTTTTGAGTTAGCCATTTATTTGTAAAACCCGCGCTGACTCTCTCTTCTACCGCAACATGGCAACGGACATAGGTAGGAGATTGCCGTGTCATGCAATTCAACGCCCTATCTCATTTATTTCAATCCTGCCGTCCTCGGCCAGTCACACTTCCCTTTAAAGAAGCAGTGTAATTTCCTTGTCCCAAGAGCTTCCATTCGCATCCTTCTTTTACTGCTTGTCGTCCCGTGACTTGGAACATGTCTCGTTTGCCTTTACACCTCTTAGTCTTTTGACCATATAACAACGACGGATCGTCCTCTTCATTATAGGTTACTTTTCTTTTGCTTAACCTACCTAAACGGCGCTGTGCGAGACAGGAAACGCGATCAGGCTTTGTGATGGCTTCGTCCATGCACCCGGCACGTGTTTCACAACACCTGTTTGGCTCCTCAGTGTTATTCCATATTCCTTCTTTCCGTTTCCACAGCACTTTGCGGTGAAAACCCCTCCGCGAAAGCAACAGGCCATGGCTTAAGATGGTAGGAAAATAGTACACCCCTCGCAGTTGTGAAAAAGTTGTCAATGCGCGGAAAATCATGATCGGGCGGGGGAGCTATGGGAAGTTCCTATATGGGCTCAGGCACTACTCTGTTAGAAAAAAATAAATGCAAATAATTATTACCGGGCTTAGAGGGAAATGGGCAACCTTCAGCATTTGGTTCGTCGCTCATCAGCCTAGACCCAATCCTGCCAAAGGCAAAACCCCATTATGACCGTGTTCGTCCGACATGCCCTAGTTTTACGGAGTAGACTCGATGGGGTATCAGCGCACCAGGCTCTTCACATGTATCTATGTTCCCCTCATTGAAGTTTCCATCCCAACTCCCCTGTCTCTCATATGCAGGCCAGAAACATATGCCCACGTCTTCTACAAATATTATCACTTTCAAATTACAACAGCCGTCGAATCACATTCAAACTCCATTACATCCTCGTCGCTACATTTTTTCTTTCGCGGGTGCACAATTACTACCACGTATCTAAAATCGAAAAGTGCCATCATTTTACCAATATTGTTCATTTTAAACCGGCTGGCGGCAAATCCTCCTATTTAGTCCGCAATCCATTCTGTTACTAGTAAACTTTACTGGCAACAGCAGCCATTCGAACTTTTGCCGTATTGCTGTGGGTCAATGATGACGAACCGCTTTCTTAATATTTCTTCCCCTGCATACCCTTCAGCCAACGGACTTAATTTTAGTTTTCTCATTAACTTCGCCTGTCTTCGCATTCTTTTGGAATTCTCTCATCCTGTTAACCCTCGCATTTTCCAGGGCCCAAATGAGTACCTTAGCTAGCAATCCGACCGCATTCACCAAGTTATCTCAAACCCAAGATCTAACCAACACCCCAAGTTGTAATTATTCTCAGCCTTCCACAGCACTTTATCCGAGGGCGCAAGAGAACCTAATATACCAGTGTAACATAGAAAATATCTAAGATTAACCATCTCTTACCGCTGGGTAAATGGAATAGTTCGAACCATTTTAAGTGTGAATCTGCCCTTGGTCCACTTCCATGCTCAAGTCTGTCCAACTCGCAGATGTGTAAATGCCACAGATGTGTCCCCGCTTTCTCATTCACTACCGCAATTTTCGAACATTTTAACTTTTGGTATTGTCTTTGCCACTTACCATAACCCTCTTGCTGGAGCACCCTCCAGACTGCAGTTACCTCCATTATCTCAAACTGCCTAGATTTATCGCATGCGCCACTCAGGTCGGTCAAAGAGATTTACTTCTCAGGCCGTGTTGTTACCTTCGCTACATAGCTTTACCTGACTGCAGCTAACATGCTCATTACATTGACAGTGAACTTTCACGAGATCACCTACATATAAACCATGCCATTCCGCAATCATCATACCTCCGGATACCTTTCCCAATTTCCCCTGGGGTATTATTGACGGTGGGAATAATAACAATCTGCTCCCTCAATGAAAGGAGCCGAAAAGATCCTGCCTCATTTCACATTGCCAATGGATAACCTATTCAACATAATGCACAGTAATCCTCATTTTCCTTCTTGCATTTAGTGACGCTTTCTGTAGCAAAGCCCTCAAGAAATGTTTTATCATCATGCATGTTAGTGCTCTGCTCTACTTCACACTTCCAAACGGACCTTTTTATTTTCTTGGTTGCAGAGGCCACCTTTAGAATCCATCCCAATTCTGATTTTATTCTGTCATTGCCTACCCAGTCTTTTCCCAATTCGTTTGTAAACTTTTATCCGTCACCCGTGACTGAATGGCATTCGGTTTCGCAGATTACTTTCCACGAAAGTCGCACAAGCTTGATAAATTTTGAAAGCCTTGGACACATTTTGACATTTGCCACTGTCCTGCAATGGAATTTTGCCTCTGCAATATGCCTTATTGGTGCATACAAACAGATCAGTGGTCCAAACAGTACTCATGTTAACCTGCTAGTAACCATGTGCAATATTAACTTGGTCTTCTTTTTGACTCCGTCGCCGAGCTTTGCTGCTCGATGGTTTGTGTTATAATATTGTAACGCCTGATCATGCGGTCAAGCATGTCTCAGGGTTTTCGAGAAATACACCATAGTATTACTAATTATTAATCAACGAATCATGATTCACCCAACAGAATTCTTTCATACAGATATTGCAAAACCATCGTACTGAACATCACGTGCAGTCACAAAGATTTCACAAGCTTCATTCGAGAAGAATGGGAAAGCCTTCTGTGAAGTTATGCCTGCTCCACTACGGTAAATGGCTTCAGGCATTTTAGATCCCAGGCCCGCTGTTCTGCCTGGCTCTTAGTGGCTCCGGTTCTGTCGCTAAGATGGGCAATATCATCAAACATTTTCCAATCTCATAGGGCGCTATGCAAGGCTCATTTATTTGACCCCTATTGTTTTATAGCCAGTATGAATGATCTGAGTCCCTTCCTTCCCTCCAGCATTGGTATATAGATGGACGGCTTGGCGTTGTCGGCCATACAAGAAAGGCTCACCCGAAAGACTACAACTAGGATCAAGCTTTGGTCAGTCCCTTGAAACCACAACGCAAACCATGTCAAATCCTACGGCATCTTATTCGAAAGTGCGCTTGTCAACCCGTTATTTAAGTCAAAAGCACCAACCGGCCGAAAGTAGATCGCTGCATGGCGTGAGACTTCTAGAAAGATAGCATGCAATCTCTTTCCAACCACTGGCAAATCGCCGCCGAAAGGTTTTTTTCCGACTTTAAAATAACCCCACCATTTTACTGAAAATCTTGCGAGAAGGGTACACAATTTCTCGTTTTCCTGAACACCGTAGCCAAACAATGCAGTTTCGACTGTTACGCAACTGGCATTTTCCAGGATTACATAGATTTGTTAACAAAGCGTTGCATGTTCTTCTCTATTTCTAAAATTAGTCTTGGCTGCATTTTTTGACCCATATCCCTTAAAGGTATGGCGCATCGGGTGATTTATTCTTGCTTTACAGTCTTCCAATTTTAAGCCCCCTCAATAAATTTTCATTTCAGCCCAGACCCCCCCCCTCAGGAGCCACTAGAGGAATTCCTGCCCAAAAAGTTGCCAAATTACACGTCAGATCCAACTTCAGTAGAAAACCTGACATTAATCTTTGCCTCATCCCCGATGTTTTCAGCCAGTAACCATCTGCCCGATTTCGTATCACCTCTATCACTCATTAGCCCATGGCGACTGGCACGACATCGCTAACAGCGACTTCTCTTATATTAGTAGATTCGGTCCCCTTCTCACTTTTTGCTGTGCCATTCCATATTTCTAGTGGTAAGACAGTTTAAGAACCGGAACCTGCCGCCCCAACCTTAAATCTTTTAGCTGTTTTAAGGTTCCAGAATTCCTCCCTTTTGTAGGGCACCTAGTTTCACCTTCTAACCAAATCAGCTGTTCAAAGTTTATATTCGGTTAAGCAACAGATGTCGATATATTTTTGTGTGCGTAGGAAAGGTCAGGATACAAGTTCGAGGAACTTCTGATGAGCCACGTCGACAGCATCTGATCTATCATGCCCCAAACCCATCGGAAATTCTCAGAATAAGGCTGGTTTTAGAATTTCGGGCTAATGAGTTTTCCGTGCTTTCCAATCTGGAGTTCCTCATTGAACCCTCAAAATTCGCTCCCGTGTCAGCTTGGAACGGACGTGAGGATGACACATCCTATCCATCAAATCGACTCAGCTCACAACCATGCTCTAGGGAGTTACCGCGACAAAGAACAAAAACCTAAAATTTAAGCTGGATAAGCTTTTGGATTGGAGTTCAAATTAGCCCGTCTCCAAAAAACGAAACAATAAAGTAAAACGGAAATATCTGAGTAAAACGAAAATCAAGATATGATTTTGCGCAGTTATAACTGGTAGGTTATTCTTCCTCTTATGTGTGTATTTACGCATTGGATACTACTTTCCCATAGGTGTAAAACAGAAGGCTCAAGTAGTGCCCTTTCTTCGCTGCGAGATTTAAATAACAGGTCTAATTTTCTTTGTAATACTGTCCAGAGGGCTGAAACTAGACGTGCAAAAGCCCTGAGAACAAGAGAAAACGCAAGACTAAAAACTAAGCTGGAACCTAGGTTATCTTAATTCATTAATGATGCCCAAAATTTGTGCAAGCTTTTTAAAAGAAATAGCCACAACGCAATGTCTCGCGTTTCCTATTATTGGTTTTTGAAGGTTGTTTTCCCTGTAACTTATTGTTGTTCATCCTGTTATTAGATTCTGGGTGGTTTTAGTCATCTTTTCCATGAGATATGGCCGGGTCGTTTTCTCTGTGTGTAAAGTTAAATTCAGGAAGTAGGCATGTTAAGACAGGACTATAAGAGTAGGGAGAAAAACGTCTGAAATCATGGCCAGACGCCATTCGGAAACGGGCGTGTAATTTGAATTTCTTTAGTGCTGGTTTCCAGTTTGGTGCCCGCAAGCTTTGGCACCTCCGATCGAGCAGCAAGACAACCAAAAGAGCTCATAAGACAAACCAGTGGCACGATTTTCTTTAGGTAATTGCTGCTCCCTGGTGATCGGAGTCGAATCAAGTGAGCTCTAGGACGTGGGCGACAAAACATATTCCAAGGACGAATGTTTCAGTAAAAATAACAACTCTGGAAATATTGACCAGCGCTCGGAAAGAGTGGATTAGAACAAACAGGCTTGAAAGAAAACTGCCTTAGGAGAAAATGCATAGAACTCGGGAAACAGAGGGCTAGTGTTGCAGATCGGAAGAGGTGGAGTCAAAAATTATCATGTTCCGGACTGGAGAAAGCAGAGACTTCTTAGCACGTCACATCGAACAAAATTCCTATTCTGGGTAGACAGCGGGTTGAATAACAAAACCATTTTTTCAGAGTTTTCTAATCCCAGACGGACAGGTGGAGTGCTGGAAGCCGCTAAGAGATTGGGGGACTGTCAAATGTTCCGGTGACTTTGGAGGAAAACAATGCATTTTGTAATAAACATACTAGCTTCATTGTAGCGCCAGCCAATAGAATGTGCAAAATTGTATCTTCGCCGATATATATCGAACAATTAGTTAGTCCAACTGAGAGGGAGTAAGGGTACAAGTTCGTGGGCCCTACTGAAAAACTGTGAAAATCAAGGGCTACTGTAATAGTGGGACTTCTTGGTGAGTGCAATTCGGTGGATCACGGTAACCAGATTAAAGTTACCCGTATTTAATGAACTGGCTCCGACCCAGGCTAAACGAACGAAGTCAACAAGAAGAGCATAGCAGAAAGAAAACGGGCTCAAGTTGAATTTTCAGACCATAATTTTATGAAGACGACTGAAAACACTAAGATTGGTGCAGATCACTCCACCTAATCGTCTCTGTAGAATGTTTTGGTTTCTCTACCGTTTGTCGTTAGGGTTCTCATTGGTTGCTTATCTATGCAAACCTGCGTGCAGCCGCATGTGGTCTGTGGATGAACTCAGCAGGGTGTTGTGGGGCTAAAGAAGCACTGAATTTCAGGAGGAGGCGTCGATTTTACGCTCGCTGGATTCGGAAAGGACAGATAGGTAGAGTTCAGATTCCATTTGCCAGAATAAGGGGGCATTTCCTAAGCTTAACGCTTTTGACCCCTTACGTGACCACAGAGGACAATAACTGAATTGATGTCATCCACGGTCCTAGAAAGTCAGTTAACCCAGGTTTGCCCGTTGCGATAAAAATGTCTGCAGCAAGCAAAACAGGTGAAGTAAACTCTGCGGCATGACCGAAACTCCCCACGATGTTGCGATTACGGAGACTTGATTATTGCCTGATGAAACAACCACGCACAAATATACGAAGGGGGGATTTCAAGTACAGGATTAGATTTAATGTTTGATGTGCCGGTACTGGTGAAAAATTACTTGGAACAAACGAACGGACGTGAAATGGGATCATCCAGCAAAACACTTACCAGTCGCAAGTTAGTTTAGCCGAGACCCACAGGGACAGCTACCTGCGTACGTAGACGGCTAGCCGCCGCTTTCGAGGGTGATGGATGGCTAGTCTAGATAACTGGGGAAATCAGTCAACATAGAGAACACTCATATCAGGGATTATGCGCCCGACGATTCCTTTGGAGTGGAGCATCTCGGGAATTTCGCACAGATGCGGGTTCTTTCATCATTTGAAGGAGGGGACCCCATGGAGGCGTGGTCAGAAAATATCAGTATTATACTACAGGATTGATAATAGCTCGGTTATGATGGTTGAGCAGAACTCTTGAGGAGAACCGACTACTTATCACCGAGATTTTTTTCTCACAGCAGGGGGATGCAGACTGCCAAACAAGCTTCGAGGAAAGCTTAAGTCGGGATCCTGATGTGATATTAGAAACTTCCTAAGACATAAGATGGGACCACAAAGATGGAGGAGTAGAACAGCAGTGGGGGCAAATAAGAAGCAACCTCATTAACCCCATCGACACGTTTGCTCCACTGGTGCGAATGGGGCGCAAGGGTGCGCCACCTGGTTCGAGGGCCATATCGAAGGGCGCTCAGATAAAAATGCCGGAGCACGGTGACGACAATGTCGGAGCAGAAAACATCAGACACTATCGAAATACGTAAGGAGCCTGGATTTGGCTAAGGAAGTGCGAGCTAACTCACGGGAAAGTTATGAAAGGAGGTTGGTCCAAGAGGCAAAATAAAGCTCCAAAGAATACTTCAACCAAGCGCCTGCCAAACCTGCGCTCCTCTTATCAACGAGGAGTTCAAAAGCTGGTTCAGGAGGAAACTGGAGCAAACATAGAGAAAGGCCACTATATTGACCATTAATTTGATTCCGTTCACATTGCTGTTCACTTCTGCTGTGCTTTCGATAGCGGCGGAGAAGGGTGAGTTGACCAAATCAGCAGGGTCAGAAGCACTTTGCTTGGTCATTCCTAAGGTTTAGCTGCAGTCACAGAGGGCCCTCTCGAGGGACTATTGGATGAGTATCAGACTCTGATGGGCTGGGAGACGTCAGAATTCTCAAGGCACCTGATGGGATAATAGTAACATAATGGCGCATTTCTGGAAAACTCCAAAATACATCAAGCGTTACGACGATATAACACAACTCATCAAAGGATATAGCTCAGAAATGGAGGCTAAACGTGATCAGTTAAGACATGATTTCCAGGAAATTGACATGAGTCAGCAAGATGATCGGCATTAGGATACTCAGCCTTAGGCATCACGTCCTCAGATGCATTTAAGCGTCTTGCCTCTCCGCACTAACCGGCAGGGATTTCTTTTAACAAACCAGTGCATAACCCATCTCATCTGCATCTTAAACTTGGTCACCAGGAGGCTAGGTGCAAAGAAATGAGTGGTCTGATATCTCGATTACGGGGGGACGTTGGAATCAATCAAACACAGGTTGATGGCCGCAAAAATCCGGGAGATTACAATGCATTGTGCGGAGTAATGTAGCGTTTATATAACACATCGAACTCCAGGTAGAGCTTAAACAATTCATATCAGGGAAAGAGGCACATTAAACATTAAACAATAAACCACGAGGATCAATACTGGGGCCAATTTTTCTGATCCACGTCAATAGTTTGACTAAACACCTGAAGAGTATGGATTTCAAGTTTGCCAATGGCCTGAGGCCAATAGGCAATTCAAGGATTGGTGGTGAACTGCATGGCCTGGATAAAGTACGCAGAGGGCGTGCAGATTGACAGGTGCCACTCAACACTGATAAACACACGACTTTGATGGACGATATCATCAGAGGAAGGCCCAGAACATTACGTGTTAATAAAATTACGGAGATACAGAAAGGTTTTCATGTTCAAAGTCATCGCTGTCTATATAAGGACATTCTCAAATCCAAAATGCATTATCTCCAACTGCCAGGATAGCTCGCAGCAACCGATAGGGTTTTGAAGGACGGTAGAATCGGAAAAGCGTTTTACTGGCGCCTTAAGAAGCCCATTTAGGGCCACATCTGCAACATGCCATTCACGTGTAGCTTCTGTCCCCAAACAAAAGCGAGATAGTATTAGAATACTTAAAAAGGTGATTTTCGATGGTGTTCTGTATATGCATATGTCAGATCCACGGGAAACGAGTTGATACGTTAAGGTTGTTTCCCTCAAGTGCACCAGGGTAAGAAAAGAAAAATGCCCGACTACACAAATAATGGTCCGGTTGAAGCCGATCTGAGATTCATAATGCCATTCGCTCACTCGCGCACTTTAAGCCTTCTGGATAGCGCTTCAAAACCTCGAAGCAACACGAGGGCCGAATGTCTGCCAAACATAACGGAAGAAAAAGTTCTTCGCAAAGTCAGTGGTGCTATTCGTCAGCTGGAATCTATGTAGATCGCACCCTTGCTTAAAATAGTGAGCCTTGGTAGCTAGGCTTAAAAGGTAACCAAAAAGAGAACATTACTGCAAAATGAATGATCTATCGGAAGGAATAAGTAACCTGCATCTGTTCTGTGTTTCGAGCAAATAAGGTTTCTTTTGGTTAAATCGGGCCTGTCGAACGCGTTCCTGAGCGTGACAGCCAAAAATCAACGCAAACCAACTGATTGCCTACATTCGAGCAAGGCTGGCGATAGTGCAAAATTGGACAGTAGCAAAACATTCTGCCTTAACTTAGGTTGACCCCTGGCTACACGAAATGTCCCTAAGGCAATCTTAACGAAAGTATGGGAAGACAAAATAAAGGAAGGTAAATGTATCGAGCAGAAGATAAATGACGACCAGAAACAGTGGCATTGCAGGGAAAATCGGCAAAAGTGCTCTGATGTCGGAGAACCACAGAATAGAAGAAAAGAGGCAAGTGTTTTTCAACCATTCAGGGTATTGGGAGGTGAAATGATCAAAAATTATGGAACCACTGAAAAGCACTCAGGTCCGGAATGAGTTGAGTTGTTTTGAAGAAGCACCGAAAAAGCCCTCAAGTGTCATCATAACAACCCGGGAAACAAGGATGTTTTAGGGTGTAAGTGCAGATTTTCCCGCCTGGAATTCGACCACTCAAGGCCAGGCTTAACCTGGGCCGGAGTGCCGGCACATGACCTTACTGCCTTGTCCCAGAGTCACTCTGACATCTGTACAACCCGCAACACTCGACAGAAAGACAAGGGGAAACGTGGTACATCAGCATTGTGAAGCATGAGAGCAAGAAAGAAGGAAAAATGCATTAGAAGAATAAATGTCAGTTAGAATGGAGAAGATATCCGATAAGGTAACAGGTAGGATTGTGAGGAAAAAAGTAGGAACAAAGAAAATAAAGTGAGAACAAAATCATTATCAATAAAACGTTAATAACGCGGCGTTGTTGGTAGCTGTAATGCTTTAACGTTTTGACTCCCATGAGTAGTATTCCCAAGACAGGTTTCATGATAGAACGTTCTTATTTGACCCTCTTATTTTTCATTTTTTATTACTTTATCCAGCTTACGGAAGCCTATAATCGACGGGTAAATAAATCAGGAAAGTAATAAACGCTAGCGTTTCATAAGTCGGCTTTGGAGGTGATAAGAAACTACGTAAAGCCTACTCGTCTGAAAGGCAGGGAGGTAACAAGGTTCTGGTTTGATACATGTAACAAGCTGTTTTTCAGCGCATTTGCGTGCGTCATGAAGAACATACAATAGCTGAAACCTATGGCAAGCTAAGACGTGTTTGCCCAGCTTGAAAAAAGCTCATAAGAACTGCTGTGATAGGAAATATTGAGATAAAACACCAACAAACCTCGAGGTAATCAGAAGACAGATGGAGAGCCGAGTTGGGCTCCTCGATTCCAGACTGCTACAGATCAACGTAGAAGGCAAGGATAACCATCCACCCGGTAAGGAAGAAGGGGTTACATACTGTCAAAAAAGTCGGGCCTAATAGCGCAAGTTATTTAATCCGATAGGCCGAAGGTATGCATCCGTGGGTAGCGACCAAATGCAGATTTTTTCTAGGAAGCAGACAGGGCGCCGTCCTTGTTCATACGATCCTGAAGACCCATATGAAAGAAGAGAATCAGAGGGAAAGGGTGTTACGGTAACTTATGGTGAATCTGCTCTGGACGGGAAAGCGCAAATATTAAAAAGGGTACAGCGTACGGGAGGGTAGGACAAGATCTACGGCCAGCACTAGTAGAGATCACAGCAGCATACGGCCAGATACCTGGCAACAGCTAACTAAGAAAAACTATCACCAAGATGAAAGACTATCACGTGACCGTATGATACAGCTATAAGCAGGTTCAATTCTAGATATCAATGGTGGATATCCGGGATTCGATACAACGTGGCTGCAAGCCGCGAACTGAGAATTCACAGATTGGTTGGGGGAGGTTAACCGAAGGTCAACGCATGTAATTTGCCTGTATGTGAACGAAGTGGTCTGGTCTGAAAAAGGCAACAGTGACCGCCATACCATGTTACTGAAAGAACGGGGGCGGGGGTGGGGCCCTCGATTTTCATAGGGTAAAATGTACGAGGACTTCGGGCGAAGTTACAAGCAACTGATACCCCTTCCTTTCGGCGGCCGAAAGGACGGTCGGCAGAGTGACCTGCACAAATGCAGTAAGTTTTGGGTAATAATTGGTCACAGTTACAACCCGGCACCGCGGACGTCGACTTAGTGATTGTTACTGAGAACTGGATGCAACGAGGAGAGGAAGTTAATTAATTAATTGAGGTTGAATACTCACCCTATATAATGAATAGAGGATGTTCGAATAAGGGGCGAGACGATGATCTCTGCAGCTGAAAAGCATGGTTCGCATAAATTCTATGCGCTGAGTAGTTCAAACGCTATTGAAGTCATCATCGCAACTGGTGGCTCCAAGTTCTCAGCTGTAGGTGTGTACCGAAGCCAGGGGTTGATACTAACTGGGAACTTGGTACTGTTTCGGTTTCTTAGTCCCTGCTGCAGACCGTGAAAAATTCTCATACAGGGGGTCATAAGGCCCCTGAGATCGATTAGGTCTGCGTGAAAGCCACAGGAGTTTCCTTTGGTTGCCAACCGCGGTGGTTCGTGCATGTAATTTGGAAGATTCAACAGGCTACATAAGAGGCTCGATGAAGATTGGGTCAATATTATTCAGTCCTTCAGTAGGAAGAACCAATAAGCCCAGAAGCCGTGCCGTGATCCGCATGCGACTCCGTGTGCATGGATTGGCAGCCCACTACAGATACGGCTGAAAATTCTTGGGGATAATTTAAATTAGACTGCTATACTAAGGTCTTAGAACTCAGTCGGACGTGGGGAGGAGTGGCAACTGCGTGGAACGTTATTGAGAGTCAACTAAAAGCACCCTGTTATTAATGAAGGACCTATTCGCACTGCTCTGCAAAAGCATACAAAATGAAATATCACCACAGTGGAGGTGGAGAATTACGAGAGCCAGAAAGCGGCAACAAAGGGCTTTCATGAGATACAAGGGCCAATTTGGGGTACCAAGACCACCTGAATTACATATTGGAGAGAACGAGGATTTTATGCACCCACAAATGCTGCCGAAATGTTAACGAGTGGCTAATCGTTAGATTCAGTGCTCTGGTTTTTCGTCATTTTTATAATGAATGGATCCTTGAGTTTCCTTAATAATTGCGGGAACACGTGCTAATTTTGTCGTAGGGTATACTGTGAGCTGTTGTAAGTTGAACATAAGTTTATAATTTGGGGTCAGTTTACGCTTACAAATCAGTTTTAGCACTGAGTGCTTAATTGGGCTTTTGCAACCAAAAAACCTACTTGTTACCGGGCATACATTGCTGTGGATCATCTGGGTGCTCTTCCTTGATAAGTACTTGAGCTGGTTTGCGGAACTTACTTAGATGAGGGAACAGTATTCGTTAGAGACTCAATTGCATAGCTTGCTTGTTAGATTCATGCTCAAAATGGTTTCCTAGACATCACTGCCTAACCTGTTTTCCTCTGTGATTTTATTTTGACGTTTCTCTTTTGCCTGTCCACGTAAAGGATGTATGATATCAATTTCTATGTAAAGTCGCGCTGTCAGAAAATTTTGTCCTAAATATAACGGCGGGAAATGAGTTCACGAATAGCTCCAGGTCACGGCTGTATACGTGGTCAATCCAGAACATCGATGTGCAGGCAAAGAATGGAAACGCTGAGAGATTCTCACGCCCAGTAGAACCACTAAGGTCTTAAGACTATGATACCCAAAGCCTATTAAAAGTCCAAGGCAGGAGGGGCCGCGGGCAGTATAAAACTACCAAAGAATTAGATTGACTAGCAGCCAGGAAAAAGGCGACTGTATTGCGCAATAATTGCAAACGATATACAGGCGGGATCAAGTAGCACAAGTGCGAAACTAAGCCCTGCCACCCTCAAGGTTAACATGACGAACGAGCCGATCACGGAGAAAGAATTGCAGGATAGACTGAAAAAGAAGAAAGCGTCAAAATCCGCAGGGCCTGATAGGATCCACTCAGTAACAGTGAAGCTCTATCGGAGATTTTGGTAAAACCCTCCCTCTGTCTCTTCAGCTTATCGCCGGAAGACGATGAGCTTCCGGGCGCTGGTTGATGTAGATAGACGGATGAGCTTGTTGTCTACTGTGCTAGAAACCCTTGGAATTATCCTGGTAAAAAGGTGATCAACCCCCTGGAAACAACCAAGCTAATGACGGTATAAAATGGTTTTTGGCACAAACGTTCTTATTTGACCAATCTTACTAGCCTCCTGGGCGAAGTACCATGCGGGATGGATAGGGGCGAAGGAGTAGAACTGTAATACCTAGACGTCTAGAAGGCCTTCGAGTCCGTGAGCCACGGAAAGTGTGGGCTTCTATGATGAACGCTAGGGCTAATAGCTGGATATCACAGAGGCTGAACGTCGAGCTTTCACAGCAAGGTTCAAATGGTGTGCAGAAATAAAACTCATACAGCGGGTTGCCTCATGGGTCCAAATTAGGATCTCTGCTGCTCCCGATGTATGCCAAGGACATGGGCAGCGATTTGGAAAATTTAAGCCTTATGTTTGCAGATGAAATAAAATTATTGGGGACAGCAAAAAGTTAAGCTATCCAGATGGGCCGGGGCGAAAGTCACCAGTGGTCGGTGGGGTCTGATTTTCCGCTGAACTTGAGTGAATTCCAGCGGCTCATGGAAAGAGAAGCTAGCCATTCTCGACAAGTGGGCACACTTAGGAAGCGGGCAGCAATGAAGCCAACACAACAATCAAGGGAAATATTGGCGAGTGCGGACTTTACACCCAGTCTGCGATTTCGCAAAGTGGCCGAAAAGGCATGGTGTGTCCTCGCTAAATCGGAATGACTGTGGGATCCAGGAGGTCCGAAGTTCGGCCGCTGTCCAAGAAGTTTGTTCGACAGCAGTTAGAGTTTTGTGTCCATGCCAGAAGACTGTATTTGGCAAGGGATACGAAAATGGTGGACTAGGTTCGGCGTGTACTTACAAGCTGTTTCGGACAGCCGAAGCACATGGGATACAGCAGGGGCTGAGAGCGCTCGACTTGCACAATCTGAAAAGACATAGAGAAAGAAGCGGCCTAATGCAGGCCTTCAAAATCGTTGAAAGGCTGGCCGGGGTGCGGGGTCATCGTGAGTCTCTGTTCGATATAAGTGGAAGGAAACACTAAGATGAAAAGAGAAAACGACTGAGCGAATATGTGTAACTAGAGCGTTCAGAAGCAAGTCGTTTGTCATACGAGAAGTGAATGGCTGGACCATTCCACAACAGAAAGCAGACCAGTGCGTTAATTGAAAATTAGGCTAGACAGTGCATGTTTTTCTGTTTGGGGAAGACGGTATGCGCGTTGCAAGGGTGAGGTGAATGGTTGAAGGGAACACGTTATTAATTTTCCCTTTTATGGATGATGGTAATGACAGGCGGGAGTCATACAAGAGTGCCAATTCAAAAATGGGAACTAAAGAGAGCTTAAACCATCCTATTGTAGAATCACCTTCCAAGAAGCTTTTGGTGCAAGATCTTGGACGAGGAAGCACTTCATCGTGAATTCCTGCAATCTAACTGAAGCAGGACGCACGGCCTTGAAAATTGTTCCCTGAGGGATTTGCTCACTTGTTTGCACTTTGGGCGCACGGGTTGTGGGCATTCTCACGCAGTCCAGCTCAGCGTACACGGGACAAAAAATGGCTCACAGACACGCGAGCGTCTAAATTGGTGTTATCCGTGGCTTCCAATATTGCGTTTGTTTTTTCCGAAAGGCAAAACATCGGGTGCCGTACCAGATCTTACAGGATAGTATTTTATTCTCACCTACAACTTACTTTTCCCGCTCCGCTGTCCAGCAAGCATCCAGAACTCACTTAGATCCATCAGAATTATTTTTATTATTCACATTTTCTATCGGTCAGTTTCGTAGTAAAATATTCCGGGCCATACGGCCCTGTTTGTGGGGAATCTATCACTCATCTGGAGCCTTGTGTGCGCACAAGCGCTGAAAACTATGCCATCTGCTTCCCCTGCCCAGCATAAGAGTGAATATTCTCCACATTTTGTGCCTGAGCATTGCTCTATTGTTTTGAATTTCTCAATTAGATCGCCGCGCTTATCGGCGTCTGAGAGAGAAAAGTCCAAGGTCGTGGAGTCTTTCGTTGTAGCTTTTGTGTCTTTGGCCAGCCATCATCTTAGCCTCTGGCTTCTATACCTTTTATGAGCAATTTATACTGTTATGTAGGTACGGCGCCAAGACCTGAACAATACTTCATATACGGTCTTATGATTGCGCTTGAGCCCAAACAGTTAAGGTTCCCTGCCGAATATCGTTGGCCTGAGCCTAAAAAGCTCTCCCTCGGTTTTATTCACCGCGCTTCCGCATTGCTTGGAGGGTTTAGAATTGCTGTTGCTAATTACGACCATGTTCTTGGCTTGGGAAACGTCCATAACGTCACTCCTCTCACTCCCTCCATGTTCTCCGCCAGAGGTCAGCCCTTGACACGTGGCCAGTTTCAATGTGAGGTCCCACTTACGTGACTACATCTTGACCGCCTCGACGTCCTCTTTCAGGTATACACTTTCCACTTTGAAATCAGCAACGAGAAGGTGTTATGGGTTTCACATGTTCTCTGCTGGGTCGCTGGTGAATGTGAGGAAGTAGTAAGTGGGTCTTAGTACCGATCTCTGAGGAACACCACTTGTGTACCTTCCATCTCTAGCGGGAAACGTTCCTCTGAGAAAGCTGTCTACCCAAGTATTAGCCCTCCGGTTATTCCCAGTGCCTTCATTTTTTGATCCAAATGGTGATGTTTAACTGAGTCCCTCTTCTAGGCGTTTTCTTGCCTGATCTAGAAAAAGCAGTAGGTTTGTAAGGCAAGACTTTCCTATCACGACTTCTTGCTGTGCTGCTGAAATACCACTGCGATTCACTAGATGCCCCCATACCTGCTTTCCGGTAATCTAGTGGCACCGACACAAGATGCAGGTTAGATTCACCAGCCCCTGTTTGCGTTCACATTTGTATATTACCACTACTGTAGCAGTTTTCTAAGCCTCCCTAAGTGAGGCATTGCAGAGCTTCGTGATAGTGACTGCTGGAAGTTCCGCCAATGGTCGAACTACTGCCAGGTGTATCCCGTCCTGGCCGGCAGATTCAAACTTATTTACCTTGCTTGACCCTATCGCAACCTCCTCGTCTTTTGCAAGGGTTCCGGAATTTCCGGGATCTGGACAGTCTACGTGATTCTCAGGTTGACGTGGGTTTCATACGGCGGGCAAAGTGCACCCTTAAACGTTCTTAATAAGACATTTACCTTTCGGATCCGGTCAGCACTAGGTTCCCGTCGGGCAGCGACATAGTCTCTAGTTTTTCCGTTTCCATGGGGTCTGTATCAATATTCCTTGCTAAATTAAGCTGAAAAATCCTCGTCGGAGCGCTTGAGTTTTATTGCGAGCTTTTCTTTAGCTTCTACACCTCCGCTGGATACGATACACTTCTTACGTTGCCCATCTCTTTCGAGTTCCCATTGTTCGACTTAATTTTGGGCGGCACCATGGTGGCTGACGATTGCTCTTACCGACTTTAAGGGGACAAACTCCTCCGTCTGGCTGATCAGGCCCCCCTAATGACTGCCCACTTTTCTACGGCCGAGCTTCCGTGTTCCGGCAACCAGGATAGTGATGCGGCAGCCTTTCTCATTTCTTTATACCCACCCTAATATAACACCTGACTGGCTGTGTGTTATGGTCGATGACCATTCGAGGGATTTGGTGCCGCAGATGTCATTTCTGCTATTAATTTCCAAAAGAACCTGTCGTCTTCTCAATATTTCGAAATTGACGTTATTTTAAATATTATGCGGTTGAATATTTTTATATGTCCGCGAAAAGATTCATAAAAGCCAGTTTTGTGATTGGCTAGTCTACACATCGATCAAGGCCACCCAAAAAGTCTATGTAAACGATAGGGCTCACTTGAATTCTGACTTGTGTTGTTGGGTCACCAATAAACTCGCGGCAGAACTCTGTTCGTCTTCTCTCTTCCGCTAGCGGGCTGGGCTAGCTGTTCGTATTTTGCACCGCTTACTGTTCCGTGTGGCTGCTCATTCAATGGAGCAGCAGTTCTGTCCCATTCGTTATGCGACTACGGGCTTTGAATCCTGAGCCTGAACTTTTGTGTCCCAACCTCAGTATGTGTTCGTGTCCTACTAGACCACAGGCTGTGTTCTCCTGTGCTATCGTGCGACGCTAGTGCTTGCGTCTTGTGCTTCAGTGTGTGCATAGACCAATCAAACTCGGCAACAAACACTGTGGCTGGCGGTTCATTCGGCACGGAAAGCACAAATTTAATTGCCACGTGGTCACTTTTGCCTAGAGCCTCCTCGGTTGTTAACTTTCTTATTTCCCTTGATATCCAGTGATCACCAAGTTTAGTAGCGAGGGGCATTGCCCTACTGTGTACCTAGTACCCTGCCTTACATGTTTGATCAGAGCATTTTAGGACTGTCTCTCCCGAAGTTACCCTCAAGCCGCATCCGTCCTTCCACTCGATATTCGGAAAGTTGAACTCCCCTAGTACCATAGATTCCATTTTTCTGGCTTACACTGCTTACATCCGACCCAACAGTTCGGCATCCTCATCAATACACGTAGCTGGGGCCCTGTGTACACACACAACACATACCGTTTTATTTAGAAATCTGACAAGCAGGAGGTTACTTGCATGTTCTCTGAGTGTATTGTGAGATTCTGGTGCATAAATACGGCTGCTTCGCTTCTTTGGCTACCGTTCATTCTAGTTTGCATTTTACGTGATCCTTAGGCTTATTGTTGTCCCAGGTTTCTGTAGTAGCTATTACACCGAATCCCGTAGTCCTAGTAGCTAGTTCACCTTATTTTCATTGAAGGCTACAAGCGTTTGTATACTATATCCATAGTTCGCTTATAAGCGTTCCGTGCTCACTTACAGTGCTTATTGGGCTGTTATCGGAAGCAGTGTTTGAGGGGTTCGTTCGTTGTCTTGTTTGTTTTCCCTATGACTCAAAGTTTGTCTTAAATTCTTGATTTACTACACTGGTACGAGGCGGAAGCTGTTTTTCCTTAATCTGTGGATTGTCCTTTGATCTATGAAGAGTGAGCACAGCAAGAACGAAAGGAGCTAGTAGAAGGAAAGGAAGCATCCACACTGGCACTGGACGTTTGTGACACTCGTGAACACCGACGTTTCGAGTAACCTTGGGACCACTACTTCCTGACTGTAAACTTTCTTCAGGAGAGATTAGACCATGACGTAGGTTATCTGCGAGATATCTTTAAGAATCTATCCTATGTTGTTGATGCGACGGTTGCCAACTCCATCGGCTTCCCGTTTGGGTAAACTTCGCAAATCGGGGCCACCTCGATATCTGAAGGTAGTATTGGAGTCGGGAACGCATGCTTGGAACATATTAAGTCGGTTGCATAGGCCGAAGGGTGGACCTGTCCGGCTTCTTCGGGATGTATCGCTATGAGACAGAACAAAACTAAACATAGCCTGGTCAGAACTTTGGGAACACCGCGAAAAAGGCAAAAGGAATCTCTTCTTACAGGATCTTTGGGTAGTGAACAGGTGGCCCTGACTGAGCCGGACCTCGCTTGTGTCTCCGACGACCGTCCCCAAACAGTGTGATAAGAACAGTGGACAGGCGGGCAAAGGCCAACATTCCACTCTCCATTGCTCCTAGTATTATAGGAAAGAGAGACTAATTGGAAGCCCTAGCGACAGCAAGAATGCCCATCGCTGCAGCTTAATCTGCGTTGGATTTAACGGAGATTTGGTTCTCGGAAGAAGCCCGGGATTCAGAGTTACATCTAGCCGGATATACATTATTTCGCGCAGACTGCAAGCTGCCCAGGCGCGAAGCGGGATTGGGGCTCTGTCCGCTACGGGGTCTTTGCTCGTCTACTAGGCACATGCTGATGAAAATGGCTTCTGCATGGTGTTATGCGTAAGAGTAAAACTCTCCAGCGATGGGCATGCAATGACTGGAGTGAGTCACCGTTCACCTAAAACTGCTCCATCAGGTCTTCTTGAATTCGTGGTTCTTTGGACGGTTGATGGCCACTGCTTCGCACTAGGGGACTACAACGCATCACACGTTGACTGGGGATCCGGCTGCGGACAGGTTTAGAGTTAGTTTGTGAGCATGCACCAGCACATGTGCGAATCCACATAGATATTCTGACACTTCCGGGCACCGGTAATCATGCCACTCTATCAATACACTGAAGACGTGGCACTGCAGTTCCAGTGGGAGCACGGCATGGTTCTTTAGGGAGATGCAAGCGGCAGCTGGTAACACCTTGTGGGTAACAGGTGGTGATAACTTGGGCCGCACCTGGGCTGTTTTCAAAGAGAAAACTCTTACGCCTCTACACAGGCTGTGTAGTCATGCGTGTGATCCTCCGAGGCTTGACAGAAAACCAAGGAGGCAGTTGCATCGCAGAAATCGTGCGTGGCGGCATCACTACTTGATAGGGAAGGGACTCAACAGGTATAAGGAAATCCGAAACCTTTGTACCGCATTCAAACTTACAAAGAGAAAAGCATATGAAGAATGTTTGGCTATGGAGTCCAAAATCGCCTCCTAAGGCCTCTATGCGTACTTGGTAAGGAGAACGAGATCGCGTGCGGGAGTCCCCACGCTGGTAGACAACGGATTCCCGACTGACTCAGAATCCGAAAAAGTTGTTATTCCCGCAGTACATTGTGCTTCAGTGTAAGCCTCTGAGATTATGTCTGTGCCACCTCCGACGACGACGGGTGCACCGATAATGGTTGGGCGTCCATTCGCTCAGAAGGAAGTTGTAACTGTTCTACATTCACCAGTGCCGTGCACATCACTCGGACCGGACGGAATTCACCCAAAGCTATTGAACAAAACTAGCCCAGTGCTAACGAGACTATTTAACGGGTCATTGAAACAGAGTAGTTTACCTAGGGAGTGGAATAAAGCTACGATGATACCGTCGTTTAAAGGTGACAGCAAGTCGCAGGCGACTAATTACTGCCCCTTGGGCCCTACTTATGTAGCGGGAAAACCCATGGAGCAGTTGGTTTCTATACAGTTGCGCTAATACATGTAGAATCACCAGCTACTTGAGCCTTAGGAACATGGCTTTCGGAAATGATGCTCCAGTCTGCCCAGTCTTGTGACTGGTGAGTGTTGGTCCCAAGCAATTGCAGAGGACTGTCTAAGGGATGTCATTTATGTCGACCTTCGTAAGGCGTTCGACAAAGTTCATCATCGTTCACCGTTGAATAGCAAGACAATCCTCACTGACCACTGCCTTTTGACCATGGTTGCATTTTTCTATAAAAAGAGTGAATAATCAGAGAAAACAGAGTGAAACTACACGGGCAGAAAAATATGAGAATGCTGCAGTACCCCACACACAGAACACAGTCTAATTTTACAAGTACGCTCTTTCAATCATTCCGATTCGATAGAAAATGACAACATGATCGCCACTGTTCGCGATTCGCTGCCATATCCTTCAGTGTCTCCAGCCAACTAGTTGACGACTCTTTCGAACCACAACCAAGAAGACGTGATACACATAGATTACCTAAGTTCTCTGTACATTTTCTCATTCCACGATACCACGTCGTCTGTTGACCTCCGCGTTGCATCCTCCATTCCTCCGGAGGAACACAAAATAGGGCACGATATGGTAGACGAGTGTTCGCCATACGCAACAAGTGACCCAACCAGTCTACCAAGTTTCATTCACTGAAGCAAGGTATTCTCAGAACTGGTCCCTAGTACTAAATTCCTAACCTCCACATATTACTCAACAGGTCACTCCATCCAATCCTAGTGATACTACATGGTTGAAAACCTCCAACCGACGAACATCTCCCACACGAATATTCCATGTCTCGCAACCGCACAACAGAACTGAGCGCACTGTGGCGCAGTACACATGACCTTTCAGCTTCATTGAAATATCAGACTGACGCCACAAGTGCTTCAGTCCACCGTAAGCTGTTCCAGAATTCCATATACGTGTATTTACCTCCACTGCTGAGCTACCATCGTTCAACACGCAGCTACCAAGACAGGTGAAACGGTCCACGGTCGTTAGTTCTTCTCCATCCAGTACCAAGTTCGGCGCTGCTGTCGTCCAGTCCTGTAACAGTACGTTGCACTTCGAAGGTGCAAAGCACATGCCAAACCGAGCAACCGATCTCGGCAGTCTATCTAGTGCCCGTTATGCATGGTCCACAGACTCGAAAAGGCACATGAAGTAAGGAATCGATCATCACAAGCCTTACTGGGGCGGGAAATAGGCTTGGTTTTCCTACCTTTTGTATGTGCCACGTAGTCGGTGGAAGATAATGCCTGCGATACTACTGACTCCTCCGTGATTTTCACCGAAAGAGCTATCACTGTTCTTGTAAATCGGTACAAACACCGATTCACACCAGTCCTTAGCGATTCCTTGTCTTGCCTAGAATAAGCCGAGAAGTTTTGTTAGCTCCAATGTTAGCAATTCGCAACCTTCCTTGAAAAACAGGAACTGTCCATCTTGTCCAACTGCCCCATGCCTTTTCCAAAAACTATCTTCCCGATCACCTCTGTCAGATATGGGGATGGTATATATGCATTATGTATGCATATACCGGATTGAAAATGCGCATGTAAATGTAACTACGAAAGATGGATGAATGAACAGGCAGCAAACAATGAAAAAACCATCTTTTTTCACCGCACAAATCGCTGCTTACTTCGCGCTCCCACCAAACTGGAGCAGTGTTTCGGAAACATCGGTTTTCGGAAACAGAAAGTCGCCGGTCATCCTCAACGCCATTCCTAGGGAGAAAGTTTTTCGACTCCTCAGACGTGTAAAAACCATCAAAATGGATTTAGGAGTGCATACCGAAAATCGAAAACACCAGCTAGGCATCGAATAACCTACAGCTGATAAATCGGACAGGCATAGGCGCAAGTGAATCTGGACTTTTCATCCACGGTTGTCAACAAATCTGTCACAACGAGACTACACCTTGACGTGGTGTGACGGCTTGCGTGCCTCGAGGATCCAACGAGCTATACAGGATGGCTTATCTCAAGCCGAAGATCCAATCATGCCTGGAAGGTCAATGGGTAGAGGCCTGACGAAGTAATCTCCTGATGCTCCAAGTTGGGGGTTGATCTGAGTTAGCAGCTCAGTCAGAAAAACAAGCAGGAGAACAGTTGATCCAAGTAGATGGGTGCCCACTCAGCTGAACCCCGCTGCCTTGCGGTCAAGCTCTTGTCAAAACCAAAGGCTTTGATTGAGAACCCTAATCGTTCTTCTGCTTAGCGGCTGGACATACTAGGAGCAGCCATCCATCAATCCCCATGAGTTACACGTCTACAAAGAATTCCATACTGCATCGGTCGTCGCGCAGGACAATCAGGACCGCGCTGCCCATTGCATCGAGCAGGGCGTGGGTAGTGATAAGTATGCTACTGCTCAGAGTTCCCTCTCTTATTTAACCGGTCTCTTCTATCTCCAACCAATCTCTTTGCCTCTTCTGCCTACCCATAGCGTCCCCACTGATCACGCCCGATACTCGCAACGGTTTATTGTCAAGT
>LUCM01011239.1:11239-21376 GCA_008360955.1 Fasciolopsis buskii | reverse complement strand
CAGTTTGTGAAGTAGAAGAGACGTGGAACAGAATAAAATGCTGACAAATAGTCTGGAAATGCGCAACGGACGGATTTCATTGATGCGTTTAAGGACTTACAAAATGTGGTGAACGAGGGAGGCGACAGCGTCCAAAGTGGACCTATTAGATTTATAGGCAAACTGAAATGGGTCGTCACGAGGATACATAGAAGAACGCAGGCGCACAAGTATAGCACGCCCCGTCAGTTTAAGACCAGAAGATGTTAAGGCGATGGGGCGAAAACGTTTTGTCAAAGCAGTAGAACTGCTAGATTTAGGGATGAGAATAATAGTGACTGATCTCCAACAGTCAGGGATGGAAGACGAGTTTAATGATGAGTTAATCAGGGATGCAAATGCATCGGTCAGAGCCACAGCACTATGTCTTAAAAGAGCTGAGGACAGACTGTCAGGACCAACCTCTGTGGTAGTTTTAGTAGTGCGTAGAAGGTCGAGCACCTCTTTTCTAGAAAAAAACTCGTAACTGCCGTATCATCACCCTGACCAAATATGACTGGGGTATAAGTGGAATGATGGATGAAAGCACGATTAGTGCTGTCGACATTCGCAGAACATTTCACTTGTTTCTTCTTCCCACACAACAATCGAATGGCTTGCCACAGGAATCGATTGTTGTTGCCAGTCAAGAGTTGGCTGGCGAATGTAGTGTCGATGCGTTTGATTTCCGCTTTTATTAGGTTGGAAATATACCTCACGCTTGAGTTATTACGGGATGTTTAGAAGTGCTGCTTGCGTCTTTTCGGTGATTTGAGTTTCTGGTTCGAGATACGGCTATTCGAGACGAATATTTTTTCTGGGTAGCAGTAGATATCTCTGTGGAAATTTCGACATTGCCGTTGACCATGGGCTCAAAAGAGAATCAGGTAGATGCGAGTGAAAGTGATTTCATAAAGTGAAAAGGGATTTTGTGTGAAAATTTCAGCAGACGAGCTTGAATGCGTTTTTTGGCGTCACGGAATGGACAGCTCGCCTGGATTATATCGTGGGCCCTTAAAGAAGCAGACAATGATTGCTACTTAAAATTGGAGCACGCATTTTCAGGGGAAATAAATCGGGGTGGGTGGTAATAGCTCTGTCTAAAATGGAGTCGCCTCGGTGGAAGAAACGCAGAAGTCAGTGGAATCAAACACAGTCATTGGTAAGGTAGGTGCATGATTGAAATCCCCTATAATAATATACACATTATCCTCAATATAGTGACACTGACTGTCATAGTTCGGACCCAGTGATATTCTTTACCCAATCATCTTATTTCCATTTACCGATGAGATGACATATTGACCTGCTCCACCCCAAACTGCATATCCTCATAGAACTATGCAAAGATACATAGCCACAAACGCATGCAAGGGAAACGGCTGTAATTATTCTCTATCCCTTGGACTTTTGTCTCATAAATTGTAATGACAAGTTTTAAAATTTCGAAAACAACTGTCCACTTGAATTGTTTTCATTAAAAGATATCGGACATTCTCCCCGCATGAAAACGCAGCACTGCGCCGAACGTGGTAGAAGGTCCAAGTAAGGTCCTCGCTATTTCCATCTGATTTGCTGAGGTAAACGTTTGTTTTTTCAAAACTCCCGGTACCCGGATAGAATACCTTACAAAGATCGCATTTTGTAAACAGTTTTTCCAACGAACATGAAAACATTAATCCGATCAATCAGTTGCGAAGAGAGAAACGACGTCAGAAATTGACGCAAGGGGACAATCATCATAATGAACATCGGATTTGGCGATCTATTCGGACAACAAATCAGCGTACGACGTGCTGTTGTCTCCCATGAAAATAGTCAACTTGGGTGTTTACATCACTAATAGAGACCCCGACGTCTGCTCAAAGCACTTCTCAAAGTAATAGGTACGAAACCACGACCTTTGTCTTCCTTTTATGAAAAGAGCGTTCATTTCACCGTAACGTGTATTTTGGGGGCGCTGCGTCACAATGAAAGACGTGCGAGAGAAATTCGTCTCTCTTTTTCGGTCGTGTCCAAACAGCTGAAGTAGAGTTTACGCTTGGGAATGATGGCTCGAGTTTGCCAATAGAATTGTAGTTGTGTGAGGTATAGCTGCAGAACTGCATTGACTCGAAGCAGAAACTTGTTCTTGCATGGGAAGAATCAGACAAAGTAGGTTCATTAAAATTGTTAGTTGTACTTTGCCTGATGTCCGCACGTCGGACGAGGCATTTTCGCGTATTTAAAAGGCCTGATTGGTATTTACTCATATGACGTATTTGCGATATCGACGTGAATCTACACACAACTGGAGAGAACTAGGACGACGTTTTGTGTCGACTTCGACTAACTCTTTAGGGTCAACCGCTTTCAGTCTGCAGATCAGGCGCTGGAGCCGTCATTTGTTGGTTTAGCGGGATGATATAGATGTGCCGGGTTAGTTGAAAATTTATGGGTTTTCAGCATTTTTCGTTGCAACGAAAGCAACGATACTGTTTGCGCTAGAGACTACGAAATGTTTAAAGTTAGTAACACTCCCAAGATTTTCGAGATTGCGGATGAAAACTGGTTTGTGTAGTGATGTAAAACACCTGGGTACTATGGCACTGTGGACGCTGTGGGTCTATTCCCTCCCCCTCCCAGTTTCTGTATCCTGGCTTAATCATGTTTCCAACGCATCTAGTGTGTGTACTTATTCGCAAGTAGTTTAACAGTTGTCTCAGGCTGTTATTCGGTCTTTGTCAGTGGGTCAGTGCGTAACTCAATGACAAGAAGATTAATACCTGAAAACAGAAATGAGGCAATTGAATCAATCTCTCGTTAGGACATGAATAGAAACTAAATTTAAACAGGATAACGACGAAAGGGGTTATTTAATAGCCATTCACCGATATCCAGACTCGAACCATAAAATCATAGCATAGAGGTTTACCTGGTCAATCAGCTGTGCTAATCCAAGCTCTCCCCCAGATGTGAGGCATCAGCAGAGTCAATCCTCTAGGATGACCAGCTTTTGAAATTCAACACCAAGGGTAGAAGTGCGACAGCCCAAACAGTGACAATGTGAAGCAAATCGACGAAACATAATTTTTACAAATTAGTGATCAACGATTTATAAATCGGTTGAAAACTAACCGAAATTTCGTTTTACTGATCTCTATTCTGTTGTAATCCCGTTAATCAAGTAATTTCTCTGGACAAGCAAATGGCATCCCTTCGATGAAATTTCGAAGACATCTTCCGGTTTGGCAAGCGTTTGAAAAATGCTGCCTCACTAAAAAGAGAGAATTCCTCAAAAAGCTAGATAATAAGATTAGCAAGCAAAAGAAATTTCAGCCGTAAAAAAACTCACACGCAATCCATAGCAACGAGAAAGACCAGACTTTCGACGAGGCGGATGGTAAACATGAACCATCGGAAGGTTGGTAACGCCAAAGTAGGTAGATTAAGCAAATATCTCAGTCGTGCCACCTCTTGCAAGCTAAGGGATGGAACAGTTGTGAAATCCTCAGCATCCTCCGAGTCCCCACCATTTTCCGCGACGTCCACGTCTGAAACAATAAACGGGTAAAGAAAGAGGTAACGACAAAAGTAAACAAATCGATCTATTTGGATCCACGAATATCCTGAAGCAACGAGTGGGTCTGATATGGTTCTTTTGATTTAGTTCGTTCAATGACATGACAACTCACAGTATGTCTTCACTGGGCAGTGTGCCTGGTTTCGAATAACTGGTGTGAGTCTAGATGCTTTGACTACCAATTTCCAGTGAATCCCGCCAATTTCAAAATACGAACATCAACGGTAATAAAAATATTTCAGCTTTCTCACTTTTTTTAGTTACCAATGACAGGCGTTCAAGGCCTAAAGCATCTTTGTTCAGCTAAACGGATCACGGATATACGCAAGCTATCACACTACTTCAAAGTGCAATCTTGTCATGACGGCCATTATCATTCACGCCTAAACAGAGAACTGGACACTAGGCCGAAACCGAAGATGCCTCAAACGGATTAAAATTGATATTGGGTTTTTTGTAAACTAAGATGCTCCCGTTAACAATATAAACACCAGCTGTGACATAACAGTCATCTTGCACGCTTAGAGCACCAACAGTTCGCAACAGAAACTAGCCCACAGCCTCAGAGACTCGCTGCAATGAGTACGATAACCGGAAACCGCCACCTTAAAGCTTGGAGTGTGATAGAATCACACATTTCGGTAGGTCTGACATGGTAACGAGTTGAGTAAAAGCGAAAGGTCATCTAACCTGGAAGCAAAGAACACATCAACGTTAGCTAAGACCTAAAACTTTTTTCGATGGAACAACATTGGGCATGAAGCCAAATTTGGACTTGCAGTACCATGTTACACAAGTTCAAAACAGACCCACTGCAGAAAGATTCAGGGGTCTAAACAACTCGAAAAAGAAAACGTAATAAACATTACCACAACAAATGGCTAAGCTGGATAGCTGTTCGGATAGATCTGACACCGTTGACGGGTTGCTCAAAGTTGATATCCCAGATGTTTCTGACTTGGTATTATATTCTTCTGACGTGTCTGTCGCACTATTAGGAATATGATTAAGTACTAAAAAAATAATTACTATGCAAGCACTTTTTGATTTCCCGACTCTCTTTGTGTGGCACATTTTCTGAAACTAGGAGGAGGGATTTGCACAGGGATTCGTGGGTTTTTTAAACGGTTAGCCAATTCGGATTTGAGTTTGTCTAGATGTATTCGCAGCCGTGCTCCACCATCAGGCAGTCTGGGTCCAAGCCTAAAAGAAGAAGATTAAGTGATGAAATTCCTTACCTTTCGAGCAAATGACACTGTTTATCGATGGTCGCGTGTAATTCTTCATCAGTAAGTGACGTGATCGGTACAGGAACGTCCTTCAGCATCAATAGTCAAAGGGTTAGAAAAACTAAACCTGGGAAATTAAGAAAACAGTTGGAGTAACAAGGCCTCAAGTTAACCGTGAAAATTGCATTATTACATCAGCCCAGGAATTCAATGTCTGCTTCATTCTTACTAGCATGTTTATAACCTCCATTGTTAAAAAGCACAGTACATAAATCATACGGTTAACAACAAAACGAAACGTCATTGCGAATTTTAGTGGCTGTGCCTCAATATTACACTGGATTGCCTAATTCAAAAGTCCCCCATTCGACGCAAAGAAAGACCGAGATATCTTGCTGTCCATGAAACATCGTGACATTTCAATTTTCGACCATAAATCCAGTTTAATTTACCGAATATTTAGTCCCCTAGTATTTTCATGCTACCCGGTACTTTACAGTAACAGTCGGTCGGAATTGAGCTGCACAGGACAACCGAAGGAAAACGTATATACATAAATCCGGTCAAAGATTGCCGTCAGAATCATAGAGAAATAGGAAAACAAAAAGGGCGATAAAGGAGGTAAGAAAAGAAAGACTATGCATGATGCCCCACAATTGTTTGCTCTTCTAGACTGCTTCCCACGTGAACGAGCATCCACATATTCTCGGAGTCCTCCGTTTATGTTACACCATCTGGTTCATCATCACCAATCTACAACAATAAACAGGACGAACCCAAATGATCAATTCGTTTCTCGCCATAGTATACGCTGCAACAGAAAGAATGATCACAAGGCGGAAAGAGGGTGGATTTTAGGGGCCGAGAAAGAACACTTCGCAGCAGCCAACACACGGCATACGGTCTAAATTCACAAACGCACATTTTCTCGATCATTCATAAAATGACAACACCATCGCCACTGTTTACGGTTTGCTGTCATATCTTCTTGTGTCGCCAGGCGGTTTTTTATGGCATACTTAAAGCATGAATGAAGTGGAGAGGCATACCACATAGCCACTATGGCCCAATATACATTGGAGGGAGGGTATCGGTAACCATATGGCACACTGCCACATAAGGTTACACCAGTTAACTGGATCTTTTGAACCCAACCGCAAAGACGTTACGATCTTACCTAAATTTAGCCACATTTTTTACTCCCCACTGACATGTTGTCTACTGGTGTCCATGTAATTCCTCCCACCAAACAAGAGGGATAGAAAACAGGCACGGTGGAGTAGATGCATTTGGAAACCATATTCCTCCGTCTTTGGTCTGAAGGCAATGTTCGACTGAGTATACTGAGCAATCCATTGACTCCACCTCTGCTGAGAAGGTGTGCAAGAAAAATTCATTTGCTCTTTCATTCTTTGTGCCGGAGCTGCCGAAGCTGAGCTCGCGATTACGGCGATCCTCCACCCGAGTTCATCACTACAAGTGGTGCTCGTCAGGGTTGTCCCTTTAAACCTTTTCCTCTTACCTTTGTCAATGAAATCATAGCGAATATTGGTCAACTCTCATGTGAGAATGGCGGCAGTGATAATTACGCAAACCAATAACTAATTCACTTAAAACATGATGCGCTTCTGATTGCAGACCGAAGTGGGTTGGGGGTTGTTTTCGATCGTATGAACGATGGCCCAGTTGAGTTGAGAATGCGCTTTACAAATTCCAGTTGCAAAATGCCGTTGTAAGACTGGATTGGCTCAAAGCCGAACCTTTTCTTTGTATGGGAAAAATCAGGTGGGGTAGATGCACTTAGTTATTTGTGTAGTTGTATCTCACCTGATATTCGTACACCGGATGAAGTGTCATCGCGCATACAGAAGGCTTGATCGGCATCCGCCAATTCGAAGCATATGTAGTGTCAGCATCATCATCGCGCAGAATTGAAGAGCCCTGCTGATTGATTCCTTTTCTCCAAAGTGAACCTTCGCGATGGAGCGAAAAGATATGGAACACAGACAAGTAATGGATCTACCCGGACGCGGCAAGGAAAGAACGCCGCGGTAGCCAACGTACAGACTGCAGTCTAACTGCATAAATGAATTTTGTACACCATTCTGAATGTGCGAACACGATCTCCACAGTGCACGATACCCTTTATGTCCCTCAATGTCTCCAGCCAGCTATTTGAGGAGTCTTTTAGACCACAACCACCAAGACTTGATGCATCCCTTTCCCTAAGTACCTCGTATGTTTCTTCATTCCACACTGTGATCTTATCTGTTGAACTTCACATGCTTTCTTCCACTCCGTGAGAGGAACTGGAAATAAAACATGGTGTAGCAGAGTAGTGTTCGCCACACCCGACACATGGTCCAACCAACGAAATCTACTAGGCTGGTACCCAAAGTACATGCATGTTGCTCACTCAGTCAATTCACCCAATCCTAACATCACTACTCAAACATCAGCGAAAAAACACTCCCAAGCGGTGGACGTCTTCGGCACGCAAACTGCACGTCTTGAAACCGCACAACAAAACAGACCGCAATGAGGCACGGCTTACACGACTTTTCAACTTCACGGAAATATCCGACCGACGCCATAAGTGCTCCGGTACAGCGTATGCCGATCATACGCATACTCACCTCTACTATTGAGCTACAATCCTCCGTCAGGATGCTGTGTAGGTAAGTGAAACGGTCAACAATCATTAGGTAGTCTCTATTCAGTACTAAGCTCGGTTATGCCGCCTTCCAGTCGTATAACAGAACTACGCTTTGAAGGTGCGAAGCACATGCCGAATGCAGCAACAACCCTCGTGAGCCCGCCTGGTGCATGTTGGGTATATTCTGCAAATGGCAGCAAGCACACAAGGCCGCTTGAGTAAACTAAGTCACACAACCTCTCATCACTAGCAAATTTGATGCCTACATCACGGAACACCCTTCATTACCTCGTCGATGATGAAGGGGAAATGGTATACCCCTGTCGGACACCCATGGTCGATTTACCCTTACGCAACCATGTGCACGACACAGCAATGGTCTCAGCAGGTAGGTGAACCTTTCGAGCATACTCTTTCTGGTGGAGAACGATGAATAGCGCTATTCGGTCGACTAAATCCAACACGCCTTTTGAGTCGAGAAAAATCACGATTGTCAGATGACGGTGAGTGCGGCGCGTTTCGAACAGCAGGCAATGGGCGAAAATCTAGTTGATGTAAACTCGACCAAGGAGAAATCTTGGGTCCTGTTAGTGGACATTACTCTCACGAATAGGTGTCAAATGGCACGGTAATAACGACGCTAAAACCTTGGTAAACACTGGGATTAAACTGATCCCATGATTATTATTAGAGTTACTGAGTGCAAGCAGAGGGTACGTGCGGATTCAAAGTATAGGGCCTCTTTGCTTCGGTGCGCTGAGTCGCATAGTGGTGAAGCCCAACTTTGTCCAGAAGAACAACACTGACTGTCAAACCCCTTTGACGTCAGATAAACAACACATGGGCTTGGAATTGGACTGACTGCGAGCCCCAGGACAAGTGCAGTCAACTAGGAACTCTAGTGTGGAGAATGATTGAAAGTGGTCTGATTTGCGACATACTCAGAGAAGAGCGAGGGTGGTATCCGTTATGAGGATCAAATAATAAACCAAGAACGTGTGAGACGGGGAGAAATCGGCTAATCGGTTTTACCGTGCATCGACCTATAAAAACCACTTGATTACCACAAATGAACGAAAAATTGCTTTAACTGTTTTTGACGACCAGATGTCATTTGATTGTTCTCGCCTGATTAAGCGGAGTGGGACTGAATTAGAATCGAGACACCGACTGAAGGCGCTAGAGCTAGCAACCGCGACACACCAGATTCGAAAACACTGCGTATCTCCGAATTGCATACGGGCACAATCACTGACTCGCGGGATAATAAAGGGTCGATCCTCGTCCAGTATGTTACGGAACAGGGACGTACGTGTTTTTACCAATATCTGTCCACCCATGCCGTCGGGCCGATTTTCCCTACTATAATAGTCAAACGTTAGACCCAACTTCCAATTCCATCTGGGGGAGGGGGTCAAGTGACACCTACCAAGGATCCGCAATTGTTGTTATCAGAGTAATTACATTAGCGCGCGACCGAGTAAACTAACCCTTGAAACATTCAGTTAAACGATCGTGCGTTTGCTGTCTGCTATGAATAGGCCTTCTATTTCTTTCGCATGCAGTTTCACTAGCCCAAGTTCCCCGCCCACCGGTGTCACGCATAGGTTTAAACAGTCTTTGGTCGTTACCTGAAGTGATCGCTACTTTCATTTCTTTAGCCATCTCAGCCTAACAGTTCTCACGGTCTTTCATGATCATTTGACTCTGTAGATGTCACCGTACCAAATTCGCATTCCTACAACTGGGGAGCCGGTGTTCTGGCTCCACTAGATCCAGAAACTCGTGCGAGAATCAGTGTCAGTGATAAACAGCGGACGTAGAAACGCAGGTGAAACCTTCCCCCAGATGCATTGTCCATTGGTTCTGATCGCAGCCGCCACCAGCAGTGTCGTTCGTCGGAGGTCTTAGCTCGACGAAAAGTTTCCGTTCATAAGTGGTGCAAACATCCATGTTAGACAGACTTTGATTCGACATCCACTGTGCTGCAACGAAGATCGCATTAAAACTAGCGTATGGTGCGATTCTATATAAGCCGATCAGTACGATCTACCGATGGGAACAGAACCATGCCAGCGTCAGTTTACCATGCGTGATCAATCTGACTCAGAGTGCCTGCGGACTTGGAGCCCTTAGTCGCTGCGATATGAGAACCGTGTCAGAATCTCGTAACGGAAAAAAAACAAGTGACTGAATGCAGAAAACTGGAGAATCCTATCATCGCTACCCGTAAGCAGAGCGCGCAAGCAGTAAGGCCCAAATAAACAAGCTGCTGATCCACTAGGCTTTCCACTCTGTGCATTACAGTTACCGATGATCACTACATCAGGGTTACAGCTGTTGCGGACTACAGTGGCGACGTCGTCAGAAAATTAATCCTTTTACGAACCGTGCGCTGCAGCGCATATGCGAACAACAAAGAAGTTACATTTAACACAACTAGCATTTCGTGCACCAAGAGAACACGGCAGTAAAACGGCGCTCAAACAACCGTCACAACGAGACTGCACTTTGACGTGGTGTGACGGTTTGCGTGCCTCCATGACCCAACGAGCTATACAGGATGGCCTATTTCAAACCGAAGATCCAGTCTTGCCTGGAATCGTCGGGACCGGCAGCTTTTCCCTCTTCAGAAGCCCAATATTCGACTCCACTTCCACTTCCGTAGAGGG
>LUCM01011238.1:343259-492769 GCA_008360955.1 Fasciolopsis buskii | reverse complement strand
ATATATATATATATATAAAATCTAGGTTCCAGTCTATACTAGGAACAGAGTACAATGCTGCTTGGCCCTCCCCTGATTTGCGGACAATGGAACGCTGGTCATTTTTTGTGGTTAGTCGTAAATAAGACAGGTCCAGGTTTGCCGAATAAGCAGACGCACGCGAGCATTGGCCGTGCCGATGCTGTAGTTGGTTTTTGTCCGGTATGCATTATACACGGCACACACCACAAGTTCGTTGGTGGCTCACCCAACCTACTAGAACCCTATGCAGTTCTGTGCCACTTCAGTTTCTAGGTTATAATTGATAATGCCCCTCCGCGTGCCTTGCGGTCGATCGACCACGGGGTCTGCTCCTTCCACGCATGCGCAAGGCATGTGATAGAACACAATTTCACTTGTTCGGTTGTGGCAGCTAGTCGGGTGCAGCAAAACCCGGCCTTCCACCACTGACCGGAGAATCTGGGGCTCGAGTCTCTGATTTACCTTTGGGAAACCGATAGACGTTTAATCCTATGACTACCGCTGGTCAAGGTTTCAGCAAAGTCTCAATAGAAAATCAGCTATCTCGGCTCCTTCCATCTATAGATGGGGAACCATGAGATTAATTCGAATTTCGTGCTTGCTTAACTTAACACACGCACGAAGCTTCTTTTTGATCCGTTTAAATAAGACGCGTGGCAGCTGGTTTCCGTAGGCTTATCTTGTGATTTTTCTTTACATCTGCCGTCCTTCCTTTGATAAAAGCCACTCATCTCATCGTGGGAATTTCCTACTTCCTTTTTATACAGGTGGCTTGCGTTAGATACGGTAGGCATTCTTCCTGATCTATAGTGGATGTTTCGGTAATATCTGCCCCAGAAATCTTTTGAATGTTTGTAGGTTTAGCACTTTCAGGGATTAACACCTGCTAACGCGCACGTTTCCATTTTTCTTTCCTTTTAAATAATAACGAAAATTTTTTTATAACCAGGCATCTGCCTGCCGAAGTTAATGATATCGTTGTTCATTCCCCGTCGGCGGTTATACTCAAAACATTTCGTACGGCCATTGTTCTAATAAGATTGTTTTAGATCAAAATGATCGCATTAAGGCGGTTCAGTTCAAATACATCCGCGTTTAAAGATACACTATCCAAGGCAAGAAATCCACTCATCATTACCGGTGCTGGGATTAGTGCCGAAAGTGGTGTTCCTACTTTTCGAGGTGCTGGTGGTTTTTGGAGGAACTACGTTGCTCAGGTTCGTTAAAGCACTTCTTGATGAAGCCTTCTAGGACCTCGCAACTGTCGATGCTTTTTATACTGACCCAGGGTTGGTCTGGGAGTTTTACCATTACCGCAGAGAATTGGTCCGCCAAACCGTACCAAATGCAGGACACAAAACTCTTGCAGCAGCCGAAAAACTGTATTGTCGAGACCACCGATCGTTTACCATTATCACGCAAAATGTTGATGGTCTTCATTTACGAGCTGGAAGTGATAATGTTATTGAACTACATGGTAAGTTCGGCTGTCAGCTTGAGTCGGAATGGAAGCTGGCTACATTTCAGTCTCATTTAGTCCGTTCTTTCAGTTGTTTTTATAGCTGTTTTCTAAGGTATCCATGATTAAGAATCATCGCCATCAGCGGGTCAATATATTATACCTAGTGAATGGAGCATAATCACTTTGTTCACTTACCCGGATCGGTTTCTAGTCAGACTTTTGTTCACTGTCCCAGTTTTTCAAAAAAATTCTAGCTTTTATCACAACCACCCCGAACAAAAGTTTGTTTTCAGGCCCCAAGTAGGTCGGTTTTAGTCCACCCGGTAGTCGGACTCGATCGCTGCTGCAATTCTCGCCCCATATAACCCCCTAATCGGCCGTTTATCATAACGCAACGTTGCATGGTTTCTGCGTCTTTCTCTCTTTTTCAAGTCCCGTTGTTTCTCAGTTTTCTCATCGTCGTCTCTTAATGTGCGCATATGTATCAGAGGTGCAGCAATCTTTGGTCACGAGAGTCCCGTAGATTAAATTTTGTCAGTTCACCGGTGGTAGGTAGCAATTGTTCATTATCTTGATCTCCAGTTTGCGTGAACTATCAAAACGTGCTGTCTTATACCAATCCGTGTTTCTGGGTCGTGATTCACAGTTCCATTTAATGATATCAAAGCAAAAGAAACCACAAAATACTCCCCTTTCCGCCCTATTCCGGAAACAAAAGGGCAAAATATAAAGTGATCATATTTAGTTATATGTATCCGTTCCACGCGATGGATCCGATCGGTTGTGCTTTAAAGAAATTTACTGTGTCCCGGCTAGTTATCGCTGCTGTCCCTATATGATCAAATGGCAATCCGATTTGCAGCGTTATGGTTTCCGGTCCCTTCCTGTGTAGTCCGCTCCACCTGTCACGACGTATTCTTCTTACACTACACTCGAATGAAAATCAGTTGTTTATACATGCTGACATGGTGACATTTTTTAGATCTGGGAACAGCTACTTTTCTGTTAGCAAATGCTTTCAAGTAGACCAACGGTGATTCTGTTTATACTTGATGATGTACTTTCAGATTCCTGGTTAATCGCACCTAAAGAATATCACGTTTCACAGTACCCTAGGCTTTTCAAAAAACCCAAATTAATCGTGTGTATAAAACAGATCTATTGAACATGCACGGTTCCTCTGGTGGCATGTCACGCCAGTTACCTTCTCTTCCTCCCTTTTTCGATGCACGGCTTGGTCATTGACCAACAGACAAACAGTATTTCACTCAGCCAATGATTTTTTAGCGACTGTGATGCACATCTCCCTATTCATTGCTTTAGCAATGCTTACATTGAGCCCAAAGATGCGGAGAGTGCTATATGGAGGCCTTGTGATGCATATCTTTAATCAGTTTGGTGCTAAACAGAGCCCTGTGAACATTTCACTTTTTGTTTCAAGAAGACTGTTTGCAATGTTTTTTCCGATCTAACGGCTGACAGAGTTTTTTGTACACGTGTGCTTCTAAGAAAAATTGATGCGTCAGACGTTTTCAAAAGTTCCAAGCAGTAAAGGAGGTTACTTCTAGATGGTTCGTTGTTGAAAGGGATACATAGAGGGTCTTTGATTGTGAAGGGCATCGTTTACAAGAAAAATCTGGAGATACCACAAAAGCTGCATTCTGAAAAATATAAGACCTTCAAAATTTTGGTGTGCTCTTGGTCAGATGGAATCGGCTTGTGGTTGAGACAGTGCTTTATTGTGGATGGAGAATGTTGTATTGTACGGAATTTTGCGTACGTTGAATAATGTCGCATTTCAATCAAAAATGTTAGGGTACAAATAAAATAGAAAAAATAGGTAAATAAAATAAAAACCACACTCATCGCTCCGTAAGAAATATAAAAGTCTTCATCCATGAATAATCTTAGTACATTATGACAGGTTTCTCGGGAATTCAGCTGAAACCCGGTCACAGTTTGTCAAAATTCATGCCAAATATTGAACAGTGGAGTTCCTGTAGATGTTGATTCTTGACGGTATGGAACAAAAAGCGGATAGCCTAGAAATATGAGAGCGACAATTTGAGAGTTCGTCGTGCAGAGGATACGTGGGATTAGTAAAAACTATGTGACTAAATTTCTCATAAACTGATAAGTTTTTAACACAGAATAAATAACTCCGCATGGTAAAAATTTAGAGAACCAGCAAGGATGCTGCCTCGTAAAACCTGATAAAAATCGAATAATGGCAATTGTGAGAAAGATTAAACATTCGAGATATCTCCGTGGGATAGAGAGTGAAAACGCATCAACAGCATCGTCGTTCAGCGTTAAACAGCCTGCCTTTTCCCCAGAGTTACACGTCTCTATAAATAGACCGACTATCCGAAGAGGTTCACGGAGCGGACCGACACAGGTGGGAAAAGATAAGAATGCTGCTGTAGCCAACACACAGTCTTAATGTACAAACGCACTCTTCCAATCATTCTGATTCGATAGAAAATGACAACAGGATCGCCACTGTTCACGGTTCACTGCCATATTCTTCAGTGTCTCCAGCCAGCCAGTTGACGGGTCTTTCGGACCCCAACCACGAAGACGTGAGACACCTACTTTACCAAAGTTCCACGTCATCTGCTGACCTCTACATGGCTTCTTCCACTCCGTGGGAGGAACGCAAAATAGGGCACAGTATGGTAGACGAGTGTTCGACATACGCAACACATGACCCGACCAGCGTGGTCTACTAAGTTTCATACGCTGAAATAAGACATTCTCAGAACCGGCACCTAATACTAGATTCCGAACCTCTGCATTACTCACCCGGTTGCTCCATCCAATCCTAGCCATACTGCGTGGACATCGATGATCGAAAACCTCCTGGCATACTCAACGTCTCGCAACCATAGAACAGAACTGGGTGCAAACGACCTTTCAACTTCAGTGAAATATCAGGCCGACGCCGCAAGTGTTTCAGTCCAGCGTACGCCACTCGAACCTTCGGTATACGCGTGTTCACTTTTACTGCCGAGCTACCATCGTTCGACATGCAGCTACCAAGGTAAGTGAAACGGTCCACAATCGTTAGTTCCTCTCCATCCAGTATCAGGTTAAGGGACTATTGTTGTCCAGTCTTGTAACAGCACTTCACAATTTAAAGGTGCAAAAGCACATGCGAATCGAACTACAGACTTCGAGAGTCTGTATAGTGCGTACGTGGTCCAGTACGATCTACGGTTCTAGACAGAACCACACCAACTGTAGCTTACTGCAATATGGTCCATCTGACCCAGAGTACCCGTCAAGTTAGAGCGCCAAGTTTTCCAACTTGTGCATTAAAATCACCTGTTACCACTATAATGTCAGAGCCTTTGCTATTCCGAACAAGAGTGACGAGTTCGTCATAAAACTGGTCTTTTTACATGTCAGTGCTGCAATTTGTTGGGGCGTATGCCAAGATGACAAATAAATTGTACTTAACACAACTGTCCTTCCGGAAGCCGACTGAGTCCTGCAGTCTCACGGCGCACAAACGACTGTTAACCGAGATCTAATCTAAAAGGGTCGTTTCAGCCTTCTCAATTAAGACTATTCCTACGCCACCTTGACTCACAGTTTGAATTGCTTCGTGCCCTGAAGTGTGCAGGAAATATCCCGACGAAACGGTAGATGCAGTTAATTGAACTACTCTACTCGAATCCTGAATTCGTGTTTCACGGACGCAGCAAGTATCAATCGAAAATAAGTCCACTGTTAGAGCTAAACACACATGTTGGCCAGCCTACATGAGAGTGGGCACCTTGAAAGAACCGAGATTCAGAGGCTGACGAGGCTTGAGAAAATGTGAGCTAGCAGACTGAAAACCACTTACTACACTATTTTACAATGAACCGTTGAGACCATCGAGTGTGTTATCAGTGGGGTTTATCCTGGCTAGGCAGAGGGGTCAAAGAGATTTGGTTGGAGACAGAAGAGACAGGTTGAATAAAGGAGAGGGAACTCTCAGCAGTAGCGTACTTATTACCACCCATCCCTGGCGTTGCTATGGTTAAGGCGGTCCTTATTAGACTGCGCGATGACGGGTGCATTATGGAATTATTTGTGGACGTGTAACTCATGTCTTCTATGGACATTCTAACACCACTGAGCATCAGTGGTCATGATACACCGTCACAACACTGGAGTCGCGACACGACAACTCCAGTTGGAGCATCGAGTGCTTCGGATGTCCAACGTACTACCTTCGAGGAGATGCCAGCGGGAGCTGCTAACAGCTCGTGGGTTGCGGATTGCAATAACATGGACCACACCTGGGCTGTTTTCAAGGCAAGAATTATTAAACCAATAAACTGCTTTGTACTTTTACATTGCGCAGCCATGCTTGTGGTCCCCCGTGATCCGAAAAAAGGACCGAAGGGACAATTACGTCGCAGAAATCGTGCATGGCGCCTGCACCACCTGACGGGCGAGGGTCACGACAGCTATAGAGAAATCCGAAATCTTTGTACCGCGCTCAAACTTACGAAAGGAAAAGCGTGTGAGGAACACGTGCATTTGAGGAGGACGGTGAGATTGCGTCCGGGAGTCCCTGCTGATAGAAAACGGATCCACGGCTGATTCGGATTCCGAAAAAGTTGTATTTCTAACAAAACACTTGACCTCACTGTACGACCCTGAGGTTCTCCTCACATCGCCCCCCTTCCCACGGCGAACGGTGCACCAGTAGTTGTGGAACGTCCATTTGTTGAGGAGGTCGCAAGTGCCCTCTGTTCACTAATGCCGCATAAATCACCCAGTCCGGACGGACTTCACCTAAGGGTAGGCCCAGTAAGACGCTCCGTGCTAGCGAGACTGTTTAAGCGATCCTTGGAGCAGGGGGGTTAGGTAAGGAGTGGAAGAAAGCCATGGTGGTACCGTTGTTTAAGAATGGCGGCCAACTATCGTCTCGTGAGATTCACTCGCGTGATGAACAGTTGGTCACCATCCAGTTATGTGAACACCTGCAGATTCCCCAGCTACTTAGCCCACAGCTACATGAAGATCGGGATGAACGTTCCTGTGAATAGGAAAATCAATGTTAGGCCTTTGATGAGCTGTAAGTTATTTCCGTCAAATTGCCACAGAAGGCACTGGATAGGTTCAAGTTTTCTGCTATGTTAAATGCTCACGTTTTCGAGAGGCTCTTGAGGAGTATGATTGTATTGAGCGGCGTGCTTGTTGATTCCGATCTACAAATGACAAGATATGATTTCACTACTAATAACTTTTTGCTGATTTATTAGTTTTCTGCATAACATTTGATCATTCATTGCCTACCAATGTGTATCGAATCTACCGTTGCCTTTACGCCGGGAAATGAAAATTTCAAGGGGATAAACAGCTGGGTACCCTCTTCTTTATCCAACCTGTCTCTTCTGTCTCCAACCAAATCTCTTTGACCCCTCTGCCTAGCCAGGATAAACCCCACTGATAACACACTCGATGGTCTCAACGGTTCATTGTAAAATAGTGTAGTAAGTGGTTTTCAGTCTGCTAGCTCACATTTTCTCAAGCCTCGTCAGCCTCTGAATCTCGGTTCTTTCAAGGTGCCCACTCTCATGTAGGCTGGCCAACATGTGTGTTTAGCTCTAACAGTGGACTTATTTTCGATTGATACTTGCTGCGTCCGTGAAACACGAATTCAGGATTCGAGTAGAGTAGTTCAATTAACTGCATCTACCGTTTCGTCGGGATATTTCCTGCACACTTCAGGGCACGAAGCAATTCAAACTGTGAGTCAAGGTGGCGTAGGAATAGTCTTAATTGAGAAGGCTGAAACGACCCTTTTAGATTAGATCTCGGTTAACAGTCGTTTGTGCGCCGTGAGACTGCAGGACTCAGTCGGCTTCCGGAAGGACAGTTGTGTTAAGTACAATTTATTTGTCATCTTGGCATACGCCCCAACAAATTGCAGCACTGACATGTAAAAAGACCAGTTTTATGACGAACTCGTCACTCTTGTTCGGAATAGCAAAGGCTCTGACATTATAGTGGTAACAGGTGATTTTAATGCACAAGTTGGAAAACTTGGCGCTCTAACTTGACGGGTACTCTGGGTCAGATGGACCATATTGCAGTAAGCTACAGTTGGTGTGGTTCTGTCTAGAACCGTAGATCGTACTGGACCACGTACGCACTATACAGACTCTCGAAGTCTGTAGTTCGATTCGCATGTGCTTTTGCACCTTTAAATTGTGAAGTGCTGTTACAAGACTGGACAACAATAGTCCCTTAACCTGATACTGGATGGAGAGGAACTAACGATTGTGGACCGTTTCACTTACCTTGGTAGCTGCATGTCGAACGATGGTAGCTCGGCAGTAAAAGTGAACACGCGTATACCGAAGGTTCGAGTGGCGTACGCTGGACTGAAACACTTGCGGCGTCGGCCTGATGTTTCACTGAAGTTGAAAGGTCGTTTGCACCCAGTTCTGTTCTATGGTTGCGAGACGTTGAGTATGCCAGGAGGTTTTCGATCATCGATGTCCACGCAGTATGGCTAGGATTGGATGGAGCAACCGGGTGAGTAATGCAGAGGTTCGGAATCTAGTATTAGGTGCCGGTTCTGAGAATGTCTTACTTCAGCGTATGAAACTTAGTAGACCACGCTGGTCGGGTCATGTGTTGCGTATGTCGAACACTCGTCTACCATACTGTGCCCTATTTTGCGTTCCTCCCACGGAGTGGAAGAAGCCATGTAGAGGTCAGCAGATGACGTGGAACTTTGGTAAAGTAGGTGTCTCACGTCTTCGTGGTTGGGGTCCGAAAGACCCGTCAACTGGCTGGCTGGAGACACTGAAGAATATGGCAGTGAACCGTGAACAGTGGCGATCCTGTTGTCATTTTCTATCGAATCAGAATGATTGGAAGAGTGCGTTTGTACATTAAGACTGTGTGTTGGCTACAGCAGCATTCTTATCTTTTCCCACCTGTGTCGGTCCGCTCCGTGAACCCTTTGGATATTCGCTGCTTCTATGGATGCATACATCTTCTAGGAGAAGAAGGCTTTTTAATCCTGAAGGTTGGTGATGCTAGTTTTATTTTTTGTCCATGTAGTGTGAAGCTCTAGCTATGAAACGCAAATGATCTTTGTTCAGTTTGTGCAACCAGTTAGCTTTCACCGACTTGCTCTGTTTTTGGTTGATACCACACAGGACAGCTTGTGGAAAGCAAATGAAAGACGGAGAATATTGCAGATCCGCGGCAAAATACTGAATTATTGATCTATGCAGAAGAAGAAAAGTTTCAAATGTAAGAGCGATACTGAGTGTTGCATTATTCCATCTCACCCGTCGTCTCCAGCCATCGCTTCTAAGTATCTCGTGGACTCCATTCGCGTATTTTGACTGCACCATCTTCCAACCATTACCTGGCTCGAAGAACAGCGTACGATGAGACCTTCCGTCTGCGCAAAACTTGTCCCAGCTACCCTAACCTGTTCTAATCCAGAGCCTTTTCCGAAGACCAGTCTACGTCTAACCTGAGTTATTCACAGCATTCTCCTTCCATATTCTGCCGGTACTTCGAGGTCAACTATGTTCAAATACCGAAGTCTTCGTATACCTTCTGCCATCGGCACCCGCGTTCTGGAGAAATAGAGCAACACACATCTCACTCTTGCCGCAAATAGTCAACTTTTGCTCGATAACTGCATGTCACTCCGACAACGCAGGTTCTTCATGTCAGTGAATTGACCCTTCTCTGTGCGTGGGACCACTGAGTGAGATACAACCATCCCGGTAGCTGGATCTACATTCCTCACTCACTTGTTCGCCTCCCAGAACAACTTTCGCTTACGAGCCAATGTAGTCTTACGACAGTATTCTTTAGTTCGAAGATGCGAAACGCACGCCAGGTATGCCTGCATGATCGTCCAGACGATCGAGGAAAATTTGCAGTTTCCGTAGCTCCTCACACCGTAGCGCAACATTACCCATATATTGCAATTCACACAGTTTTCTCTCTAAGTGAATACCAAAGAAACTATTCTCACATGAGGATGAGGTTCTCTTCACAACCATCTCAATTACAAAGGTAAAAAAAATGGGAAAGGTGGCAACCCTGACGAGCGCCACCTTCGGATAAGACCATCGAAAGCACGAACTCGGTTGATGGCATACAGAGATTGGATGAGTGAAATGAATTTCTCTGGCATACCTTTCGGTGAGAGGCAGCGTCACGCAATTGCACGATCGTCTAAGCCGAACGGCACTTTGAAATCAAGAAAGATAGAAATCATAGGTCTACGGATTACTTGCTTGTGTTGCAAGATCTGGTATGAATTCCGGTCAACAAGATGTGGTAGCAAAGTTAGGTAAGAAGAACGACAATCCATGTGGATTTCACGGTCGTTAACTTCCTTCTTCTTTTTGCAGATCCGAAATCAATGTCATATTTGGTCTTTCTCATTCCGGTTGGTGGACTTTTAGTAAGGTGCTTAATGGCACATTATACATTGACCTATAAATGGCAGTGTTATCAAGATTTTAGTTAATGGTTTCGAACAAAGTTAAAAAAAGTCCTCAGTATTTAGTCTTAAATTGGAAATATTTGATTCCTTAGTTCATCAGTTGGTAGTTAGTTCGATACTTGGGCATCTCGTGAATTAGGGAATGACATAGTCTTCAGGCTGTTACTCGTGCAAATTGAGAGTTGAATTTTAATCGTGTGGACGAAGTGGATGCTCCTTTTGCGAGTAGTATGATAGATTGTATCAAATAAGATTTCCGAACATTGTTTATCACGAGAGGTGAAGCCCCTATCAATTATTCGGTGCAAACCTTGGCGCTTGATCGTCATATCATTTTGATTGTTCTCTGTAAAACTCTTGTCTTTGCAACAAAGTATAGTAGGTGTAGGTGTGTATAGTAGGTGTAGTGCAAACATGATATCAAACAGTGTATATAAAACTTTCATTTAGCTTTCCAGGCGCCTTGAGGGTACTTGGCAGCATATTTTTCATGTCTTCATGAATGTCTTAACAGTGTGCCAGGACGTTTTGAGATCCTTTGAAATAGTAGCCTAAAAGTAACTCATTAACTTCGCTATAGGAATCGTCCGGCTAGTGATAAAAGATTGAGAGTATTTGTCTTCTAGTGAAGATAACGAGGTACCGTCGGGAGGTGAAAATTAAATATCATTATAGTTGGATAGGTCGAGTTTAAATTTTTGAAACCACTGGAGTAGCAGAGCTAGGTGTACGTCGCAGCCAACAGATTTATTATTGCATGATTTACTATGTGAGAAATAGGAAATTCGGCTCTAAACAAACGGTAAATGCTAACCCATAATGGAAATACCGAACGACTAACAAACATTGGGTTTCTTTCACCATTTACGTGTACTTAATCCCGAATATGGCGCGCGGTTTGTGGTGTCATTGGCAATCTGGGGAGCAGTTTAGTTGTCCCATTGCCACAGTAGACATTCGGCTTATGCCTACAAGGGAAGTCCTCCATCAGCACTAGAGGCCATCTTAGGGATAATTTCCCCTAAGAGATACAAGGTTTCTGAACCGGATGTGCTTTCGCCATCCTTTTTCAATGATGGTAGTGAGATTTTAGGACTGCAGTTAGCGAAACCCCTTATATCGATTTTCGGAAAGGAGTGCGTACAGTTAGAATGATGTGAATCGGTTGTTGTGTCGATTTACAGGAAATTTGAGCTCTGCATCCAAACCTTATATTTGTGTAACTATTTCTAAGTGGCTGCTGTCCGAAAGATCTCTTTATAAGTTGGCTGGATACACTGAAGGTTTTTTTCAGCGAACTCTGGACAGCGGTGATCGTCTTATTACTTTCTGCCCAGTCACAATGATTAGATATGTGCGCATTTATGCTGTTAAAATGTATTCCCTGCCTTGGCTACCGCGGCCCTCTTCATTTCCGACCCATGCGGGCCCACCCTCCGTTCACCATATGCAATCATTCATACTATAGCAACTTGTAACATAGTGAGAAAAGTAGCAGTCACTGGGGCTGCCTTTGTTTTTAAATGCCGAATGATGATGTTGCAGCCAAACTGCCCGTGGACATTAATCTGTGAGTTATCTGGTGTCCGATAAGGGCGTGCGCATTAGACTCAAAACGGGTTTCCGATCCGTCCGGTATTGTAGTGAATGCATCCTTATGCGATAGGTGTTAGAACATAGGCTTGCCCTCCCTAAATTCACGATCTCTCTTTCCCTCGATCTGAAAGCGGGATTCAGTTTAACCAATAGTGCATTTCTATTGCGATGTCTCTCACTGAGGCGTTTGCCAAAGTAGTGCCACTCTCAGTCGTACTATCCGAGCAGCCGAAAGCAATTTAGTGTTCACGGCAATCTTTCACTTGAGTTAAGTGGTGTTCGTCGGGGTTGCCCACATTGACGTTTGTATTCAACTTTGCAATTGAGATGGTTATGGAAATCACCATATTCTCACATGAGAATATCAGTATTGATACTTACTTAGGCAGTAACTTACTCGGTTTAGAATATGCATGGAACGTCGTGTTTCTGAGTGAAGACCCAAGCAGTTTTCTCAGTCATCTGAACGACATTGTGGGCAACTTTAAGATGTGCCTTGCTACTTCAAACTGTATTATTTTGTTGCAAGACTCGACTGGCTCCTATCGAAACCTTCTTTTTGCATTTTAGGAGTTGGTAGAAGCACAGCTTTACTCTTGGGGAGTTACATCTCACCAGGTTGTCGTGCTCCCAGTGTAATTACGTCAAGTATGTTGAAGGCCCGACTGGTACCTACCAATCCGAAACATCTGTGGCGTTGGCGCCACATCCGCTAGTCGACCAAAAATCCGGTTTTTACTACAGCAGTGGAGAATGTCCTGCTGTACTGCTCAGACACATGACCGTTACGGACAAGTGCTGCAGGATGATTGTTTTGAAACGCAAAAAAGAAGGGACGTCTTCTTTGGCTTCTGCTGGCCAATCGACAGTCGATTCTTCTCTGCGGTCACTATCTCCCGCTCACACCAACCCTAGTGAGAAAAGCCAATTCAAGTAGACAAAAGGTCGTTTATTTATTAAAATCAAATCGCTTATGTTAGTCTTCTATGACCAATACTCACTGGTCGATTCTTCTGCTAGTCAATTCGGTCCACCGTGATTCATTGACTTTTTCATACGGCATTTTTGCTCAGGTTATCGAATGAGGTAATTGATGCGATGTCACCGCAGAAGCGAGCAATGGATAAGCAGAATAAAAATTCACTACCTTTACAACAGCTATCTGTGTTTAAACATCGAGATGAATATTATAGCTTAAAAATGATAAATCTTACTATAGGGCTGGATTGGCCAGAAGCCGAAACTTTTTTTTTCAGAGGTACTATTAGGTTAACTTAATGCTTACTTGGAAAGTTTTATCTCACCAGATAACGGAATCTGACGAAACATCATTACGTACATGAAATTCTTGACTGGTTTTCCCAATTTTAGACGTTTTTGATATCGTTGTGATGTCCGGTTACCAACCGTTACATCAGTGAAATCGGCCTTACCATACCGCTGCGAAAATTGGTTCTTGCTGTCGAAAAGTAGGCAAAGATTGTCACTATTTCGCCATCACTATCTCCGTGATACTTCTAAAATATGATGCAAAAATTTTATTTTCAACTTTTCGAACACTGGACCCCAGACAGCCTTCAGAGTAGATGCTGATTTTAAATTGATTGAGATGCTGTGGATGTGCTACCTACAAGACGGACTCCCTCGTTGTACTCTGTTCTTTAAGATTGAAATATGGGTACAAGTGGTCAGTCCACGACGTATAAAATATGTGAAAACACCAACCAACGAACTGTGCCAACTAGGTCGTCTTAAACTGGCGGGATCCTGCCACGATACGGTTAGAGATGGGCAATACTTTTTTGTCCTTCGGGGGGCCAGAACTGTGTTGGCGTTTTCAAGAGTCATGGTCTGGAGTGTTCAAAATGAAGCCCAGTAGATCTAACTAGCACGCGACATTTACGCAGTCAGAATGAAGATCGTAATGTACAATCTGTCCGCTACAATGTGGATAAGAGTTGCGGCCAATGCCCTGTTTACATTGAAATTCTTTCCCTAGTTGCATAATTTGTGTTCAATTAATATTTTTTTCTTTGTTCAACCACTGGTCTTTGTTCGGCCGATGCTGCGCGGTAGCAACCAAACCAGAGCCTATGGCTGTCAAGCCAGTAGTTGTTAACGATGGACTTACTGAGATTTAACGAAAAAATGGCACATGTACGAAAATCGTATGCTAAACCGAATTCGTGTTCAGTGCGAGCACAGAATATTTTCAGCAATAATGCTTCAGAAATGCCATTTCGTTTTCCAAAATTTTTCTAGAAAGCTCTTGGTCGGGTAAACCATCACGATGTTTCCGTATGAAACAGAAGCGAAATGTTTATTTTGACATCTGAAGAACGGTTGCGTTGGGTATCCTGTGCCATGGTATCGTACTCCGCAGCCTGCATCCGGACTAGGAATGCGTGCCCCAGTGTACAGAGGCCATCAGGGATCCTGTATATGGTTTGGATTTGTTTAGTTGTTCGGTACGATTTGTCACTTAGCACCCCATCTTCCCCTGAAAATGATGAAATCGCTACATATCTGTTTTATCTCCATTGGGCATCACCGACAGCCCGAAGCCAAAACAATTTGGTTAATTTGTTTATCTGAAGGAAAGTTACACTGTGATTGCCTTTACGGCAGTCAATCATTCCCCTGAATCTTAGGTGTCATTTTCAATGCCTACTATTTCTGTACCTTTTTCGGTTGCCAAGATGTTGAACGTTGTTTTTACTTAATCTTTCTCATATAGGTAATCTTTACAAAACGCGGTGCACTCGGTGTGGGGCTGTTCGGGAAAATCACGAAAGTCCGATCTGCCCGGCGTTAGCTGGTCGTGGGTATGTGTTCCCTGATATTTTGAACCTTTTTCGGATTAACGTTTGCGATGGGCTAAAGTTGGTCTATCCCAAACTAATACATTTAAGTGCCCTAGGACTAGCCAAGGATTATCTTTCCTATAACGAAAGAGATGGCTATAGTATAAGGCATTATTAATAGTAATAGCGATATAAAGTATAGTGCATTTTCACTTTCAAAATTGCAGGCTTACCTTCAGGTCTGCGTTGGTTCAACGCGGAGTCTAGCGTCAGTCACTCTCAGTTCTTCCGCGGATGCCTCGGGTGGATGTATGTCACTCAGGCGATTGTCCCATTTCAATTCTGTCTAATCTGACCACATTTTTTTCAGTAATACCCGTTGTCACTTTAAAAAATACTTCTGCATCAAAGTATTTCTGTCGGTTTTGCCGCGCTTTCCTGGCACCACCGCTGGGGCATGCTGTTCAACATGAAACAGCACGTTACTACTAGTTGACACAAGAGTAGCCAAACATGATCTGCGTAAACGTTCCCCATTTTGACATTCTGTCGTTCAGTGATTCTACTTGCGGTTGGTATCCTCAGATCAGAGCACATCATACAAACAAAGAATACAGGATTTCCAAGTCATTGGTTACTATCGATTTTGTTATAACTAAGCTTGGTTGGCTGTAAACGTGAATTCACCGTTTTTCTGATACTATGAAAACAACTTCCACACTCATATCGATCGCGTCCCTGTTTCCTTTTACCCCGAACCAAATAATTGACTGCATATCACTAAATCTCATTTTTCTCTTGCATGCTTTGTTGATTACTCCGACTCGGGGAAATTCGGAATATTCAATCTTTTTCTTTCGACTTGGCTTGGAGTAAGATTAGAATTCCCGTAATATGGGTCGATTACGTGATAATGTAAACGGTTCGTAAAGGCCAAACGCAAATGAGAGAACTTGAAATTCGGTATTTTATTAATAAAAAAATGATTTCTTAGGCCTGCAAATTTTCAGCGACTATTATCAATGCTGACGTACTTGTATCTAAGAGCTACCATATCGCTCATGCAACTCTTTCGATGTAGCGGGACACATTTAGACTCCAGTGTTATAAGAAATTAGGCATCATTACTTGTTCGTCAGTGGACCACTAGCCTAAATTTCTGTTACAAAAAATAAGCTTACGGAGAGACTTGAACATTTATTTTAACGGGAATTACATAGGACAGGAGAATAATGCAATGAAACTGTATTATTCCCTGATTTAATTTTTCTGCTCATGTGCGAATAATGAATGCACTGAAATCATTTCAGAATTGGCCTCCCAAATGTTCGTTCATCAGAAGTTTCATTTTGACCTTCACAAAGTGCAAAATGTCCTATTGCTTCTTTTGTAGCTTACCTGGAAGATGCTCTCTCTTTATATTTACAATACTTGCTTTCCTCATTTGGGAGTTTTGTGTACTGAATCGCTTTTGGACATGAATTGGAAATGTTAATGTTTCTGTTTGGGGACAGGTATTGCGGCCCATTTGACAAATGGGGGACAGATATGCAATGAGACTGCTTACCTTTTTGGTTCCTTTCACTTCATCGATGGATGTGAATCTAAATTATCCGGCGAATGTTCAAACGAGATCATTTCACTATGGCAATCGTTCATTCTTAAATTAGAATAAAAAATTGTTGGTTAGCGAACTGGTTGCTCGGAAATTACTTGTCACCCAACTTATTCCATTGTGTTATGCTAAACGGACTTCCATGTACATGAATGTGCACACTCCAGTCAAAAACAACAGAAGAAAACTGAAACAATCATCACTTTGTGAGAAGAAAATATTTAGTGAGAAGGAAAGCTTGGTGGGTGAGTGATTTGATGGGTTGCTCACATGTCAGCTGAGACACAGTCCTGATTTGTCCGGATGCGTACTAAATAAGGAACAGTGTCTATAGATTTCGATTCCGATGGGTTCAGACCAAAATGGGGCGCGAGAACAGGCATCCGGAACATTTATTTGTGCTCAGATTTAAAGATGTAAAGATGTAGATGATATATTAGTTGCTGGAAAAACTTTGCAAGTGTTGATTGCTAGATGTGGCTTGACAAAGGGCAACAGCATAAACATAGACATTTGACGCGACAAACTAGTTAGCAGGTCACTGATGTGCTTGTAAAGAACAGGAATGGGAAAAGAAGAACATTTTAAAACACTATTGAGTTGTCTATCAAGGTTTTTGTCTTATCACCGCCCACTCGTGCCCTGGGACGAAATCGAATGCAGACATATCGCCTACGAGTGCACAATATATAGAATTCGTCGATGCACCTAAGGGCTTCCAACCATGATGCTCGAGGGAGACGGCATCATCTAAGGTTAACCTGTTAGATTTACAGGTAAACTAAAAGGGATTGTCCGGAAGATTCATAGAATGTATGCACACGGTCTGTCAGTTCAGGACCGGAGGATGTTAGGCGATAGGACGGAAGCATTTGTTTAGAACGATAGAATTACTAGATTTTGAGATGGGGACATTAATAAATCGAGGGCAAGCTTAATGATCTGTTAACTAGAAAAGTGAAGGTAGGTCAGACCCAGAGGGCTGTACCTTAATAGAGATTAAAATAAACTTTCAAAGCCTAATCCTGTGATAATTCGGGTGAATCGAATAGGCCCAAACACCTCTTCTCTGGAAAACGATTAACTGACATCATGCTGTGCACAGATCTTTCTTTTTCTTCCCGCACAAAAATTTACTGGCTGTTGTTACCAGTCAATAGTTAGTTGGTGAGCATCGTGTCAGTTCGTTTGGTTTCCTTCTTCACTAAGGTACAGGTTGAATAATGTTGAATAATGATTAGGTTTTAGTTGAAGCATTTCAGTTCATCTAGTAGACCAATAGTAAATAAGTTCCGCCGCTTGAAGTCTTGTTTGCGTTTCCATCACACAGACCAGTGAGATAACTGTTACCGCTCCGGCCAAACGCCCTAATTATGCTTATAACCTGGTTCTTTTATATACCTTTCAATCAGTTTGACTTTACTTTTTTCAGAATGTCTGCAACATCTATAGTTACTTCTGTCCATTTGGTCTCCTTCTTAACGCATTCAAACCTTGCGATTATTTCACCTCTGTTGAGATCGTCCCATTCCTTTCTGCGGAGTTTCTATCTCAAGGTTATGAAGTGATTGCGTTTCGGAAACAACACTGATTCGTAATCGACTTCCCACGTTGAAAATAGTGTTAAAAAAACTGGACCATTGCTATTCCAGATTCCTGTACTCTGGTAGTTCTGCACCACTCAGACCGTTATTGACTATTTCGTACACCAGTGTAACAGCTCGTCAGTGCATTTCCGTTCTTGTTTTTCTTCGTTTTCTTATCGAAAGGGCACCAGTATTCGACCCCAAGTTGCATCCACCGATTCCCGAGAAGCATCTTCCTCATTGTATGGAGCCGACTAAGAAGGGTATAGTCTGTGGTGGCTTGCTTCGACCACACATTGTGTGGTTCGGAGAGAATTTAGATCCATACGTGCTGCGCCGCGTTCGGATCGCTATGACTAGTGCAGATGTTTGTCTCGTGGTGGGTACCAGTGCTGTTGTTTATCCGGCCGCTGGTTTTGCACCGGAATTGGCCGCTCGTGGTGTGCCCGTTGCCGAGGTGAACATAGAAGAAACATCTAACACAGACGCTTTGGGGTAAGTTGTCCTCTTTAACAGTACGACTTCTGTTTTGTCCCATCTGCCAGAAATTAGGTCCTCCATGCAAATCCACACGCACTATAGACCTGGGATCTAGTTTACAGTGTTATGGGATGTGTTGTTCACACGGGAAGTGACGAAAGTAAACTAAATTCGTCGCATCAAAGGATTTCTTTTCGTCCCGCAAAACTTGAAGGCCTCTCAGTTAGCCTAGGCGCAAACTTTAAATGCATGACTTATTTATTATTTCATGTTTTACCAGTAACCGCATGAATTCACTTTACCTTCAGGGGAAATTACAATCCTTTAACCTCGAACCAAACATACTTAGCTGTTGTCCGGAATTCTTAACGCGTAGTCTTTTATCATCGACCCATAGTTCTTTAGCCGCATCGCATGAGCTCCATCCAGGCTCCTGTGTACAAAGTAGATAACATGGAAAAAGGAAAACATTTGGTGAGGAAGTGAAAAAAGAGTAACGTCGTTGTGGAACTCACATCACATGTTGACTCTTCCGATTTCCTGCTTCGATTATACTTCGTCGTATGTAGTGGTTGAATGAACTGAAAAAGGGTCGGAATATTCTGAGGTTAATGTATGTCTAAAATTCATGTTCCCGAAACCCGGTCTTGCAAAGCTGAGCGAGAAAATAAGTCGGCCTTACTTTTCTAGCTGGGTGTTTTGGCATGAATAAACTGATGGATGGCATTATAATATACTTGCGTCAACTGTGTTCATGGTTTTTGAAAGGTAATTATACTCATTTATTCGGAGAAAGTAGCACTCCGTGTGGGTTAAGGAATAATAACCTGGTATTTTTTTACGAAACCTTTGTGGCATGTGCTGCATGAGAACCCAGTAAGCACTGAGGCAGTTAAAGGGCAGGATGGAATAGGACTCCTCACAGGCATCGGCTAGTAATTTACCCATTGAGTGGTTGTTTTATGAACACCACCTAGCGATCGAAAAGCCCACCGTCCAATGTACGGAATGAAACTCAGACGCTGTCAAATCCAAACAATCTAAATATACTGATCTCTTATTACTATCCGGCTACGCGACATCTAGGTAATATATCGATGAAAGTAAGCATAACCTTTAGTGCTATCCCAAATTCGAGCTTTGAAAGAGGCTCGAAGTCTTCCGTGTAATAAGGTATCTAAGTTTAACTTTCGCAGCAGTAAACTGGGTAGTACATAACGACGTCGAGGCTCAAGCATTGTGAGTCCTGTCTAACGAAATTTTGATCGAAACTGAAGAATAATAAGGGTTGGCCATAACGATTGCATGTCAAAATTCAATAATTTCAGGAATCGGCTAAACGATTGTGGGTCAGTGATAAATTACATTTTTTTGCCTAAGCCTAATGGAAAAGCGTATGATAGTTTTGATATTATTCTGTAGTGTGCGTGCAACAGTAAACCAATTGGCAGCGGCAACCGAGTTCGAGTCTTATCTGAAACTATCCAAAGTTGGAACTGCTCTTCCTAGATGACTTACGTTAGGTTCTGGACTGGTGAGCAGTTTGGTGCGGTGTCTTGTTATTGCAAATTAATCTCAGTAAACCGTTCACAAGTGCGCATGAGTACCTCAAATTGAGTTGTTAGCTAATTAAATTTGGTGATTTCAAACTTCAACTTATCAGGATAGGTTACGAAACAAATGTTGACCTTATCATTTCGGTTAAGGGTCAGCGGCAGTGCGCATCTACCCAAACAAGCCATATGCACAGGACCGGTCTTTGTGACTTCGCATATCTTGTCGCTGAAATATCATGACCAACCACTAGCTGTTTGACCATCTATGGTGTACTGACCGCTCATCATTGATATTGTTTTTTACTGAGTCGTCACTCATACCGTTTTGAAAGATTGGTACAATCTTTCAGTTACCAAAATAGCCCTTCTCAGGACAGTTTTTGTTGGTTGGTTGGACAGTGGTCGGTAATCAGCGTAAGTTTCGTCATCATTACCATTAAATTCAAGAATTACCATTCTATCTGTCGCAGCTGGATTAGTTCAAACGGTTCTCTTCCGTCATAATTTTGGCTCGTTCACGAATCCTTTGGTGTGTCATAGAGCTGCCGAAAAACTTGTTCTTTTGACTGCTATGTACGTTCGTCATTTCGTGAAAGCCTCCTAACTCCTAACGGTTTGGTGATCATTTGTCACCTTTCAGATTATACTGAGAAGCTTGCTGTCAAAATAAGGACAATCGAAATAAGAACAATCTTTTTTTCAAATACCACCAGCAAATAGTTGAACCTACGGCGGATTATTTTAAACAGCTGTTGGTCTGCTTTGCAAAAAAATAGCAAACGTTAATTAGGGGTGCATTTGTTTAGGAAGTGTCTTTTTCTTTCGTGTAGATTCGATTGACTGATCGATGAATTAACATGATGTTCATTCTGTGACTTGCTGTAAAGTTATCAATAGAAATCGACCAGCTTTATTTCTTGATAAAACGACTAGGTATTTAAGATACGTCCATCAGTTTTTAGTATGTTGACGTCGGCTCTTATACACTAACCGCTTCAAATATTTTTTTTCTCCTGTCTTAGATACTAGACTTCTGTCATATCTTAGACTAATTTCTGTTGAAATAATAGGATATCAGTTGTATACAATGGCTTTAACAGAACCCACCAAATTACAAACATCATTTTGGGCAGGAGGCCGACTTCCTGGTCACCATGTAAGAGAGACAACTAACCCTTGACTCAAAATCTGCTTGCTCAATGGCACCAAGGATCCCTAATCCCGTCCGTATGGACTTAGCTATCAGATACCTGTTCACAGTGGTCTGCAAGATCCTCAATTATTCCTACTGTCTTCCGGGTTAGGTAGTCTGGCCAAGGATTCTTGCTAGGATCTTGTAAGCCAATCCTCTTCTTCGGTTTTGGCAACCACGTAGCATCAACTCCACAGGCAAACTAGACACCCCGGGGAAGAACCGATGGTGAAGATTTGAGGAATGAAGAAGCTACCGTATATATGTGGCACTGTACATAATGTTTTCCCCTCTATGTCTCGCATTGTGTTTATCCTTCGCCATGATTCCAATGGCATGATATATATAATATATATTAGAGTTGAGAAGGCGTACACTGAGTCAATACGTTTATCGTGGCGTTTCGATCCAAACTAAGACTCGTTGTCAAACGTGAATGAGTGATTGAATGGGGTCGCTAGTTCCGTTCGGTTTTGTACACTGTCCGTCTGTTTGTCTCTTTATTCTGCATCCGGGTCTTGTTAAGATGACGTAATGTTTGTCAATCTCGACATACCGATTGAACGAGTTATTCGAGTGGAGGGCTTCAAGAATCAGTCCCTAGCCCTTTCTGTTTGTCCGGCTGACTATCTTTGCGTTGTTGATGTTGACATCATGGCCTGTTTGTGCACAGTGGTTCCATATCTGCGAGTGTGGGTCAGTGCGTCGTAGGGCTAAGCTATGTTCGTGCAAGCGTGTGCGTAATTGTTTGCCTGTCTCACCGACATAATGTTGTCACATCGGAGGCACGGAATGGCATAAACTAACCGTGATTGGTTGTGTTGGTCGACGCAATCATTTCCGCTGAATAGAGTAGATCTCAGGGTGCCGGTCGGTTTGTGGGCGATTATGATATCTAGTGGACATAGGATCCGTTCGACTGCTTCGGATACTCCCCGAATGTATGGAAGTACCACGATCGATTTAGTTCTCGTAGTATTTGCCCTCTGTTTTCCTCGAATACAGGCGTTGATGAGAGAATCTGGATATCCATTGGCCACAAACAACGTGAACAACCTAGATTGCTCTTGTTGCCGTAGGCGCTGTGTACTGCAGTGTGTGTCGGCTCGATGGAACAGGGTACGCACACAGCTCTTTAAGTGGCAGGTTGGATAGTCGCTTTTGAAATTGAGTATGCGGTCCGTCGTCGTCGGTTTTTTTAGGCGGTTGTCTCTATGCTCCCGTTTGGTTGCCTCATAATTAGTACGTCGAGAAACGGTAGAGCCGAGTAATGGCTAAGGCGTTTGACTCAGAATCGTTCGGCCCGGGTTCGTGCTCCAGTTCGAGCGCGGTGGATAGGCACTGCTGATGATTCCTACCAAGAAGCTAACAACTGTATACGGCTTCCATGGTTACTTGGTGATGAGTTAAGCCTCGATATGACATGGTGAGTGATTTCATGAATGATATTGGTGACGAAATACCTTCAATGGAAGAACACCATTGGTTGTGGCGTTGCAGCAAGTTTTCATTTGTATCCAACTGTGACTTTGTTGGATCTCGCGACCCTAACTTGATGGTTAAGGCTTTCATACCTTTTTGCCATATTGTCGACTGACCACCTCCAGCCCTATTGTAGCCACTGCCTGTTCCAGAGCATGCGTAAAACAAATTCCAATTTTCTTAATCTAGTTAATTTCAGCGCTTCTTTCGTAGATTGAACCCTACGGACCAGTGTCATACGTCTTGTCTTCAGCTATTGAGACAGTTATCCTATCACTTCCTACCAATCCTGCGAAGACAACGGTGTTAAAGCACCAACATTCTTCGGAAAACTGAGTGATGGTTTTTTCAAGTGAACAGTGACATCCAAAACTAACAACCAAACCTGAGAGCTTGTAAGTCATTCATGAAACTGAGAACATGAATGGTCACGTGGCTGACTTTCCGGCGTTCAATATTTACACGCCAGGAATATTACGCATAATCGTTCGATTCTCCAGTAATGGCTAGCTATTTACCCCAAACCCTCGTTTCTGGATTGTCAACCTCATAATCAAAAATATGTCTACGTGAATTGACTCACTGTTTTCTTCACATCCCCGTTTTGTTGTGGTATAGTGATATCCCGTCATGAGCTTTCAACGCCATCAACTTACATTTCACATAACAGTAGATCCCTTTGGTTGAGAAAAGCTGCTTAGTGTTCTGCTGTTGAGGTACGAGTGCTTCTAGTTATTTATTCTGTTTGAATGGTGCTGGGTTATCGCCTGGAATTCTAGAGATGTGCATGCCAACTTCTAGTGTACACATTAGAACACTAGATGTTGAGATACTTATAAACTCCGTTGCTTGGATCATCATCAGTGTTCCAGTGGGCTTAATAGTAGTAGTCATCAATCTCTCGGTGGAGTCCAAGTCTTCAACTACCGTGTACGTTGCGCCAGTTAGAGTTCAAGACCCACACCTGGTGGGAAGTAGGGGGTAACTGTCCATTCAAACCGATGTAGGATTATACGTCAACTGTTGGATCCCGTTTCGATTCAGATCTACTGCAATCAACGTTGAGCGGACTTTCTCTGAGATTTACTTCAGCGGATTTTGCATTAATGAGTTCATCCTACATATGGTTCTGTAGCTTGGTCGATAGAATGCATGTTATTTTGAGACCTGAGCGGCGTCCGACCGTATTTCCAGTCCTGCCGAAGGAAACGACGTTCACCATGTGCAGATCACGCAGTAACTAATATGCAATGTTTTCATACACCCGTCGAATCTTGAATTGGTACTAGTGAATCATTAGTTTCAGCCTAACAATAATGCGAGTACCGTAACTGTTATTACTAAAACTGTTGTTACCACCACCAGTAGTGTTAATGAAAGTATCAATAAAGTCATTGAGAATAGTAATGACGTGGTTGCATCATCAATCAAACTCTCACACAAATATTTTACCTTCCCTTTCTCGACTTTTCAGCTACTTCTTCCGCGGTAAATCCGGCGACGTCCTTCCTCAGTTATTTGATTCATTGGAATTGAAGTAACGTCTGTCATTCGGTTTTCTGGTGGTGCCTCATTATATTACATTCTACTCGACAGATCTCTCACCGCTTTTGGTGAAATTACAAGTACATCTGCTGAGGTTTGTGCTTTTTTCTAGTTTGCTGGCAGTTTGCTATTGCCATTCGTTTTTCTTTTCATTTCCTATTTTGTCTCTCGACTTTGTTCTGCCATGAACAGTGAATATTACCAAAACGTGATTGGAATCGACAGTTATACTGACTAATAGTGGTTGACTTCTGAAGAACTTTGTCATAATTCGGGCATCACTAAACGTGACCCTGCATCGTGCGACCCTGTACGGAGCCTGATGGCTTTGGATCCAGCAGGTGAAACAAAGGAGGACTCGACTAGTCAATGTTTTCCGGATGCAGTTTGTTAAGTCACCGTGAAACAGCCGGTTTGTATTGTGACTACCCGGTTTCGCAAGGCCTGATATTAATGTCACGCATTACTTCGCGAACAGACATGAATATTTTGCAAATAAATTTCCCGGTCGTCTATATTCGCAATTTCTAGCTTATCAACTCTTAGCACACGTTGTTTCACGCCAAACCCTCTTCGGATTGTGTTGTCCACAGAGACCATTTAAACTATTAGTGGTTCTGTCCATTATTGCCTTTAATATCTGGTCAATTCGAAGTTTTTTTCAAATAATTTAAATCGTCCTTGCTCATGAGTTCTTTAAATAATTCCATTTTACTCTATCCGTCGTGACAATTCTTTCACTTGTCATCCTAGAAGTGACTAGGTATACGATCTGAAGTATTCGTGCCGAATTTATTCGCGCTTTGGCAGTATGTGCCTTATTCTGTTTGTGATGTGAAAAATTCGGAATGAGCTCCTAATATATGTACTTTTTATTTCTTTCTATAAACGTTGTTCTAGATTCCAAACTGAGAGCCCAGATAGGATTCTTGTGGGAGGTTTTGTGGATGTGGTTTAAAATGGTCCTAAACCTCTCTGTCTTGCATCCGGGACTTGCCCACCCGACTCTCGGATAGCCAAAGGAAATCAATATAGACCAGTTTTATCCCACACTGTGGTGTCTGTGTATATGGGGAGGATTAACTGTTTTTATCTGACGTCACAATCTGTGTATATGTAGGTTCATAGCTTCTTTTACTATCGGAATCATGACCCCAGTTGAAATTTGCATAGCAATTGAGACTAAACCGAATGATCCGTCAACTTTCAGAAGAAACGGCGCTTGTATGGGATACCATGAGTTACTTATTGCGTTTATAATCTTCCGTTTTTTTTTGGTTCAGTAGCGAAACAGTTCAGTCGAACTCCAGTGATTCTGGAAACATTCTTCTGGGGTGCAACTTTTCATCTGTATTTCGTCGTTCTGATCTCATGAAATCACCACAATGGTAAAGTAGGCTATAATATTGGCGTTAAAGTTTCCCCAGCGGAAATGGCATGTTTTCTTTGTGCAGGTGTTTATCGAATTTCTATTCGTCCGCATTGTCCTCATTAACGATCAACAGTAAGTTCCATACAAACATTTCAAACTCCACGTGCATAGTTAGCTGCTGCGGTTATCTACTAGATATTGTCTCTTAAAACTTGTTCAATCTGAGTGTCATTGATTGGAAGCACCGTAAAACTGGAATTATTAGCTGTGAGTAGTGAGCTATGGAAGTCAACGAGTAGAATAAAGTTGCATTAGATCGAAATTCTCGATCTCCACCGAGCTACATTCATGTCAGTGCTCGATTCGATTTGCTACGAAACTAGAAAAACGGAAACACCGACTTCTTTGAGTATACAAAAAGCTGCGCATCCAAGATCTTAATAACGGGGAAGACCCCACAATAAGAAATCATGAGAATCACAGTCACAATCCTGTATGTCGTTTTGGTCCGTATGCTTGAATGTGTTTCCTCGATGCTGATTTTTTGGCCGAATTCGCTGGAAGGTAGCAAAACGGATTTCAGTTAACATTTGTATGTATTTCTTCAAAGAAGTAGGACTTGTTCATTAGTTGTATTGATCATTTACCAGCTTATCCTTATGCTAATCAAGATAAAAACCGTGGCATCCCATGTTTCGAAAACTATATTTCTAGTAGATTACGAGAATATGTTGGTTGGTTTTGTGATTTCGGATTCGCTTTTTATCTCAGTTTACATTTTGTAAGAACGAGTGTCCCGGGTTAGATAACTTTCAAAATACTGTTCTCATCTCTCCACCCATTACGAACCGCACGCCCATGTACATGTGCATACAAGATGTGAGATAGAATTAATTACGATGTGCTTTCTGTATTATGCCTAATGGTTTGTAAAGGTAAATCACGAAATGGTAACGCTTAAGCAATGCAAACCGTAATGATTACGCAGGGTTATGTCATTTTCTGCCCAGTTGTTGAAATTTGCCTGCCCAATTATGTTCAGTCGCGCACATTAATCTTCGCCGTGCAGGGTTGTATGCAGTAAAAAAACACGCAAATTCGATCAGTCGGATTGGGTATCGGGATTTCAGCACATGCACGCACCTCCCTATCCATCATCTGTCTCCTTGAGTGCACGTCCCGGTTAGATGTTTTCGCGGCAAAAAGATCGAGGACCTTACAAAACGGTTTATCGAATCTTTTATCCGGTCTCCACCAAACGGCCTGATGTGCAGACTTGTGATAAATCCCATCCGCATGTGATATTTTCTTCCCGTGAACCTTCAATATGTGGTCATCTTTTATGCTGTACACAGAATGGTCATTCGGCTTTTCTATGCTTTGCTTAGTTTGTCCGTAATCTGTTCTGACGACGATGTTCGTTCTAAAAATTTTATACACAGAAAAGGACGTTAGAAGTAACAAGTAAAATGCACGTGGTCTTAATGAGTAATTCCACGCGGTTCGTTTTTGTTAGACAGTGTGTGCGGTAGATTGTTTAACGCAAATTTGGCCGCGGTTCTTTCGCTTCCAAGCGACCAGAAAGCACGTTATCAATAACCAGTTTGGTTTTGAAATATTTCCAGACTTACAACAGTTTGTGCTCACAAGGGCTAAGTATTCCGTCATGCATATCTTTTCTCTTGCTACGAGAAAGAACGAATATTCTTTTCAGTCCAATGCACACAAATATACCGTGCATTCCGCCGTTCACACATTCATTCCGAATAAAATCCCTATGCACCTGACGGTGTTACTATGACAGACATTCTATTGTGCACTCGGTTCTCGGTAAGACGAACTGCACAGCGCTTTAAATGGCGAGAAAATCAGCCTGTTATCTTCCGTTTTAAAACCGCGGACTAAAGTGAAATGAAATCTTTGATAATTATCACGGTATTGACTACGAGGGCGCGCTTTATCGCACTGGTCACAACATCTATTTCTAACTGGGAATAGTTTGGAGTCGAATAATGGCCAAGCGGATGTGCCTAAACAGCACAAAGTGTCATTGGAAACACTCGCAACGGATACTGATAGCTTTGCGTAGTCGAGAAATACATGGTGGTCTGTTCTGGAAAATTGATATCCATGTATCCTTCTTTTTTGTTAACGAAGTAAAGTCTATTCCAGTTTTTATGCTGGAAATGACGCAATTTTCGGCGTAAATCATGAGGCAGTCATGCGATGAAACAGACAGCATATACGATCGGATGCAGAAATCGACTCTAAAACAATCAACATCCAAGACTAAGACTTCGATTCAATGTTTACTGATTGTTCGAGTGATGCACATGACCATCAGAATGTTCTTCTAGATAGTCGTGATCAGATGCAACAGTGCGTTTTCCCAGCCTAGCCAAATTTTAATATGATCTGTTTTCCTGATCTTGAGGCTGGTGAAGACGTTGCGTTTCCTGAGGTTTTTGCTCACGGAATAACGTAAACGGTTTCGAATTTGATTAAACCTGCTGGGAGGGAAAAACTAAAGGTCCCCTTCTCCTCCTAAATGCATCATAATCAACTTGCTCCGCCTTTATCACGAACCTCTGGCCAGAGTATAAATAAATAACGGTTGGAAGCATTGTCCCTTGTTTGGTACCCGATCTTTTGAACTTAACGATACAAGTAATTAATGTTGGTGAAATAATCAATGAATTATCAGCTTAAGTGAGAACAGCTGAACTTGATAATTTAATCATGTCAGATCATGGCTTTTCGTTGTTTGTTTGATTGAGTGATAAATTGAGAGATGGGTCCACCGTCAAAGCATCGGTTACACCAACTATATATTATCAAAATTTTCATTTGACGATGTACCCGATAGTTCAGACCCCACTAGACGAAAACTCCGGCAAATAAACTTCTACTTCTGCAGTGTGTATTGGGTCGAAACGTCTCAAAAATGCTGGAATGTAAACACGACAAATGTTTTTGGCTTCTTTACATATTGCTTTCTTAAAAGGTACGTAGAGAACCGGCCAAAAAAGGTGGTTTGAGATGCTGAACGCGATTTCCGCTGGAAATGCCTTGGTTACAGTGGCAAAGAATTTACAAAGTCTTCCTTGTGATGATTGCCCGATTTCATTTACCAAGTCTTAAAAAGGCGTGTCCCAGTCCGGTGATAATTTCATTATTGACTCAAAAACCGGATTGGGTAAAATCGGTCAGTATTTCATGGTAATTTCCGTTAAAAATATCTCCGACTGTTGTCTTAGGAGTGTCGAATCAACATGTCATTAGCACGTAATATCAGAGCAATTTGCTGGGGATTCCGGAACTTGTCACCATTAAATTCCAAAGCTCGTCATATGTCGGTCCCAATGGAATTTGTTATAGCAGTCCATCAATATAATTAAAATTGAACTACCCTGTTTTGCGGCAAAAGTAACGTTCTTGAATTAAATATTTCCAAGGATGTGTTAGTAGTAGGAGATAGAATGTTTTCATGAAATAATTCACCACGTGATATCATCACTCAAATCACCATTAAGAAACCATTTCCAGGAATATGCACAATTGGCGAAAATGTATGGACTGTTGGAAATCCCATCTTTCCGTCTGTTCTGTGACTAACCGCACGTACTGCCACTGACAAAAGGAGTAAGCCTCCTCACTGCCATACTACCTAAGAAATACTCCAGTAAATGGAAAAAGCGTAAGATTGTACGCATCTCCCCATTTCTATGTGAATTGTTTTACCGAGATTAATTAACTCCTCATTGAAGCAGTTTCTTTGGGACACAATCTCGCTTGCGTCCACGTTTCATCCTCCCACCCTGACACACCGGTGGCTCGTCGGCGATCTGTCAAAGCAAATGCCACAACCTTCCCAAAACAAGCTATCGTTTAGATTTCATCTACATGCAGGCTATCAATTGTTTTCGAATTATCAAATGACCAACTTGTTCCCATTTGGATTTTGTGTTCATCCCCATGATGGTTTAATGAAAGTAGGTTTCCTTTTCCATATCATGATGGTAGGTAGTACCATCGCACCCATTCATCCAAGTAAATATCATGCTTCCTGAAATAATTGTCAGTTTTAATGCTGTCTACCAGAATATTGGAAATGTTATTTATGGGAATATCTCGTCAGTTTTCTCTGTCAACAGTTTTCTTTGCTGTACTCAGTTGGGTGTTTTTCAAAGGGACTTCGATGTTTCCTGTGGAAACATTAACTCAGTGTCATATCCTCCTCCTCCACTAGATAAAGTTCGATGGTTTCTTTTTCGCTTAAAACAAAAGTGCATTCCTGTTAGCCGCAACTGGTCGACAGATTTTTACCGCAGTATTGTAGAGTAGAACGCGACCACAACGGATAGACTGAGTGGTCGGATCCGCGGTACCAGCTAATCCGGAGCAGCTTCCCATGGAAGTGACAATGAATGCGTCAAGAGGTTTTCGCAACAGAAAGCGCTGCTCCATCGATTCGCAAACACGATAACTAGACTTCTGGTAGACATAACTATTCTCCTAGGTGAGGACTATAGTCACCTTTCAGGGCAAACAGAACAATACATCTAGAATGAGGCCGATAAGAGTGAACAAGAGGGCTTTCGGGACACTGCCTGGTCAAATAGAGGATGGACGGCTAGTCGGAACACAGATCTTGCATGAGAACAATTCAAAAAGCGCAACATGAAGAAGTAAGACTTAAAAGTGAGCTGATTTTTGCTCTTTAATAAACATTTAATCCATCGACTTGCGTTCTCGTAACAGTAAGACAATTTATTCGGTCATGCAGCATAAGCCAATTTAAATTTGGTTTTGGGAATTGCCATGTTAGACCGAGAATTTGCCAAATAGATCTGGGAGAGTCAATCCGAACTCTTGTTGATTCATTTACCTCTGGGATCGCCATTGATCTTTTGCTTCTTTCCAGGCAACACAATGTACGAATGAAAAAGTTGTCTGAGGTAACCGACAATTTGGTGTACTACGGTGATCACATTTGCAGTTTTAGTGCAAACTTGTGAGAATCTTTCCCTCGTTCGATCGCTTGTGCGTTGGCGTCGCCTACTAGCTTTTTGGGTCCGATGAAGTCAAGCGAACCAACCAGCGTTCGGTTTAAAACTGAAAGTGGCATTTTCCTCGATCCATGTGGTGAGGTCTCTATTCATTGAGTTTTTCAAATCAGTCTTAGAGCGGCTGGTGAGGCTGACTAACCCACGTTTCAAATAACAGTCAAAATGTTTGCTACTGACGCTACGGGGAAGCAATTTTTTGGTCGCAGGATATCCGGATGAAATCGTGGTAATCAGGAAGTGCGTCCCAGTATGTGTTCGGTTTACCGCAACATGGTGATAACAAATCATTGTCGGTCAGGATTTTTTTAATTTATCATGGTGGCTCATTGAAAAATGGGAAGCAGAACAGATGTGTAGTGCATGCGATGCAGATGTATTGACTGCAAAAAATAAACTTTCAGATCTGCAAACAAGATTTTATTGTTTCGGTTTGTATGAAATCAGTTGTCTGATGGTGTTTTGAACTTAATGTGAATGTTTCTTCATATACTGTCTAACTGCTGCTGATTGAAAGATAGTAGGTTTGGTATGATTACTTAATATTTCTCATGAATTCGGCGTGCAATTACAGTTGTGGCCCTAGCAATTCGGACAGTCGAAAATAACATTCAAACCAAAAACATGCCATCCCAAGTCTAGTCATGTGCTCTACTTGTATTACATACAAAATGTACTCCACAGTGTTTCGGAGTCTTGACGAAATCACTGAAAATTGTCATCCCCTTGGGTTAATTTGACCTTGTTCGCAGACCGCTAAAACAGCTATGCATGCTTTAATCTTAGTGCTGTGGTGTTTGGTGGCTTCGTTCAAATGGTCACATTTGATTGCGCACTCTGATCCCTCGTCGATCTTCAGTGCTGGTAAGGCAATAGGGTCTTTTATTTGCATCCATGCCGTCACTGTCCGTATTGTCAGATGCGTACACCAACAGGCGAAAAACGACATATCTTAATGCAACCCATCGCGGTCTTTCTGTATAAGCCCTTGCTGGCTAGGACATTTTACGTCGACAGTGCAAGCGAACAGCGTCAAGTTTTTGCTGTTTTTGTTTGTGATTTACAGTTATGCCGTATGCGGTGTAGTTACAATGCTTGTCTAAAATCAAGACAAGGTACAACAGTAAAGTGAAAAGTCACCGTCCACTAGTCCCTGTTATAAGGTAATCCGTTTTAGATAGTCCAACACAGCGCAGATTACAACCGGTTTAGTATCGTCAATCTGGAAACGATTATGATGACCAAGTGAAACTATCCGTAGAAGTAGTCTTTAAACACATGGTAACCGCAAAATATCCCGATACTTTCTGATCTGGCCCCTCTTCTCCAACTGCCCACTCAGTCTGGCAACGTCAAACCCAAGATAATATGAACTTTTCATCATTCGATGGCTTCCGAATAGTCCGATACACCTAGTTCTGAATTGCTCACTATAAATGTCTAGTGTTTGTATATCACCGGTAAATGATTGCCGGTTTGGGCTAAAGCCTAGAGATGAAAACTGCAGTTACATGGACATTAGTCCACAAACCGTAAGCAAGTGTATGAGTTCCAGATCTTGTGGAAGAGAGATGTTCCAACATAAATGCGAACGGTGTTCACATAATCCCGGAATAATACGTCGAATGGTATGAAGTGACTTCGTAATGGCACTATTTTCACCACTTCTTCATCTGACGTACACTCTAATTTGGAAGATTCCACCGATTTATTTTTTGTTAAGGGCTCTTCTGTCAAATTCCTCTGTAGAACATACCAGAACATCTCAACGGGGTCCGGAAAATGGTAGTTTTGTCTGGCGAGAAATACACTCTCTTCCACTAGTTAATTATTATTTGACTGAATATGCTGCCATATAGTAAACTCCACTAACCGGAGTGCAGTTTCATGTCAGCACATTTTAAATTTCACCATGTTAACAGATGGATTTAGTCGTCACATCTCAAAAAGTTGTAAAGTTTGTTCGCCTGAACATAACTAGTTTCATTTTCTGAACTTGTTTAATGTTAATGACTCTGGATAGCAGCTGTTTAGAAATCGTTCAAGGAGCTGGTATGTACATAATTCATATATTATGTACTATGAATGGATTCTTGACTCATGGTGGTCTCATGCCGGTTTAAGAATGCCATAATTGATACAGTACAAGTCTCTTTGATTGTGATGTATAAAAGCAGTATCAATCATACAACCAGTACGATTTGATCAATCTGGATTCCAGAGGGTAGTGCACAATGTTTGTGTTTGCGAATCACATTGTGGCAATAGATCCATCTTCATGCATGCGTAGTCCGACACCGATGTATAATTAATGAACAATCGGTTTAAATCCGTCTGACAGACTAAAGGATTAACGTCGCGGATGTGCTCTCGCTTGCATTCGTACCAAAAATTCAGAATGATCCATGGTGCCATTACAAAACGTCCAGTTCGCATATCAATTTAGATGCATGTGGACTCTGTACGCCCGCTGTCGGATATACAAATACCGTGGTTAACTGTATGCAAAGTGTTACGGCTTAGTTTTCCTGGATCCATAGATGTCCATCTCGCTTTTCTCAATAACGGGTGTCAGAAGGCCGCTGATATTTATCGTTGACTATCCATCTGTGAGCTGCACATCGAAAAGTCAATAACGAACCGGAACTGAACCGGCTCTCTTTAGCTTACCAGGATGCTTCTGACACGGTTGTCTTACGCTTATTACGTATATGAACACCCAGAAGAGATATTTAGTTACCTTTGATCTGAATGTCGCTAGCCGAAGTAATGCCTCATGCACTTAAAATGTGTCCGCATCTTTCACTATTGTTGGTAACCAATGAACTCAGTCGTTTCACTGTAGCATATTTTATGCTACTTTAAAATAGCAACACTCTTATCGCGCGCTTATGAGAAAGTAAATCTACAAATTCCGTTGCATCTTAATCTACAGTACAAAACTGTTTTATTACCGTCATCAACTAAAGGGTTCCAAGTCAGTCTCAGTTACCACAATTATCCGGTTTAGTTAGATTCCAAGTGGTTTGTTGCTTAGCATATGGTATACCTCTCCAAAAAGCGCTATTAACAGCATCCACCACCTATCGGGGATCACTCCAGATGGCTCACTTCATTTTTTGTTTCCCCTCTGGCAGTCGCCAGTTAAATGATGAAGCCGTTCGTATCGGCTACGCATTGTTGTGCATTGTTTATAGGTTTTCGCCAGGCAACTGCGCAGACAAAACTCCACTAAATCGAAAGTCATATTGATGAGACCGCTAAAACCGGCAGTGTGCAGGCATCAAAACCTGGTGGTAGTGATTATTTGCACTTCAAAATGAGTTGAAGATTTTAGCTTTAACTACTTGATTTCGTATCATCACATTGTGATTCTATATTATGATAGGAGTCATCGAATGCTAGCCGTTTTTCCAATGATTTTAGTTGCAAAATATGCAGATTATGAACATAACTCTGTTTGCAAGCATTCTCTGTCTCTCTTCTCTATTTTGACTGATTGAGGAAAATATTTCTTTTCCGGTTGATTTGACAAATACTAAACTGCAGTCTCCGTTCTCAACAGATGGCTCAAGATTACCAGTATAAATCTGCTTACATGTACGGTCTAAAAGTAGGTCACTGAATTAACTGTTGCCTGACACCATATCGCAAGTCCACATTTTTAAGTGCACAAACACTCAAAGTATGATTTACGCACGTGTGTTGTGATTATGCGACATCCAAACCCTCATTTTATGACTTCGCGTTTCTTACACTTGGAGTTCATTCTGTTCGTCTTGTCTGTGAAAAGGTGGAACACGGTTGTTTCAACAGTTACCCATTAAACAGATCCTTTTTTACTTTGAATGTGTACGAAAATAAATCTACACTAATTAGATACATGTTTAATACGTTATCTGTGTAATCATATTCGCATGTGGACTCAGACTGCCTAATTCTGATTTTAATTCTAATACGGGATCACGCAGCTCTGGATATGTATAAATATTCGACATCCCTCAGTAGTTATCTGTGGCAGTTGTTTTAGACAAGCTCCGAATTCTATACTACTTTTGTCCGCTTCTGTTGTTACAATAGAAAGAAGAAGTTCCCGTTTGTGCAGTCCGGGTTTGTGTCTGTTCGTTCACATGTTCTTGTGAGAAAATGCACATCAGTTGCACAACCAATCACTTGACGGAATACATCTATGAATGCCATTATGCATGGTCGATCACTGAAACAAATAATCCACTCCATAGCTCAACGCTTTCAAGCCGAGAATGCAGCGTAAGTTTTTCGTGCTTTGTGTAAGGTCTGGGGTCTAGGTTGGCATAGTGTCACGAGTTGTCTGTATGAGTCTCCACCTTTGGGGGAGGAATGACTTGTTGTTAGGGTTCGATTCCCATAGCCTAACACACATCCAAAAGAAAAACTTAAACCAGGTGACAACTGCCACAAAACGCGTCCGTTTCGAGGTTATTTATGGAACCCTACCAATCCTTTTCACCTCATGCTTTTGTCTAGCTAGTGGAATCCCCTAACGTTTTTAACTATGCTTTGATGCAATGGCATTAGTATGAACCATTGAAAATAACCTTATTCCCCAACTTTTGTTTCCTCAGTGTGCGGGGTGGAAATTTTCGATCTAATATATAAAGGCCGATGCAACAGTAATGATTCTCTTACAGTTATCCGAAGACCGAAAGCTATAATTTCCTAGCTTATCGTGCCAGGTAGCAGGAGAGTATACCTCATTATGTCAGTGGAGCTACTGAACACAACCATTTCTCATGGCCCCGAATATTTGGGTATTATAGAGTTCCGCAATATGGTTATATATGCATTAGACTATTAGATTCGCGCAGTCTAGTGTGGAATTAGAATACGAATACAATGTGGGATATAAAGGAGTGTATTCATGAAACACAACCTAAAGTTTGAAACGCTAGCACAAATACAACAGGAATATCCAAGGCTAGTATCACAAGCATTCTTAGGTATTATGTTCGCTGCATGTTGGATCTAGCCCTGGATGTCTGTAACTTTGCATATCCCACTTGATTTTTCAGACTTTCAGATTTAGTTCGGGTTCCCATGAAGAACTGATTCTTTGGACGCTGCACTTGATACCGATTGAATTTCGGCATCTCAGCCCATATCATTGGTGGATAACAATGATATGAATATTTCCAGAATGACCCTGTGCGTTTAACTGCTCATGATCGACATGTCTTCTGTGGGTTGTTAAACCATGACGATCCCTGATTTAACAAGTCGGTTGCCGCTGCGTCCCAGAACTATTCAACTACAAGTTCGAAGGTCATCATCCCTGAAAATGCTCGAGTACCAGACGTAAATAGCTTCAGCCAGTTGTTATTAGTATGATTATTCATCAGAGAGGTGAATACCATTGTCAGTGACAAAACCGGGAAGTTTATCTGTGAATATTTTACGCGAAAGACGTGTGAATTCAAATTTGGCCGGGGGTATCCCACGCACTTCTTGCCACTGTGAAAAGGCGTCGATAACCATCAGTTCATTGCATATACCACAGAAGGGATCACACTAATCTCCGTGTACATGCTGCCTCGATTCACATGAAATTTTATTGGGGAAAAGATGAAGGATTCAATAGCCGCCTTTCTTGATCTGAAGAAATGCCCGTCACAAAAAATGTCAAGCGGTCAATCGACTTTTGGGGAAAAAACTGGGGTAGGCCAAGAGTAATACTGGAATGCATCTAACATGGAACGAACTCCGAGTGTTACAGGGTAAATAAACATCATGCAAAGGTTATAGGCTGGCTCTTCTGGTCCGGCGGAATTCTAACAGAATTAATTTTAAGAAAGTTGATCGACAAAAGAAACACTTACGGGGCTGATAACAATACTAAATTAAATCTTCGGTATAGGTAGCATGAACGTCAACTTTTCTCGCTTTTAGTACGAAATCATCTTAACTGCACTCAACGTTATCAGGCAGCGAAGGAATTGAGAGACTGGTGGAAAATCCCAGACGATGCGCGCAAAATGAAAGGAAAATTGCTTGAAAGGCCATCAAGGGACGCTTGTGGCTGTCAACAAACTAGATAGTTCGTCAAGAGGAGCTTGTAAGCAGGCGTCATTTGGGTTAATTTTGTCGTTTCGTCTTCAAGGAATTTGTAATATCTGCCCTGGTGCAGTACATTACGGGTATAGTTAGTCCCTACTTGTAAATGGTTCCCAGAGCCTGACAGACTGGTTTACGTTAACCGCATGGGACGATAAGCCGTTTGAGGATTTCGGGGTCGCAAGAAGCCTCCCGAGTAATGCACATTCCACCAGTACGTCTGCGGGAATTAAGAATAAGACTGCGTATTTCACAAAAATCGTGATATACTGTTGTCCAGAGAACTTTTCATTGTAGCTTCCGTTGAAAATTCAGTTTAAGTGTGAAATCACAGCGAATTGCTGTAGGATCAGGGAGGTGTATAATGAATGACTCGTAGGTTTACGACTGATTCAACTGGATAAAAGATACCAACTCGGACCTAAAGATGATAGACTTGGTACTATCGTTATCACCAATAGAAGAGTCAAAATTACCAGCAAGCGTTAAAAATGTCAACAACATAAGTTGATTCACCACGTAGAATATCCGCAGAACTCCGCGTGAAATGCAAAGCAACAGTTACTCAACGACCTTTACGTGAGCGATAAGCACGCTGCTTATAGACAATCATGGCATGGGCCGATTTGAATCATAGAATGAAGAATACAGCTGCTGCCAGAGATCACATGAACCGAGTTGTTTCTAGTAAGAAATATAAGGTATTTTTTTCTAATCGAGTTCCTATGGTAACCGTATACAGTTTTGAAGTTTTGTGGAGCATTTGTTTTGCTGGTTTTTTTGATCTGGCAGAACTGAACAAAATTAGGTCGTCTGCTGAAGTTTTCACTGACGTGACATTATGCACGAGGGTTTTCTACATTTTGAGTAGCTTGATCTTACGAAAGCAATATTATTTGCCGAAGTTTTGGAAGTTAAACTGTCTCAAAGCCCATCATTTAACTGAGGACCAGAATCAAACCCTGTGATTTATGTATGGAGTTAATTTATGAACACTCGAGAAGACTGGCTTTATGTACGAATCAGGATAATAAATCCCGACGTGCTAGCGGCCGCGAAATCTACAGGCTTCAGGATGGTGCAATGCAGTATCTTGAGCCTAAAAGCAGCGCCACTAGAGATCCTCGAAGTGCCAGTTTTTACCCAATCCTAAGCACGTTCGTCAACGTAATATTCACCTAGAACCGTTTTCTTACCATTGCCCAGATTATTTTTTGGACGGACGCCAGGGATCGAAACGTTCACAATTCTCTTCAGATGCAGTTAGTACCCAAAAGTCTTACTTCTGCCTAAATAATCAAAGAATTTTCTAGGAAAAATCCTGGTATGATTCTGCATATATTAGAAAATTAGGTTGATGCTCATTGTGGAAGGAAATTAGAATGCATGCGCGAAATGGATTAGAGTGCCTTTGTAGAACGCACAATCAAACCTACAACAACAGTCGTTCTTGAGTATAAAGAGCCAGGCTACAGCAGACTGCTGTCAACTGCACCGGTAATGGACCGTGGCGAGCCTTGAACCCCCGGACTTTTAAACGGTAGTCATCTACTTTATTTCATTACGACTGACAACATTTGAATTAGAAATGCTTCTGAGCAAAGTATGTCTATCAGTCACTTTGTGAAATATTCCACAACGAGATATAAGTCTGGTAAACAGCAGTGGTTCATTTAAAGATAAATAGAAAACCCGGTTCGCATTCGAGTGAATGTGAATCTACAGTTCTTCTTGATGCGCTTCTCCTCACTTGGCATGTGAACGTTTCCTCAGTCATTTGATTGTAAAACTTGCCTTGAGAAGGATTACCCACGGTAGTCGAACCGTTGACGCATTACATCTACCAACATCGCTGTGTTATTAACATATCATTCACAATAAAATTTCGTTTCTATTGGATACTTAGGATACCAGATAGAATTCAATTGTTTATTGAACAACCCCAGGAAAAATAGCTGTATTATCTTTCGTACCCTATCAGAACATATATTGCAATTTCACTCTGGTTGAAGACGGTTTTATATAAATTAAAACGGTGAAGTTTTGACATGAAAACAATAACAAATACCACTCATACATATCATGTACCAGTTCTCCCAAAAAGTAAAGTCCTTCGGATAACTGATTAAACCGCCGATCAGTCGTTGTGTCGGCAATATTTTTCACGAAATAATAACTTGTGACGCAATCTCGCAATTGAGGGACTCTTGTGGATGCTTATCTCAGTCAGTGCTATCCTCCTTGGTGGGAAATACTATACCCTAGTGACTGAGTTGTTTCTTGGGTTCCATAATGTGATGGCAGTCAGATCTCGCACCTCAAGAGAAACTATTCAATATATGAGCACAAGAAAGCCATCCAGCAACAACTACAACCCAGTCGCCATACATGTTCGACCATATAGTGTGATTAGCTGCTTTAAACAATCTGAAATGCTGAATATTAGAGAAAGAAGCACTTAGAATAAGCATATTCTATTGTTTTGAACTTTATGGTATTGTTTAAATGGAAAGGGAAGTAATTTTTTTAAATTTCCCTCACTCAGTCAGAAATTTTACTAACAGTGCCCAAATACGTTTTCAGTTCATTTCAGTGAGATTGTATTTAGGCAGAACTTTTCTGCTCCCACTAAAAATCACCCTGAGGTATCGAAGTAATGTTAGCGGGTGCAGATGATATCCGAAGTGTATATATAATGAAGCAAGATTTCAGACCTTAAATACCCTAATTTTATCGCCGTCACCAGTGGTACGAGGTATTTTACCAGCCGTTTCGACGGATTTCTAGTCGATCGGTTCAACAATCTAGGGTTCTTTGCTTCATGTTTCTCATCCGTCTTCAGTAAGCTTCAGAAAAGAGGTGAATGCTTCGTTTGATGTTATTTCTATGAAACACGTGCTCGAGATGTCCAGAAGCAGTTTCCGATGTGATTTGCTGACCTTTTTGTTTGGGAAATGTACTGGGTTTTAGTATTTATCGCTGTGTCAGTTGCTCTCCGTACGTTTGAAGTAGGCTGAAACCGTGATCGGTTTTGCAACCGAAGGACGATTAAAGCAATCTTTTAAGTTTTTTCCACTGTAAAACAACGCGTTTTTCAGTAGTATTCCCGTGCATCCCAGCTTTCACATGTATTCCAGAACATCAGATTGTATGAATGTCAGCAGAATATACCACTATTTACGTTTACATCTTAACATTGGAAACCTAATCGATTCATCTGGATTGCGCATGTAACTAGCTGGGAATCACCAGTGCGATTCGTCGAAAGTTTGTGATTTCATTCACATATCAAGAAATCATGCCATAAATGCTTACGTTCACCTGCACTTTCGAACTTCAGTAATTAATTTCTGAAAACTCGAGTTGAATAAGCAGTTTTCAACGAGTGACTTGCTATTCTAGCACTTCTACGATACCATACATCAATGACACAGTTACTAAACGCTACGATGACATTCTTGTCATGACCATCCAAGTTTCTTAGACCCGTAAAAATTTATACTTCTTTGCGTAAAGAGCACTGCAGGTGATAGAATAATAATAATAATAATAATAATAATAATACTAATAAAACGATTAATATCACCAACACCATAAGTGGACGATACCCGACTATGTTCACTAAGATATCCATCCACACACTGACTGCCCCAAGAATCTGTAACCGTATTTTTCACGCTATAAGAAAGTGTAAGTATGACAGTTCTGGATTGCCGAACAACATTCCGGGGCATCCGAGGCATTGTCAACCGTGATTTTTATGGCGTACCATATTATGTTGCATCCACTCAAAATGTGGAAATGTTGCCGCATGTAGTTTTTTCATATTCATTAGGCGAAACTTTGAGGATGTGAACTATTGGTATACTCAAGCATTTGGAGTAATGCCCATTTTCAACTTTGGGGTTGTGACCTATCACATTGGCCGAGTTCCTAATATGGCGCAGTGATAGCAAAGAACACGGATTGCGAACGGTAGGGCCAGAATTCTAGGACTCTATATCTGGTTGAAAATTTTAGGAAGATATCTTATTCGACGTCCAGTATAACATACGTGAAGGGTTAGCGTTAACAATCGCATTACTTTGAAAATGGAGTTATCTTAAAGCAGCTCTATTATGCAACACGAATCGCGCATCAAAAGTGGCTTTATGGAGTCGGTAATACCTTTAGTACGTAACCAAATGTTGTTCTTAATTCTGAACATTGCTCGAGATCCTGTTATTGCACATATCACGGAGAAAAGGCTTTGGGTTTCGCAGTCCAAACGCCATGTTTTAAGGAGAAATCGATCCTCTGACCTTCAGCAGATGAGTGCTTTGACGATCAAACAATGGGCGTGCAACTGAATGTTCAGTGCCATCCGACAGTTACCTTAATTATGCACAGCAGCTGGCTAGAATTTATATCTGGACAGGCTTCATGGATCACCATACAAGTGAGGTGAAAAGTGTTGTTGGATGAACCTCGCAGGATAATGGTTTGTTTTATGAATTTATTCAAGGAAACAGGAACTAATGTTACCGGTATTTTTTATGGGGCGAATCCCATTTGGACAATCAAATGTTTAATCTTCTCAAAGTTCATCTCTTGGATGAGTGGAGTATTCCAATCAAGTAATAAGTAAACGAAAAATCTCCACAGTATGAGTTGAGAGAATGGATGTTCTGTGCTGGATCATGGAACAAAAAACTACTGCCCCTTCCCTTGAATATTTTAAGGTTTTCAATCATTTTCAGCATTAACGTACATATATAAGGTTAACACAATTAACCTACTTAAACCATAGTGCATCTGCCTTTTGGCATTTTTAATGTATGCCAGAATTTTGCTATACATTCATTTAGTTTCACACCCTCACTAAACGTGTCTCAAGTTGGCTTTCATTTTCTTTTAAAACTACGAGAATTGTTCTTTGTTCTTCTCAGTGTAGTCTCTTCGATAAACAGACCGGATAGTGATATGAACCTGTGTCTTTGATTGACCGAATTGATCAACACAAGCTTCCGTAACACCCATTAAATAGGGTCGCCAGTTATACACAGCTGAAAACCTGTGTGACTACTCGGTTTTTGAAGTTTTGAGGCGGAATTCCATAGCTTTTGTTTCGAATGCATATTGCTTTATCATCATTAGAAGAAATTATAATATCCTTTGAGAACCTAGTAAACGTGCAAAAGAAAACCCACTAGTCAATAAAATATTGATTCATGGTTTGAGGATCTGATGGATGCAACTGTGTACAGTACTATGGTTGAATTCCATCTGCTCCTTTATCTTCACCTATGCATTTTCAGCTTTAAGAAAAGTTAAATGTTAAGACCAATATTATCACCTTGACAGACGGGAGATTGCAATTCTCGGATGCCATTTTCTGGGGTGCTGAAATCAACGAATTTATTTACGCATAACATAATCTTGCAGGCTATTCTCTCAATATTTACGTAATGTGTAGTTTTTCGGTTTCTAGATCAGTTACGTTCATAGATTGTCAATTATCGGTACTCTTTCTTTGCATGCCGCCCACCCGCTGACAGATTTGTCACGTGAATATGCACAAGCATGCATCAGCACACCAGAGACCGTCACATTCCCAGTAGTTTGTGTCAGATGAAAGGTTAGTATATTATTGCTTGCGCATGAATGTTTCCTATTGTGTGGGCACGTTTGTTTGTGTATGTTGTTAACATGTTAGCCAAGTTGTTTATCAGATAACGAACTTCCTTCGAATGGTAATGATAATATGATAAACTCTAAACGAACAGGACTGACTCATTCGTTCTGAGACGCACGTCGCAAAACTTTTTGTCTGTCCAGCAAATACATTCATTGCAATCGATACTGCCCTTACTTTATGTCAGCTAAGTAACCACGCCTTGCAGGTTACCGGCGGTTGTGCTGTTTATTTCACAGTGATTCATATCCAGATTCCCGAGAATGGAGCAAAGAACATGACAACCCAAGTTTGTAGGTGGGTGGGCGGTCCCGGTAAGAGAGAATATTCAATCCCTTACACATATCCGTCTTAATAAACAGCTATTTGAAATTCCAAAATACCGTTGAATGTGCACTGCAATCCCAGTGTCAATTCACTGATAATCTGAGGACCCGTTGGTGTTGTCGACGCATGCATGGTACGTGGTCACCTGTAAAGCATTTACAAAATCGGGATTGCTGAAAGGTAGTTATTCGAGAAATTTGTTCAGATTGTTTACTCTTATGCGCATAAAATGAGTGAATTCTTACAAACGGATCGAAAGCGAGTGCATACAAATAAGTTCCACGTTTCACTTTGCAAGAATTTAGTAAACACATTATTCTTAGCAGAGTGATTATTTCCTAGTCTAACTTAAATCGGGTAAAGCACACTCGGGTCTAGGGTTTGCGTCATATAAAACCATACCACAGCCTGAATTTAATTTTTACGTGATAATTAATTGAAAATTATACCTAAGCAGTGGATTCTGAAGTCTGAGTTTTACAACATCTTGCAGTATGAGGTAAAAATAATTCCATGCTGGAAGTACTGGATGTCACATCGAAATGATCAGAAAATACCGAAGGATAGTGGCGGGTCCATCGATTACTAGCGTCTATTGATACTAGATTTCCAGCAATACATGTGCCAAATTGTGAATTAGTCTCAGTCTTTTGCCCTAGTTAGCTCATAGTGCGTCAAAGTTGAGATATGCATATAGTGGTTAAAACAGGATATCGGCCAAATTTCCACCCTATTTGATTGCTAGAGGGCTCCATAGCTTACGGCTCATTATCAAAAAGACCCCCTAGTTCTTGAAGAATAGAAAGAATAATAATTCGGGTATGCTTCTTTATGCTGTTGTCTACTGAAGCGTGCGCATGAGTCTTGACACGATCATATATATGTATATTTATTTCTCACCAGAATCGAATCTGCAGCTTCTGCTGCTTCTATATACATGTAAGAGAGCATCGGGTACGCACACCTGACGAGCGACAATAACCACGAAACCGGTCGTATGCTCCCGGGCAAATTTTGTTCACTCATCCAGATACTACCTGCTGCCTCTATATATATATATATATATATATATATATATATATATATATATATATATATATATATATATATATATATATATATATATATATATATATATATATATATATATATATATAGGTGCTACCGATTGTGATAAATTCAAGAGTTTCCATTGTTAATATTCTTGAGGCTGTCGTTCTTGCTAAGTTTAGAAAGCGTCGACAAATACCTTGAATTTATTTGCAAATTCTTTTTATTGTCTGTCTGTAGACTGTAGTTAAGCTAGTCAAATATGATAGACTTTTGTTGTCTAGGTAAATACCTCTGAACATGAAAAACTAAACCGTTCTAAAGCAAAAAACTCTATCCTGGTTTAACTTCACAAGTGACAACCAGCTCGCCTATCCAACAAAGTAATCTATCAACGATTGCGCACGCATTTATAGGCTGAATATAACTATTTGTTAACTGAAGTCCACTACTCATGGTTGACCATGAACGGAAAAAATTTCATCTAAGGTGGATCATAATTTAAATCAAAAAGAACTTTGCGTCAAGGTCATTTGGAGTGCTGGGTTAATCGCCTACATTTTTATCGCGACAATGAAGCAGTGAGTGAGAAACAGTAAAATCTTTTGGCACCGCGATGTAGCATGTAAGAAACTGACTTCAAAGCGTCAGTCGATTTAAAACCTTGTATTGAGTCGTTTTCAGCATTTTAAACTTAATAAGGCCACTGTTTATATCATATTAAATAAATAAATTATGCCAAAGATATAAATCTATCATGCACGAAATTGACCACAACGCTACTATTATTCTTATTGGAATTCCACAACAGAAGTTCTTTCCTCTAATCTTGTCGCAGATTATTACCAAAATCTCATGCGCCATCGTCGAGATAGACTTGAGTACTCTAAGTTTCACCAGATTTGTAGCATGAATTATTCGCACAATGGAGCAGGAAATTTAGTTATGGCAGAAATTGCTGAGCGTCTCACTCTAAGGACTCATTAATTTTGTTGATGAATAAGTGGCGCTTGGTGACCTGAGAAACACTTATAAAATGGTCATTCGTGGAAAGGATTTCCCTGAAATAGTTGTCCCGCTTTCTTGTTCCCGTCCGAGTTGTTCACTTTCACACGAATAATACTGGGAAATCCTCACCAGTGGATTGAAAGAAAATGCATTGTAGATCGGGGGAATGTTGCCGTTGCAATGAAGATATTCCACTCATTCTAAGAAAGTATCCAATGTAAAGAAGCGGCACTGTTTCCGAAAGAAGTCCAGTGTATCACTCTACCAAAATTTATTAGATGTGTTAACCTGAGTAGAGAGATTTTCTCTCAGTCCGACGTTTTTCGGATCAAAGTTCACTTGGGCGTAGGGTGCACTTTATATAAAGTCCTACCGCATCCCAAATCTTAATCCTTTTCAAAATGTTTCGTGTTTTGGAGTGATAATTGAAAGAGGTGTACATACCAATGGATATTGACTTATGAATTCTGTAGCTTCCTGAAGTATGAAGTAAAAGCAGTTTCACCTTGGAGACTGAGTGCCACATCGAAAAGACCAATTGATTAGTGAAGAATGGTGGCAGTCCAGTCGATTGCCACTGTTGAATGATCTTGAATTTCCATCCGTACACGTGCCGACGTGTTAAGAAATAATCTCAGTTTGTTCTTCCTAGCCATCTCGTGATGGGTCACGGTTAAGACATACATATAGTGGCCAGAATGGAATATCGATTAATTTTCTAACCTTTTTCGTTACTAGATAACTCCGAAGCGTGCAGCTTATTATTAAAAATATTCGTCGGTTCTTGCTGAATAAAAGGAATACAAACTTAAGTATTTGCTTTATAATGCTACTCTCTTCCGGAAAGGAAATTTTTCATGTGGTGCTTGTTCCGTGTGCTTCGATAAAATATATATATATACATATATAATCAGCGTGAAATATCAGTTTTGTTTGAATTGAAACAGCGTAGTTTCGTAAACGCATCGTCACCTAGATCGACGATCCTAAGACCATCGCACACCGACAGGGCGAATATGGATCCGGGCGATTCGGTCAGCCAACTTTGCTACTGTATCCTCTCAGAAATGAGCTGCATTGGTACAATTTAATTTTACTCGAATAGTAAACTGGTTTTCACTGTATGGCCGACCAGGAGTATAGTGGAATGGACATAGCCAGTAGCATCTCTAACTCGCTACACGGTGAGTGACTTGAAACCACGACCCTGAAACTTGGACTTGTACAGAAGCATATTTTTGCATTATCTTTCACTGTGGCGGGAAGGAAATCTATTCGTAAATGTGGTGCTCCCAAGGTGCCCCATATTAATTTATTTATTATCTGCCTATCACATTCACTAAACTTAGCGGCCTCGATCAGTCGTCTTGATTCAATTTCAGTAGCGCTCCGCTTATTCAGGCGAAGACGATCAAATTGGCCTCTGGCTGGTCAACACAGCTGTTTCCATTTGTTTGTTGTAGTCAAACGACTCTTATCAGGTCTATTAATGTTAAAGCTTATTTGCCGATCGCTCCAGTCTAACGGACGCATTGTCTCTGGCCTTCAGCATAAGCACCGCCGCCGTTTTTCTTTAAACGGGTCACGAAAACTAGACCGTTTTATCTCTGTTCCAGAGTTAGGGCGAATGGTTGATTTCCCACCTTGATTCATCGCTTGTGGTCATTCAGGTCTCTAGCCCGCGCATCATTCACTTGGGTGCAGGCAAGATTGTCAGAAGTCCTGCTTCCCAGGCGTGATCCGTCCTCATTGTCGCATGACTGACCGCAGTGAAACCATGCAAACTTCAGTCGTAGCACCAACGGGTAGCCTCACCTTACACTAGCCAAGTGACGGCTCCGCGTCTTCGTGAGGGTTATTACATTGGGGGATTGATTTAACAGGATCAATTCTAAGTTGGCATGCCTGTTCAAAACGTTAGGCACGTTGGTGACCAGGATTTTCAACAACGTTGATGCCGTCATGCCGGTCGTAAACTCAAACAATGCAGGACCTTCCGCCTGGCGTATCGGCGTTTGGCTCGCCCGAGGGATATCATTTGCACAATTGGATAGACATGTGCTATCACTTCTTGATGTGTCACAATTACTGGAAGCCATTTCAAACGAGTCTCAGGGACATCACACGAAAATTGCGAATAAAAGTGTTTCTCTGGCCTTTTGATCGCTGTTCCCGTAAATCATTTATGGCTTGCTCTATACTAGGACAGTTCTCAGTGTTGAGGTCTATCAACAGTCGGTGGGTTCCGCCCTTTTGATGCCACCAGAGTCGACAGACACGCTGGGCCCGCTTACTGGAGACAAGATCATCTTCGTGAATTCTGCCAATGTGCGATAAATGTTTAGTGGAACATGAAAATCTCAAAAATTGCCTTCACTTGCAGAGGATCGGTGTCCAGACATTCTCTAGCACCAGGTCATAAAACGTCACGGATACTCAACCCAGGAAGCACTGAGATCTGACTGGTTTGAGTCAGTTTTTGCTCAGCGGAACAGAAACCACGGCTGCCCTTTGGTTCCGGGTTGTTGGCGTTGTAGCCGGTGGACAGTCGGATATTTCTGTCCCCCTAAATTCAGTCGGTAAAACACTCGTGGTTGGAGCAGTCCTCGCTCGTCGAATTTCCTTCTTCCCACCAACAGGAGGAAGAGGGGTAACCACCTAAGGGTAAGATGCTGAAGGTTTTTTAGTCAAAAAGGCAGAGTGTGTAACAGTAAATGTGGTGAGACAGAGGCTCCGGTTCAATTAATGTCCTCTTTAAAACTATACAGTTCCCACAAACGGATTTAGTGAAATCCGCTTGGCAGGCAAATAGTGAGGGGTACAGTTCGGGAGATGTATTAAACTTAAGCATCCGTTACATCTGTCACATCGGAGAGCTTTTGTCTGAGGACTCAAATTTTCTGTGCAAGTCGCACAATCACACAACATAATAAATATCGTTTTCTGCCAGTCCAACAGGTTAAACCATATTACGAATAATAAAGGTTAGTCCAACTAATTGGTTTAGTGATGTTCACGCTGAGGAGTCTATCTGTAGTTGTATTCTTTCATTCCATTAGGAATTTAAAAACAGTTCTTGTCAGTAAAGTTAAAGTTTAGCATGTCTGAATAAGTGAACATATTCTAGACAAGGTTTTATCAGGAAAGCCAATTCCGATGGTCGGGCCAGTCCTTCTGGTGAATGTACCTTTCGTTACCGGAGGAAAAGGAACGTTTTATGGTAAATCCAAAACAATTATCAATGCGAAAATCGATAAGGTAAAATAACTGTCCTACCGCTTACAACTTCCCAAAACTGGCTTTTTTGCTACAGGTTCTTTAAGTTTGTAGACTTTCCAGCTTATTGTTAATCCAATATATCGTTTGGCTCCGACTTACCTCTGCGTCGTGCAGCAGTAGCTTCAAAATATGAGTCATTATGGCTGGTTATGTTGCTCAAGTTGGTGAGTTTTGCACCAGCCCTAGATGCTCGATCAAAAATCAGCTTGTGTGTGACTAGTTGATCTGATAAACAAGTGGTTATAGATGCGAAATTTGCCACGGAATGAAGGGAACTCTCAAATCGTAATCTTAGAATATAAAAAATGTGCTCTTGAATCGTTTCCAGTCAACTTCTGACGCTCAAAAATTGCGCAAGTAAATCGCTTAATAAATCCAGTTTGGTCTACCCAATTTACTCTTAATTATTTAGCACCAGAACCATTGATTTATGTAAAGTCTAACTTAAGACTAATCGTGATTTAAAGTCTTCAATAAATTTTCTTTTTTCCAGTCGAAATTCCACATGCCGGCGTTTTATTTCAAGCGTCATGAACAAGCAGAACTGGACTACTTGAAGCGGCAATTTTATTGCTTCTGTTTTCATACATAACAAAGCTTTTTTAAATTACTTGAATTCATGTGTTTCTCATGTGAAATTCAGCCCTTAATCGAAGTTCATTTTGTTTTTTTCATTCACCGTATTGTCCGCTGGCTTACAGTTATACAAATAAAAAGGTCATGTTTAACAATTACAAACCGCACGGAATTCCCACACCTGTATGCGCCTTGTTCAGCTGTGTACCTCAGTGCACATTGCAGAAATAAGACTTTCACGTAGTTTTCCCGTCACGGACTGCTACGATTCTTGTGAATTTTTTTGGAACATTCCAACGAAATGTTACCAGTCATTTATTGCCTGGCCAGCCAGAACAAAGGGCAATCAACCAAATTATATTTCGTATGATAAAGATAACTTTTACAAATAAACACCTACGATGACGTGACTAAGTTATCGCAACGCAGAGAGAACTGTCGTTTAATCCGAAAAGTTAGGTTTGTTTTTTTATTACAGTAAAATGTTTCACTGAAAAATAAATACCGTCGGGAGAAGTAATTTGCTCTACAAGGGAGCCAGGTTAGTCTTTTAAAGTAAGTATTTGCCATTCCGCTGTAAACCAAGTAGTTGACTGGACACTGATGACCAAACATCCGTCATCTGTGGAACGAAAAAACAAAATTTAATTCCATAAGACATGTAGAAACATACGAAGTTCTAGTTTGCCTGTGGCAGAATGTTCCCTTTGCATCAAGGACGCGTTTGTCGGAAAACGATCATTGTTGTGACGTGTGTTCTGGTAACCCATAAAAGTATATAAGAAACCCAACAGGAAGGAGATTGTTGCTTGCTAATGACAATTACTTTGTTTTATTCCTTCCGTGATTTCTTCCGGCAAATTTATCAAGGAGATGCTTTTAGAACCTCTATTGTTTTAACGTTCGAAATGCACCGTAATCGTTGAACATTTTTACACGTTACAAACAGAAGCTAGTTCTGTAGTTTATAAACCATGCGGTCACCTAATGGCAGTTCAAATTTGGCGTAATTACCGCACTTTGCATCGAAGTTTAAAGCCCTGAGTGTAGCTCCATGATCATTAGGAAAGTATTAGTTCAAGGACATTATGGAAACGAATCTGGAAATTGAATATTGAATACCAATCGTCCTTAGCCTTTGGTGGAGTGGTGTAACTAAGTCTAAGGTCAAGAAGTTCAACGTCACTGACGTGATTCTGTACACACCAGGCCCGTGTCCGGCTGTTTTTCCCTTATCCTTTTTCAACCAAAATTTCAAGCTAAGATGTAATATTGCAATCATCGAAACCCTGTTTTTTAAGGCTTCACAGCTCACAGTGATCATATCATATATCTTTCGTTATTAGCTCTCATATTCTTCGAGCCTGTACATATGAAACTTTCCGAACAGATTTTGAACTGTGGAAAATGCCTGTATGTTTGTGCGTTCATACTCGCTGCCTTCAATTTGACGTACGTTTATTTCGGTCGGAATGTCCGTTTAAAACCAATGGACGGGTAAAATGAATTTGCTTTAGACAATGGGCAAATCAGTCGACCCGAGTAAGCAAAAGTTATTGGACCGAGATTCAAGGGATATCTCTTGAATTCGATGCAAACTACCTGCTGGGTGATGCATATATTCCCCAGCGGAATAAAATGTCAGGCACTTTAATGATCAGAATATTTCCGGACTGGTGACTAGAACAGAAAATCTCATGTTGATTGGACACGTGCAGCTTCACGGCACATTTCCGAAAGAATTTTCGCATTAAAACGAACATGGCCACCACCAGGTGTATTGATTGCTTCGTAGGCCTAAGCCATGCGATCATGGATTCTCCTTATCCTGTCATAGTCGAACAGAAACGATATTCGTTTCCTTCTGTGGAGCAACATGACTAATAATAATTGTCTGTCTGTTCTAACCCCAGTGGCACAATTCTTGTCCAATTAAAATCTGGTGCACCGAGCTTTTCTATCCGTGCCCCGTTTGTCAGAAAAGCAGGTGTGCTATTTTGTCGAGTGAAATCGGATCAGTTTACCTGGTGCTGTACACTTTCCTTCCCGTGGTTGATGAGGGAAGTTAGCAAATAAATGGAAAAATATGTCTGATAATTGTAAACCAAGTGGAATGTTTCGTTTTTGGCAAAGGTACAGGAGAGTAGAAACAGCGAAATTGGTTTGCATATTTTTAGTTTACCGACGTGATCAATTACAGTTGGACCCAAAGTAATTTTACTTACTCGTTTATTACGAGTGGTAAGCGTTTCAAATAGAATGTTGCTACAATTGTGATTCGTATTTTGAACACAATACTTATGCCTAAAATGCAAGTATAAATATTCTGATAGCCAGTACTTGTAAAAAATAATGTCATTTAAAGCACTCTTTTACGATATAAACTGGAAGCAAAAACAACAACGTAGTGTTTCACGACTTGTGCCTGAAAAATAGTTCACTGAATCTTCTCTGGTACACACGACAGTCGATAACCATTGCTTCACTTAGTTAGAGCTACGGAAGAGCCTAATACAAATATAACGGTATGCAGTAAGTTTCGGTGATGCTGCAATAGGCTGTTTCCCGAAAATGCTATACAGTTCAAGTTTCCAAAATATGACAGAAGTTCATCGGTTTTCATTAAAGTTAGTTATTTTCACAACTGTTTCTAAATTCATTAAATATAGCTTACACTCGTAAAATTCGCGAGATGAATAAATCACCTCGGTGGATTTTGCGCATATGCACTGATCATTGTGTCTTCCAATTGAAAAGTTCTCTTGCGTCTGTCCGCTATTTGACACCTCGTCAGATAAACTTGTCAGGGATTTATAAACCTAGTCCGTGCATTAATTAGCTATCTGTTATCTACAAGACATTAGTTACTGCGGCAAATTGGCTTTGTTCATTTCAGTCATCCCGAATACAGCATATTCTAAGCGTACCTTGTAAGCGGAAATCGATATTCGCCATTATTCCTCATTCGCGTCCTGCATTGTAACTTTGTATATTGATCGAAATCGACGTAGAAATCAGTGAGACCGTTCGCGCTAACGCTTATTTAAGCAGGTATTCGGGAATTAAGTTGCGCTCCAAACAGTTTGTAGCGGTCCCGAAACACGGTTTCAGACTTGCCTATACTTTGCAACTTTGGGTCGATTAAGAAATGCAAGATATTAAAATTACGCTAGTCATAGTGGAAAAGGATGAATACGTCGCCTCCAGAGAGACTTATCACAGTTGGTTTAGTCATTCTTATTTTCTCTTGAGGGAACTCCCATAGTTCAACCAACTCCGGATTCCATAGGATTGCTTGACAATAGCTACCAAGCAGTCTCACTTCTATTTTGTTTAGATGGGAATAACACTTTGCGGCACCACAGTCTTTTGCGTCTTGCATACGCGCTCCTGTGTTTTACGTAGTGAATTCATTTAAGGGGTGAACGTAACCTGCTGTGTCATGCTAAAATGTGTTCCACAGGGTAGCATGAGTCACAGATAACCTTGTGGTTGCTCACAAGGAGGTTAAAATACCTTAAGATTGAACCGTAGCGAAAAGAAAATCAAGAAACAACAGTTCTGAGTGAATTTTCCAAAATAGAAATGTTTGTGTTTGAAAACTTTCAGGTCTTGGTTGCGCAGGTTTCTTTTGAAGAGATATGAGTGGATTTTTAGTTTCAATGAAAGAAGAAGTCGGTCACCAATGGAGATGTGGGACTTGCGTGAGAGCAAAAAAGTCTTGGTTTGTTGGTGGTAACCGTCTAGAACTGAGCAGTCTTTGACGGAAACCAGATGAAATTCGAATAAACCGAAATATCCCACTGGATGAGTGCTTGGGTAAAGAAAGTCATGCGTACCATAACAGGTTGATTGTCACGCTGGAAGAAGGCAGTAGAGGGCATGTAGCCAGTAAAGCAGTTGCTCTCGGTCGTAAACGAAAGGGCGAAAGTTCAGAAGCTGGTTATTGTTCAACTACGGGCACAAAAAATATCACCGTCTTAACCGCACGGCTCAGCAGTCGGTATTGATAGATGAGTAGGTTAAGATAATGTGACTTCTTGCACTGGGTCGAGATGATATGCTCAAGTGTGCCTCCTCCTCCATACTCGCTTCCGTTCGATTTCATGTTCTGTCGGTGATGATCACATCCCTCTAGCCACATGAGAGTGTCATCCAATACAAGATTTTATAAAGATGGCTGAACACAAATCACGATTTAAATAGGAATACCTGTATCATGTACGTTTTCCAAAACAGCCACTGATTCTTGGTGCTGATCATCGGGAACAGAGACATTTTGGTACCAGAGATGAAGTTCAGACCAGCTACCGTGTATTTATTGATCCTGAGTGGCTACAAGCCGGTGCCGACAAAAACTAGGTAATCGGATTTTTAAATGAATAGCATCAAAATTTCATAAATATGAGAGACTTGTTAACATGTTATTATTATAGTAATAGTGAATATCACATTTGTTGGGGAGTGAGGGAAATTGCAGTGCGACCAACCAAAGCGCGCAATTACCTACTTCTTTGATTGGCCTTAGAGCCTAGAATCTTACACCTAACCTCTCAGTTTTTAAAAAAGTCTCCCACCGGATTCTACCAATACTAGGAATACAACGATGTCCAAACACTAACAGTCTCCCAAATCCATCCTCAACAGCCATATTTCTAACTTTTGTCGGTAACCGGATGACACGAAAACGTTATATATGCCTCAAGTTTGTGAATGCCAGTCGAGTCATCTGCATGCGCGCATACACCCCATCCGATATGCGACCACGTAATGAGATAAAACTAACCGAGTGAAGAAATTTACCTGCTTCGCCTTCCTCTTCACATGAAAGAATTGACTTCTTCTTTGAACCACTTGCAAGGTGCAGAACGCTTTGCAAGCTTACCTGTACCATTGTTCAGCAGATCGAGAGAAACTGCCAACCCACCTCAGTCCTCACGCAATGCATTTGGCGTCCTATTTAAATAAAACGGTGTACGAATTAGAGAAAGCAAATAAAACAATAAATTGTCCGTTGTGTCTTTCGGGTTTTGGGGGCCGTTGGAACAAACGACCAATGGGCTAAGCTTTCACGGATAAGGGCAGCTACATTTATCCCAGAACATTCAGTTGTGATATTGGGCCAGGCGCTAGAAAAAAAATCGTCTAAGTATTCCGGTCACCTTCCATACGAAACAGAAAATAGGAGACCACGGTCCCCTATAGCTAGCTAATCGAAACAAACAAATCGGGATGAATCTCGACCAGTTCTATTGCGTGCAGCGGTCCGATCAAATTGAATGTTGGGTTAGCACAGTCCACAAAAACGAGTGATGTTCTCCCCACTCGTTACCGTTCATGCGTAAACAATTTGATTGATCCTAGTGAAAAATTTTGCATTTAACCTATGCTTTCTTGCCCTATCTTTTTGAATTCTATTAATTTGTGTTGCATGTAGGGTATGATAAGTGAAGCACAGTGGAATTCATTTTAAAATGATATATGCCGCGGCTTTTATATAAAATCAACTTTACTCTGCAAAAGGGAAATTCAGATACTCAAGAAATTTTCGACACACATTTTTCCGCCCATTACTACCCACGGTAGCAGGAAAAACTACAAGCCTCATATTCCTATCACACTTTTTCTCCTTTTTTAACCATAAAGACCGAATTTATTAGCACAGTAGCCCAGAACATCGAATTTTCGATGAATCAAATGTGCGAATCATTTTGTGTTTCCATCTCTGAGACTTTGTCTATTGCAATATGTTGTCTGCCGTATGAATATCAAGGGAGATATTTCTTCCTCTGGTTAGTTTAAGTAACACATTTCAATATTTTTGTCTACCAAGATAAGAATGCTTTCTCAGCACAGATTAGAACTGTACGAAGAAACCTTTTGGAAAATCAAAACCATATGTTAATACTTGTTGGGGTGAAAAAGGAAGTGTTGACAGAGTGAGATGCTTGAAAATCGTCGCATGTTGTCAGCTAAAAACCTCAGATTGTTCCAGCACTCTTCAGAGGTAACGCGTCTGGCCACAATTAGTTTCAACTTTTTTTTTTCACATACCCGCGTCTATCACATATTTCGTCCCGTGTTCACCCATTTGGACATGCATGGTCATTGGGATACGCTTTTTCACCTAAGGGGACATAGTAATCCTGGTGCACGATGGTGGTCGACTACACAGCTTTGATGACATTTGGATCTAACCAGATTACATAAACATACGTCACTGCAGTTGGTGGATTTTGAAACTTTACCACCCAGTCCCAAAATTTCCGCACATTTCACAACATTGACCTACTTTTTTCCGTATTGATCCTCTGACGTCTTCCTAAAAATTCCCAACCATCATGGAATGAAAAAAATTCTACAAATGAATACAAAATCTAAACCAGTTGGTCTGATGTATGACACACCAACGTTACAGTTCCGTTTTGAAAAATCAGCGGACCACTCCTACTTCTCTGTTTACCCTGATTCCAGCAAATGTATCGAGACAGCACCCGCCACAATCATTCTGTTAATGACTGTTTGGATTCAGGCATTTAACGGTACTACCAGGTACTAGTTTCCTCGGCGGGCCGGTATTGAACTTAGAAAAAAGAGATTGATTCTAAGCAAAATGGCGTTCAATATACTTCTTTTTAAATTTTACAAATGTCTTATTAACGAAAAATAACAGACGAACTAGTTGTATTATAGTGTTCTATACCTGTGGTCCATTAATGTGTTGGTCCGCTATGAGATTGTTGCACTAAACAGTCTTTTAAACATCAAATTTTTGTGTCGTTCAGGTCAGCATGGTTCGTCTATCGCAGTTCGCCCTACCAGGCCCTCTGAAATGGGGAACGGGATTGACTATTGATTTTCTAGGAACATTGCGTTCAAGACAACCGTCCCGTGTTTGCACATACCTAAGTGAATGTCCACTCAATGTGACCTCACATTTTATCTAATTTCACTGGGTTTTTGTTCCCCTCATAAAATGTAGTTGGCGATAGCTAAACAGTAACTAAGACCTCTTTCCCAAAATTTACACAAGAAATCTCAGTTAATCAAATTCAATATTTAATTGGTCACTTTCTGGGTAAAATTACCATGCACAAATAAGTCACCTTTATTCATTAGGTGTCCGAAACTTGTGATCCAAACAAACACTCTTTGTCACCGATCGATGACAAGGGACATCGAAGCGTGAACCTGAGGACATATCTGATAGACGAACAAAACTAACGTAAAGTATAGGTAAGTAAAAATTCAGTCACACTTCGGATGTTCAAAAATCGACGTGGGCTGCCGGTGTATGTGACTGAGACATGACGAATCAATTCAGAAAATTTTCATTTGGACGTTTAGTTAGTCCCTGTAGGCAGGATGTGATCAGCTAGCGTAAAGCTGTTGACTAACCTTTTCCAATCTATTTTCATTCACATATGTGTAAGGTGAATGTATATTTCAATGAGTCTTAACCGAAACTAGCTCTCGAATTCACCAGAATATTATTCACGCCGTTCGATTCGATAGCAATAAATTGTACAATCATCTGGTGACATGGTACCCGCAATGCGTGAGCGTAGTTGTTGGTGCATTCCGATTAAGGCGGCACCTACGCTCTTCCCTGTCTACATCGATTGGGTGATGTAGTGCAGAGGCTGACTTTATTCTCAACCCGTCACACAAAGACACACAAACACGGTCGCACATTCTGATGAGCAACAAACACCATAATACCGTCAAAAGTTTCATAAACCACGCTACAGTGACTCACAAGACACTTTGCGCGCGTGCGTATGGGATGTGTGTGCACGTTTATGTGAATGTCATTCCAGAACACGAAAGCAGCTCCCATGAATCTCATCTCTGAGAGTAACAGTTGTTTTAAATGGCAAACTGCTACTTTGAACAAATCGGTGTACTTTGTTTATTTGTCGGCATTTCATCTGTCCGTTTACGTAAAAACCGTTCTTCTGCATTCTGTCACCTTCGTATCGTACACTGGTTTGTTCAGGTACGGTGTTAAAAATAATCATCGGTGGTTGAAGTAACCATGATTCCTAAAGCGGTTAACAAGCAGTTTCTTCAAAGTGGATGGATAAAAATGAAAAATACTCTCATTAGAATTCGCTTTCAGTGTTATGTAACTGGTTGATACTAAAATGCTTGTACCAAGTAGCGTGTAGATCTCAGGAAATTCAGTCTTTTGTCAGAAAAATCATTTCAACAAACACTGTTTGCATGAGATCCTCAAAATGAATCTTCCAGGTAGATAATTTCACTTTTCTTTATCATGACCCTCATGAGAACTGCCTATTGAACTCATTCTCGCCTCATTGTTTAACCGCCTGTCTGTTCAACTGACTTTCGGTTATTCGAGAAACGTTCTAGCACATGTATGTCAGTTTTCAATACCCTGTAGCATCATCTTGCAGTTCCAAGTAGTTTGGTAAGTCCATAACTGATAATTCTTGACACAAGGTGTCACCAGAACACGTATTAGCTTTCACGTTACCATGAGTGTAGATTACGAACGTTATTTGCTGTTTTTTTCTACCTTCAAAAAGAACAACTCTGTTCTCCTTAAAAACCAGCTGAACACATTTTGATGACTGCATAACAATGGTTTATTGGAACCCAGTTGAATTATCATTGCGTTGATGAATCCCTGCTTCACGTGTCACGTTTAGCGTAAATGTTTTATTATATCAGAGTACAACGTTGCCAGTCGAGAACAGCGCTTGCTTAGTTTTCGTTCAACCCGATTAACCACTCTCAAGGTACTAAATGCAATCAAATTACTCCAAAATACAGAGGTAAAATTGACGGAAAAATAATAGATTAATAGCCCAAGTAAAATTGTGGTTTCCACGTCGAATTCCAGAATATTTGGAACTGAAATATGAGTCTTCATGTTACGTAATTCCATTCCTATTGTGATCAGTAGCTCATTGCATTCTGTTTGGCCCATTGTAGCGTATTATGTTGCATTGACGTAAGATAAAACCGACTACTTCAACTGGCGCAACCACACAGTACGGTGAAACTGACTTCCTTAGGCTGAAAGTACTCCAATAGTGACTATTTTTTTGCAGAGCTCCTGGTCCATGGCTGTCGTGCGGTCCACACAAAATTAACTCATCACTAATAATTTGACTTAGCCGTTTTCAACACATTCTACTTCAAAATCTCCATTCATAGCAACCATTTGTAAACATTCAGCTCCAGTTGTTTTCGTGTATTTGAAACTGAAATGTCTCTTTTGAATATCAAGTCACAGCTAATTATTTCTTCATCAGTTAGGACATTGCCTATCTGGCTTCAACAACTACTTAGTCGAGATCTAACAGTCACGTGTTTGCACCTCGAAACAAAACGGTAAATCAATCAAACAGTGCACCTGATTATTCAGCTGTACCCTTGACCATAAACATGTCTGTTACAAATTGAGAAGAATGTCGAGATGAGCGGCTAACCGCCAGAAGCCTGATTCACGGTCATCTACCAGGGTCTGAACGAGCCAACAAGTAGAACATTTTACACCCGTGCCGTCTTCGTCATTAATTCTAGAAAGCCAAATACTGTAGGCTAGGCTATTGGATGTGAGACTGTGTGAGACAGAGGCATTCACCCTCGGTTTTTTGTTAAGAGACATGCACGTGGAAGGTAGTTTTACGTTAGTTTTATAACATTACGCACCTCGGCGGTGAACTGATTAAGGCTAAACGTTTGATTACGCCATTGAAAGAACATAAACTGGCGCGTAAGGACAAGGTTAGTTATGAAAAAGCAGTTTTCCCCTGTTTGTTGTTCATAGCTACTATGCAGTCAGCTTCGGCTGATTCGAAATACTAGTGCAAACTTTTGCACTGATGTTTCAGGGGATGCGCAACAAACTACCAAATTGTTGGATGAACTAACTCAGTCTTCGTAATTGCCATAAGGTTTTGTTGCGACCTTATCCTCAACGTAGCCCTTTATCATACCCTGCAAAACACAAGTGTTTTTATTCATGAATTGTCTTTCTAACGCGCGTATACTAAATGCCGTGAGACACCGTTTTCGATCTCCATGCCAGTCCAAACGTCAATAACATCATTGTTTGTTGCGCTTAGGTTCAGCATCAATCTGGATCAACCGACAGAACTAACTGCGGTATTTTTGGCGGTAACGAGCAAATCAGCCGAGACCGACTACGATCAAAAATTCGCGTAGTAAAACTCAAAGATTAGCCGTGAAACATTACCAATACTGCAGATTAAATGCGTTTTTTTCAGACTAGCCTTGATGACCTTTTCTGGTAGTTAATCTAACAAGCCTTCGGATATTTTCAAATTTACTTTATCACTCGTTTACCGTTATGGTATCGAAAAATTGGAAAGTAAAATATAACAAGGGTTGATGGAAAACCTGCTATCCAGAAGTAAATCGAGTGAAGTTTACTATAGATCTTTTGATCAGCGAAGTACAGCCGGAGTTTGCCAAGTAAACATCACAGCTTTGCTCGACAATTATCGTTGATTTGTGCACCCAATTTTGGCGAGCACCAAAGGCACAACGGCGCATTTGTACAGTTAGTCCCAGTCCATAAAGCATACAAATTGGCATCAGGATCTGAAATATGAACTGCATGGATCTATCTGTTAGGGCAAATTATATATCATGATATCGGCTGGTTGATTTGTTCTCATAGATTCTCCTTGTATTGTTACCAGCTAGTCCTAATCGTTTCGAAAAAGTTATTTACTTGGGAACATACAGAAAATAAAAATTTACAACTTATTTCCATCAATGTAATCCACATATTATTATTCTTCTTGTCGTCCTCGACCTTTTTCCAACAAAAACATGGCAATACCGTCTTTGTTCAAACGTGTGCCGAGCCTTGTTTTGCGAGAATTTCTCCTGCATGACTCGTTTTATCCTGTTGATTGCGGTACGTAATGACCAAGGGTGGCCAGTAGATTCGGGTTCATGGGTGGGGAGCTTTAGACAATAAATATTTTACTTTTTTGGTACTTTTCTATCTGCTTTCGACTTACCACCGATGTAATTGCTGAAACAGAAGCACAGTGCTGGACATTTTGAAACAAACCTATGTTGAGACTTATCAAGGAGTGTAATTTTTCACAACCTACAGAATTCTGTTTTTTGTCCGATGAGACTTCTCGCCAGCGAAATCAAGTGAGAGCTCTTACAAAACCGTTAAATAACCCGACACTACCTGACGAGAATTTACAATAAACGAGCAGTTCTATGAAGCAAAACTGATCTGTTGTGTGCATGTCATTCCATTGTCGGCTGAAACAGTGGTCGTGAACGTACCGTCAGCCAAAACAGTTTTCCCGGGAGGCGCCTACGCTAACAGTCCCACATGTAGTTGACACATTCTGAACGTCACGTAATCACCTTGTAGCCATTGGTAATAACCCTTGTGGTTCACAAGTATTTTCATATTTAGATTATTGTCACTGTTCCTGCGACCGACATCATGCGCCGCTGAGAATGCACAGAACCAGAAACTGTTTTACTTGCGCAAACTAGATATGAGGTTGCCTGGGCTCCATTACAATAGCCCACACGTTCGTAAGTCATGACAACGCATTCATGCTTTTCCCCTTTTTTTAATTCAGAGACTGACAGCAATAAAAATGTTGGCTGCTCGTGCTTCCCACCCCTATGGGGCTGAGATCTGGTCCTAGCCTCATTCATCGGACTTTCTGTAAAATACCACAGTTTCCTACCGACAAGTTCGGAAATTTATTGCATTTTAAGCTAATGGAAATGACTTTCATTAATATAATTGGCGAGATAACTCATTTGTCATCCAAATGAAGCTTGACTGACCGAAATGAATGACGTCGTTTTCGAGTAAATTCCAGTAAACTGTCTTTCATGGAGAAAGTCTTCGATAATATTCACTAGGTGTTTTATTCTTTTTCACAAAATATTAGGCATTTCAGTCGGTTTGCGTTCACACATAAGTTTCAAACCCCCTAAACACTCCAATACAAATATGATTGCCGATTTGTTGTCTTTTGGGGGGAAGGGCGGATCTTCTGATGGCCCGTGGATCGGCACTTTAGTGCATTCTGGGTGTTGTTCAGTTCAGTTGGAAGCTTTCAGCCACTATCAAGTGCAACTAATCTCGCTGAGGATGCTAGTATCGCGTCGGATCAATATTGACATTTTTCGGTTGCTTTCGACTGTTGATCAACTCAGCCAACGAATCAGTGTGCTTCCGTAACGTGATGAAAATATGTACAAGTAAAGAAACAAATAAATGAATGCAGACATTCAAAAACAGGCTTTTATCGGTCAGTCCGCACTGTCCGCGGAAAAGAGAGTGGGTTGAGTTTTCGGAAGTGCGATGATTGCGTAACATCACATGGTTCATCAAGTTATCCGCTGGTTCCGCAACTCGGTTCTATTTACATTGTAATATGCTGTAAAAGTACAATATAAAAATTTGTGGGTATAAGAATCACCCGTAAACCATTATCTATATCATTAGTCTTCAGTAGAGCTATCGAGTTCACTACATGGTCCCCTAGTCGGCTAAGAATGCTGGCCCACATCTCACGTCTCAGTTGTGTCGACCATCTGACGCCAAGGTGGTCAGTCCAATGCGTGAAAATAGCAATTTTAACTAATTTATTTATCCGCTTAAAAATATTCTTCAATCCAAATTCAGACAATTAATCAAAATAGTCGGTGAAACACTGTGAATTCCGACTCGCCCGAGGTATGGCTGTCGGGATGCAGGGATGCCACTATTCGACCATCATTGCGTAGTACGCGCTTGCAACCGTGTCTCATGTGACGGCTGCATAGTAGCATTTTTATCATAAATATTTAATCGTTGAATGATCAATGAGTAATGCTACAGGAGAACTGGAGAACTATGAGCACAACAAAGTTCTTTGCTAATGAGTTCTGAAAATTTATTACCGAGAATAAGTGAATGCTCGTGTGAGGCTGCGCAGCGCCCAATGTATCAGACAATTTTTTTAAGAATGCCGAAGGATTCTGGCGCTTCCAAAGTTATTCACTGCCAATATCAAAGTTCGTGAATACTGTGAAATCGTTCGGCTCATCATGCATTTTGCAATTAAGACAAGAGACTTGTACTGCAAATTAACTATTTCTATTTTATGAAGGCATTTTTTAAAGTTAAAACGGAAAACCCAAGCTAAATTGATGTTCTACCTTCTGTTAAGAATTTTCAACTGGTCCACACACTTGGATACAGTTAATATGTAATATTTTTCATAATTGCAACTCCGTACAGAATATTTCCATGTTCAGTTAACCAAAAAACCGACGGATATTCATGTCTTCTTGTTTTGATTTTACCACAATTTTGGGCATGCATGACAGTGAACGTCTTCTACAAAATGGGACAAATATGAGCAGAATGGTGAACAAAACACCAAATCGAAAAGGTAGCGGAAAATTCTCGCCTGTATGAATAACGTGAAATGTTTAATTCGCGAATTTATGAGCAAATTTTTACCATTTTACCAGTTTTCTATCAGTCCAAGTTGGTTCTTCACCTTTTTGTGACCGTTTTTTCCATGAGAGGAAACAAATAAGGGAAAGTGCAGATATCTTACCTTGTTTGGAAATTCAACGTCACGCAGTCAGTGTTCCAATACGACGTGCTCCTGCATGACTAGGAATGTCAAGTAATTTGATTCACCATTGTGTTACTCAGCACCAAGGTTAAATAATTCACTCAGAATGTATTCTGTCATCTAGAGTCTCATAATTAGATTACATGTAGTATGGCATTTTCCGCCGGTCATCAGTTCAGGAAAGACGAAGATCCTATTAAAAACTCTCCACGGGAAACCTGTTGACATTTGACCGTCCAAGATGTTCTGCTAGGTACCAGTTGATAGATTACTAGACACGTAGTAATGTTTGCTCCCGTGACTGGATATATCTATTCGGTGTTGTTTTCCAAAGGTCGCGCTGCCGCAGTATCAAGGAGAATAATCTTTGGATTAATGGTCTAAATAACTAGCATTTGGCTGTAAAACTTGCCTTGAGAATGACTACCCACGGTAGTCGAAACGTTGGCGCATTACATCTACTAACAACGCTGTTATTAACATTATATCATTCACAACTAGTAATGGTCATCAAAAAAACATTCCGATACTGCAAAAACAACGTTGAGAAGGTAGAGAATTCTAACATGCATCCGTTCCGTTGTGCACACAGGACCGGATTATCTGAAGACAAATTGACTTCCGGTAGGCTGTGCCAACTAGCTATGATTATTCACCAGTTGCTTGGGAACTGTCAAAATGCCCTCCTCGAAATTGGTGTTAAAAATATAGCAGCGATCTCATTTGACTGGGAATATAGTTCGGCATTCAAAGACGAATCACGTCCACATGAACAGAAGAACAACTCGAAATTTCGGGAGCGCCATTACTCTTAATCTGCGATTTTAGTTCCTAAAAACGGGTATTTTCAACTACGCAACAGCAGCATTGGAACAGCTAAAGAACAGATACAAATAAACTGCATTCTTACAACCTTGTCAAAAATATTCGAGGAATCACATTATGTAGTATATTGGTAAGTGGGCCTGGTTTGTGCCCCACTGCGAAAACAGATCCGTCCGTCCTTTAGGTGTGATCTACGTATCCGAAGCCGAATTTGATAGGATTATAATTTATTTTATCCTGTTTGTTGTAAAAATAACTCATTTCTAACTGTTACCTGATAGACAAAAATTGGTAGTCATTTGCTGCAGGTGTCGAGGACTACGACAGGTACTTTTGAGCCAGTTCGGAGCATTAAATGTTTTAAAAGTAAAAACTTATACGATGTACTGATTGCACAGTGAAACACGAAGAAATACAATTATTTTATTTCAACGGAATGCCTGATGGTTGTCTCCGTCAAAAATAAGACATTACGAAACCTCCTCAGAGAAATACTCTTGAACATTTATGAATGGATGATCTGGCTAGTTTTTTAAAGTAATACAGTTTAATTGAGCCCACTGATTAATTCATAAGGTGTGAACGTATTGAGATCTTTCATCACTGGTGCTTTATAAGCCGTTGGTCTTTGCTGATTGGTCTACATGGTCAACAGGTGATCGCGTATCACTCCCAGAATGCTTTGGATAGTTCTAATTAAAAAATTACTCCTTTAAATACGAGCGGATAGAAAGCTCTTCGTTAAGTTAGGCAGTCTGACTTCGCTGGTCAATCTAGTCATGCAATCAAACAAAGCATCATAAGTTTATTGATTTTAGAACCAAGAGGGTGCTGCAAAATCGATATTTAAGTAGATGGCTGCGTTATTTTCAACCCTCATCATTATTTCTCTATAAGACCATTACCAAAGTTTTTCAATTCCCATCAGAGAAATAACAGAGTCTATTGAGCAATAGACAAGGGTAAATTACAGCATAGGAGCTTCGATCCGATTATTTATGCCTTCAAATAATTTAGGTGCCGAATGTATAACGCGTTGGAGGATCACAAATTCAATTTCGGTTACCCCTTCAGAATTAGTATCCTCGCACGTGCTGAGCCACGAAGCAAAGGCAAGAAACTCCTGTCGTTTGGGACATAGATCACATTGGTTCGTGTCTCGAGTTTCTTTAGCATTCCGTATCCACTAAACGAGAATGCTTCAGATTCTGTAGCTGCCCATTCGGTGAATGTTTAGCAAATACTATAAAATCGTGGTCAGTCGCGATTTTTCTCATTAAAAAGACTACCTCCATCGTTTCATTTTCATCTCGCATTAACAACTATTTCATCTGGGTCCTTGTTATGCACTACTTCTCGATTCCACCTTAGGATCTGGAACCGGGACTCAGAACGAACACTTGAATTGCTGTCAGTGACAGATGGTGCGCTATGTCTGGTCTCTTCCTATGGCGAGTTGGATTCAGGAACACCGGCAAGCAACGACCAAGTAACAAAACAAAGTAAAATACGCCCTCTAGCCTTTACGTGGCGCAAAATGGAGAGCCGATTATTAATTGTAATATCACTCATTGAAACCAATTAATGAATTATGCCGATGAAACGGGACAGACTACTATAAATAAAAACTTGTGTCATTCCAGTAAGCCAGTTTTCCTTGCTGTGACCTATTGCTGCATTCCAGTGCTTTTCTTTAAGTTCACTAAAATTTTTCTCCAAAGCACCCAGTACAACGGACTTCCAGAATAGGCCCAGAATGAGAACGAAAGCCCTATCAATAAAAATCGAAAATTAAGTTTGGATTCGTAACTATTAATAAAAGAGTGCTCCTCAGCTCCCTCGCTCATTTTGAAGAATGAGGAATTTTACAATGGCACGCACTCCCTTAATTGATGCCAACCATATCTTTCATGACGCGGGGTCAGTTCGCTGTGGTAGTTTGGAAATCATTTACAAAACACCTGTTTATTGGTTAAAAAGAAAGAGAAACTCCTCAACTTTCATTTTCCTCTTCAAATAAGCAATTTTTCATCTATTGGTATTTGTTCTCTGCAGCATGTTTTGCATACGGATGGATGAACAAATTTCTCCGGAAACACGATCGGTTTCGCCGTTATTGCGCCCCGTCACGTATACGTACGCAGTACTCTCCTATCTAAGCATCCCTGTACTAGTACACTGGTCTCTTAGATTCTCACTAGAATCTCAGTTTGAATCGTCAGGGGCGTTGATGAGTGCATTTGAGAACAGCATGGTAATTAGTTGGAGCAATTTCGTTAGTCAGACAAGGCTACTGTTCGCAAAGGTGACACAAGACCCGAAAGTTAGTACCAGAAAATGGAATGCTACTTTTGTTTCATCGTATTTTAGGCTCTTCTTGTTAAGTATGAAATTATTGCAAAGATCATCTCACGCCTTTTTGTTACACCTCAAGTCGTAATGTAATGCAGTAAAGTTTATGTGAGCGTGGAAAATAATCCATTCGCTTTTTTTTCTAAGATAGTCATAGTGCTATTTCGTATCACGTCACATGAAGAACGTTTGCTCATGTCAAACGTAAATTATCTGAGTGAAGCGTATCCCTTCTCAAACTTTCAGATTTGATCTGAACGGTTCGTTCAGGTAACCAAGTTCATCAAAATACAAACCGAAGTGAGAAAGCCACAACAGGCCTCGGTAACAAGCCGAACAACAGCAAGTTTCCGTCTACTATCACAGCTAAATGCATGGACGTTTCTGTTCGCTCATTTGAAAAATGGCTGAGAATCTATCATCCTCATGAGCATTTGTGCACTGAACTATAACAATTATTCCGTATATCTTTTTTATGATCTCTTTTCTCTGTTTCAATTAGAACTCAAGCATTTCTCTTGCCAGGCTCAGCCCATCCTTAATCTCCCAAATATTTTCTTCACTCCTCTTTTCTGCCCGCGGCAAGTGCCTGTGCTACTCTCCATCAGTTAATCGCCAGGGGCACAATTTTCCAATTTTGCATATCACTTCACGAGGCTGAAGCTCCGTTTTACTTCGTTTATTCCTCAATTTTGTAGGTTTTTCCGTTCAGCTAACAATAACGTTTCACCCACCGGTTTCCTACGACTAAATGAACCCCAGATTTCATATCACAGTCATCTTTCACGATTGATAGGGAGCTTCTTGAATGGTTCAGCTAGGACCCATACTGATTTATAGCCACTAACCGTCACCAAGCCTGATTAGCAGGTGACATCCGTAACCAGTTTCAATCTGTATACTGTTCCACTCATTCAAGAAACGTGAATTTTAATCATTAAGGCAGTCCTGTACAGAACGTTGGCTTTCAAACGATCTGAGTTGGCCCAGTCATAGTCAAGAACAGTGGAAATAGAACTTTGGAATATGGAATCAACCGTTTTTTTGTCCATCGAAGGAAGTGGCTCAACTTCGTTAATGTCTTTATCTGAGTGACGAATGGAAGCAAATGCTACTAGTTAACATTAGCTGTTTTGGCGGTTATCATGACCAGGCAGGTGAATGTATTACATCTTTCAAAGAAGGATCAACGACATACCATTTTGGGAATGAATGACAACAGCAGTGTTAATCACTGAGATTTTGGTAGATTCAGGAGGAGGCGTTCTTTCGGTCGATATTGTACATGAATGCAAATCCGAATGCGGAGTGTGTGAATAAAAACATGGGTGTGAAAGTTACCACCTCAAATTTATGCAAATTATCAGACTTGTTTTTAATTGATCTCTTGCCGCCATTCTCCAAAATGCGTTCTCCTCCTGTTTTTTCCTGTTGCTTAAGCAAACTAAGGGCTTCAGTGTGTCGGTAGTAACTAAGGTCAGAAAAACTCCAGGAAATGGAAATGATCGATTATGATCACCTGTTAGAAAATGTCATATAAAACAAGCCACTGTACATCTCTCAGAAAATATATCAGTAGAAACTTCCTTTGTTCGCTTAACTTGGCATGCATTCAGAGCGGAACGGCTTCTACGACATGGTGTTTACAGATAGGGATGAAAACAACTGTAGGCGGTAAATAATCTGACAGACTCCAGTGAAATGCTAATTAGATAAAAGAAGATTGCTAGAAATGCTTATCCTGGAAAGCTAGTAATTAATCCGAACTGTGGCAAAATCGATAGTTATTTTTTTCGTATTATTCACAAGGGCTTCAGAACCAACATTTGATCCACTTCAGAACCAGAATTAGCAATTTATCCAGACGTTATTCAGTTTTAAGTCTTAGGCAACTGTTTGACATCAACTCTATTGATGTATATGCTTTGCTTACGGAATGCAAATTTGAGAAACGGATTGCACTTTAACATTTTTAAATGGATTGTCAACTTTCATCCCAGGAAAATGGTGAGATATGGTGAGACAGTGAGGAGAATGTCAGTCGCGGTGAACTGAGGGAATTTCCTACTCTACGTCAGTTTTTTACGGTGTTATCAATAGTGCAGTCAAAGTGAGAGTCACTTTCTCCTCTTCATTGCCGACAGTCTGCACTAACCACTTAGAACTTATCGTCAATTTTCTGTGATTTTTATCCGTGTTCCTTACGACAAACTCCTTTCAAAATTAAAAAAAATGATTTGGTTTTTGTTTGTTTGCAAAACTACATGAACCATTAAGTGAATGAATAAAATGATCAAACGCGTTGTGAAGTGAAGTGGTTAACCCTTAGTTTGGGACCACAGCCGGAATTATAACCTACATCCCAAAAACATTTTCATGTAATGTGATGTAAATGTATGTGATGCATTGATGTTTCACGTCCCGTTTGAGATTTCGTTTCACGTTAGGATAAAAGTACAGCTGCCAAGATTTCTATGAAGGATGCCCCTGTCTTACTCTAGTGTGTAGAAAGCACCATAAGCCTGTTCGCAAATTTTCATGCGATAAACATGTACAGGTATGGCTGAAACCCATTCAACAAATATCACATGAATACTTTCCGATTTAACAGGTAACACTTCAATTAAATCAGTACTTAAATTTGAGCTCCTTCTACCCATCGTTTCGGCCATGATCCGTAAACTTTGATGTTAGCTAGCGAGTAAATAGGCTACAAATTTAGTCGATATCCCACTTCAGCCACCATATGTATATATTAACCATGACGCATTACCAACCGCCAACGAGGAGTTAAGTGAGGTTTATTCACTATCTGACGTACTTACTACTAGAACACCAATATCAGTAAACAATGGCAATCAGTCGGTCCACCACAATCATTCAATAGTGCTTGGTCATTTTGATATGGCCTTCAATAATCCTCATTCGCCGAAAATTTCCAAATTCCTACCTTACTATCCACTGATTGGGTAGTTCATTGAATTATCTTCTCAGGACAGGAAATGTATTTTGGACCGGATCATGAATCAGGCTCTCTATTCGCAGTGCATTCTGCTTGGATCGGTTTGTTGGGCTTTCCTCGTTTTATTCATGCAGAGCTAAACGCCCTGGACGGGAATGAAAAGGTACGACAAAGATCTAGATAATTTATTCTCAGAAATGTCCAACTTGTAGGCGTTTTGAAGTTGAACCCATGCCGTACATCGCTGAAAAACTTGATGGTGGCCAGACTAAGTTGCTCAACATTTCCTACTACTCATTAGCATGATTATATTCCCGCATTAGGATGCTATACTTTACTTCCGTTGACATTCCGAGTGCCGAAATTTTGTTCTGAAGAATAGCATAAGAAATATCCGTACTAGTCTGCTCATGGTTACAGAAGAAAATTCCGTCGTAAAATGTTAGCGTGAACATGCATATTTCAATGGTAACTTTCATATGTGGTTAATTCGCCCATGACGGACATGGCCCTCGCATAGTTTGTCTGCTTAATATTATGGAAACTGTGACTTTGTGTAGTTTAAAATGCTGGAGTTGCTTAAACAGAAACGTTTAAAATTACTAGTTTTAAAATCAGTTTATTACCCTCTGCGTTGTGATACCAACACATTTCACTGCTTTACTGTCACAACAACAACGCAAGCGAATAGCGCACCACGCCTGGACGACTTTGCCACGAGGTCATCTTTTACATGAATGCAGATCCTTCCTATACGAAAGTTTACCCATTCGCGATCGGCTACGATCATTAGAGCCCAGCTAACGTTGAGTACCCCGATTAACAAATTATTATCTTCAGTCCATAAATACCGGCGAAAACATGGGTAGAGCACTCGATAAATTAATTGTTGCAAGCTTGTTACCACTCATGAATACAATCCAGGATAAATCCTAAAACCCAAATAAGTACTTTCGAGATTTTCATGCTCCATTAGGATTTCATTTCTCACGTTCAAACAAGTATACCTTGAAAATTAAAGTAGCCCATGTTTTACTATCCTTATTATAGCCTGCTAAGAGGCATAATATTGGAAAAGTTCATCAACTTCACGACACTTGCTGATATTTTCTATATCTCGTACATGCCACAACCTTAAAAATTCTGCGGAAGTTCCAAGGTACACAAGACACAAATTCAACTGTGGCCAACTCTCGCGTTGACAGCATCCTCAAAATACCGATTAACCAAGTAGCCCTTCCATCTTCTGCGTCCGTCCTCTGCTGCGAAAAGTTAACAACAGCAATAAAAGCTCGATTTCCTTTCTGAACCAAATCAAATATTGCAAAACTAACACAGGAAATGATGGTTTCGTTTGGTGTGACGAACCTCTCGAGAGAGAATGCACCGGAATCAAGCCGACAAAGGACAGAAAATTATCCTGAACTACCAGATAAGACCCAATTTCCAATGAAGGTCAAAATGAGTTTAGTCGATTCATGCTTGGAAACGTAACTGCAATTCGACGGAGAAAAATACAGAGAAATAGAGAGAACACCGACGGAATTGCTCCACTCAGGCCTCCCAGAAAATGCAGTCATAAAGTAACTTGAAGCTAAAGCTTCCGAAACTCTGCTGCTTCATCTGCAAACCAACCACGTGGAAGAGACGTTTGTAGTCCTTGAATATTGCCAAGTTCAGTGAACCCCGCAAGCACCTAGACACATCAGTGCTGGAAATAAAATTCACATGGGAAGAAGGATGAGTAACAAAAACTACCGTTTTAGGGTATTCACAATGTCGAGCAAGAGGACGGTAGTATGAAAACGACATTCTTCCGAAAACTGACAACAAACGACCTCACGTTGAATGACAACAGCAACCACCCAGAATGCCGCCTAAGGAGCTGCTCGCGTACCTTATTCCGTCGAGCGAGCACATACGGCAGCACAACAGAACCATGGAAACCAGGAAGACAGAATTTTCAACTTGTTCATTGCAAACGGGTATCCAAAGTACTTCATCGACGCTTGTACTCCGGTAAACTAGAAAGTAAAAGAGAAGAGTAACAAGAAAAATTGTTGGGCTACCATATATACCGGGGGACATCAGAGGCTCCTGAGTGTCTGATAAAGCAAACAAAGAATTACACACTCTCTATAAGAACACGAACTGGTCCTACGACGGCTGACTCACGTTCCCGTATTCGGGACCGTCGCGCACAGGCAGGCTACAAGGTCAAGATCGATAACGCAAAGGTCTTTGCCCAGACAAGAAAAAGGGAACCGTTTGATCTTCGAGAAGCTCTATACGACCAAGTCGTTTGAATGACAAGCTGAAATTGATGGGTATTGCTTCACTCCGGCAAAACCAAGCAAGACGGGTACCGAAGGATGGAGAAACGGACAAAGCTACAGCAAACCAAAACATTTGCAACTACCTACCCCATTCACGAAGTGACTCACGTTCGATGACGAGTCCTAGCTTGGATCAAAATGTCACAATAAACATTTGGCAATTCACCTTAAGCCTTCAATTTTTGTTCATTACATATACATATGCTCTTTGACTCAGTGGTATCTATTGACTTAAATAAATTAATGGCTCGTCAAAGGTATTGGTTTAGTCAATTCCCATTATATTAATAAACAATAATTGTTGTTAAAAAAGTGATATTTTACCCGTCTTTGAGACAAATCGATATCCCTGAAATGGAGAAGTAAGGCGACCGACAGAGGTCAAGTGGGTTGAGCAAATGCCACCAAAAGGATAAAAGGTTCAAAGTCCACATCCACCGGTTACTCTGATAGTAGATGGTAACGCGCTGTCGTCCGGTTGATTATCAACCCTGACCTAATGAAACCTTGTTTCTGTCCCGCCGTATGTCTTTGGATCACGGTTTTCGGTACTTCTACCCGTTTAGTGGGCCTTAGAGGCCATAGTTTATACTTCATCCATTAGATCGATACATAAAATATGAATGAATGAATGAATATTAATTTTTTTCGCCATGAACACCGGCTTTCTTTAAATATTCAGCATCATCCTGGGTGGGTGTCTCAAACACCGAGTTCGCTACTCAATAGAAAGCCTTTCAAAATGCTTCAGAATCACTGTGTGCTTTTACCAACCCATACCGAGGAAGTCCTGTTCACTAGCTGTCCGTGATGAACATATATTCTTCATCGAAGTGTGGCCTTATTCAAATGGCGTATGAAGTGGTCACCCAATTACCGTCTCAAGTAGGTTAAAGTCTCCAAGCTTCTTCCCGATGCATTGCGGGTCTAACTTCAAATGGCTAAAGACTACGGTTGTTGATCCATAGCAGAAGAGCATCAACTGGCCTGAGCAACCTGCCATAATAGCTCTCAAAGTCAAATTCTAAATCTAGACGATTGCATTCATTCTTTTATAAATTCTTCTTCTTTTGTTGTGTACACAACCACTGCCAAACCCATCCATCTCCCTTCTATGAGAGCACAAATTTTAAACAAAGCAAAACGAAAAGAATAGGCCATAATTTTTGTTCTTCACTATGGCTGCATCCTCCTCTCGCTCTCCGTCTTCATCTTATTTTGATTGGCACTAATTCTGAAATCATGCAAATGTAAGTACTTCATGGTAAATTATCGATCATTGGTCGTACCACTTACAGTCTGTGATTCAAAAACCATTACACACCGCAGTTCAACTAAGAACAGCATATTTGGTGAATGGGTAAGCATTTGTCGAAATTGGAGCTTAGCTGCAGAAAGACGGTAAGCAAATAATGACAGCGAGGCAGCTTTCACGTACCGACTGATTATATAATGGGTTTAGCTAGGAATGTCATCGTAAGCTTGGAATTTGTATGAATATGACCATAGGCTAATCGATACAAATACTAATTTGCATGTTCTACTGTCCAGATGTCTACTAAAAACACCATTTTTGAACTGGTTCATCGGAGACTTTTGGGCCGCTTGCCTGCTCCTCCACGAAACCGCACTTGTTTGAAAATCAACAAATCTTTGAATAATTAGCCATTCTTAATGATTTGATCGAATTCATTTGCTCTGTACTCGTAAATGACCGGGAGAATTTTCGTCTTCATTTCGGAGGTTCTTCTTATCACAGTTCAAAAATGTGATTAACAGTTTATCCTTTAAATCAAAGTTAAAATCTCTAATTCGCGGAACTTATTTTGATTACTTTGGGAACGATGGACGTCGTAGGGTATGCGAAGGTGAGGGGAAAAAATCCGGAAGCTTTCACGCATAAAATAATCATGGACAAACTTTGAGTTTACATGTTTACTAGACAAACTCCACATTCAAACCCAAGGACCACCCAGGGTTGTATATCGTGCTTACACTAGTACAGACCAAGTTGAGTCTGGAGAAAGTGTAGTGACTTAAGGTTTGAATAGGTTTCACAGGCTTGCTCCAGAGTTTATTGGACCGGACAAGTAATTCAGTATGAGCTTTGTTAACCTGGAACAAAAACCACGCAGAAGGACTCGGTACGAACAGGATGGCAAAAAATGACTTATGCTAGAAAATCGTTTTTCCTATGTCCGAGCCATTATAAAAGTACCCAAAAATGAAAAAGGTGCTCAATGCTGCTCGCTGCTTCCAGTGAAACTCAGATAGCTCAGTTCACCTTCAGCCTGCCTTCACTTTGGACAAAACATTACTTCGAACTTCGTCTTACTAAACGCGACTGGTAGCCGTTTTCCAGTAATTTGATGGAGATCCATTGGAATTAGGCCAAATTATTTCGATACTTCCACCATGCCTGAAGTAGGTAAACACTGGCTTCCATTACAATCCTTTTGCTCTAATCACCATCCAGCTGAAACTGGTTCGTTTGACTGATCAAGTGGAAATGGATTTCATTTAGTAAGATCGGTCCGAACCTTGGATCACGCAGTGGTTTTAGATTCAAATGGATCTTCGGTTTGGGCATTGTTATACAACCAGTACAGAAGCGCCGACTGCGTTATCCAGTGTGTGACAAGCAAGTGAACTTAATGTTTGTGTATGCCAGTGGGGATTTCCTTTGTCGTAGCACAATCTGTGGTGTTTTCCGTAGTTAATAACTGTTTGACAGCAAACTATGAAACATTCAGTCTACTGTCGATGTCATCGTTGATTTTCAGTACAAGGTGTTTGATAGAATTTAAAAGATCCTCTACACTGGTACAGTGAGTCCGCGTGTAGCCATAGTACATGCCAACCTCACTGATAGAAAGCAGCTGTGTTTTAACAAGGTCTTCACAAGACAGAGGAACTAATTTGGAACTCTTGTAAAATCATCTTCGCAGAATAATTGAAAATATAGGTTGCTGAGATCACCAATTTTGAAAGGACAGTCTACATCATGCGAGGGCACTTTTAACTTTCATTAACGACAGGCAAGAAATGGCATGGAAGATATACGATTCAAGGACGGGGAATTTAACGTGGATTTTACGTTAAATATTTCCAAAGTAAAATAAAACCTATTGAGGTTTGAAAATTATTGTAACGGGTGCGATTACGGAACCAAAATTGACGTTCATTGCAACGTGACGGTTTGCTAACAGTTTTTAACAATTGCGTAAGACTTCCTTTCTTGCTCAACAACAGAAACAGTTGAGTAGTAATAGTTGTGCTTTTGAAATTATAAACCATACTAAGCAGTAACCCTACGTAGTGTGCACACGTTCAAATATATATGTACATATGCAAGCACAAATATGATTCCAAGCTTGGTCCCTTCAAAATCATGACGAAAAATAAATACAACATAAGAAGGGAAAAGGATTATTCAAGGGCATTCGTTTTTTATCAATGCAATATCAACATGTCAGACTTCTGCTCTACATCGTTCGATATCCGTAAAACGAGTGTTTGTTCTCTGAGCGTTGTACTAAACCGCTGTTTCGGCTAAAATAGGAAGGTATGCTAGGAGAACTCTCTCCCAATCCAGTTTTTGAGTAAATGGCTTGAACATCTAAACAGCGCGGTAGAACGTGGCGTTCTTTAACCTTTGGGAACCCCTTACCGGTATTCCGGTTGTTTCGCCCTTTGATCAGGAATCCGACCGGTTCAGCGCATCCAGGGGATGGAAGTAGCCGATGATCCGGAAGTTCTCTTTATACGCTTTTTATCGCTTTGAGTATTTACTGCATAGCGAAGTAGTCTCAGTTCCTCGACCTTATCCGGCCAGATAAACTGTTTTTTCCGAGCCATTCTCACACAAGTTCACCGTTCTAACGGGAGTCAGGTAAATTCTAATGACTGTTTTCTACGGATTAAACCAGTCCACATCCTAATTGTGTGTACTCAGTAGGGAAACCACAATATGTACCGTTATCTTTTCCAATAGCATTCTTGTGTTCAGGATGCTTCTAACTCACCGCTTGGTTAGTGCTAAATCCAATACTCGTGTTTTATCTGCAAACATCTTAAAGTTCAGCAGTCAAACAGCACTGCGGTATAGGTGCATTGAAGCTACGATTTGGGTCAGTGGTTGAGTGCCATTCTATCTCCAGTATTATGGTCCTGAACTGCAATCCGTTTCGATAAACTTTTCTAACTAGTTTGGTAGAAAAGTTTCCTATCAGATTCGAAAAAGGAATTTGTCAAGAGCTTTTGAGGAATTCAAAGGATTACATTTAGGCGGTACTCAGCCGTGTTGCCAATAAAATAACCACGTAGTTGTGAAGTAGAGGATATCAAACTGGGTCTATAGTTTTGTATCCCTATCTTGTTAATAATCTGTTAGCATCAATAGTGCAACTATCCTGGGTTTTGCAGCCAATATTTGAAAAGCAAGACAAACAATATATGGGAAAACGTGCAAGGATTTTCATTTTTGGTTTTTCACTAATGGATGCATAAAACACTTTAAGAGCTATCATGACTCCATCATCCATTCTTCTTCGTGCAGTCAATAACAGGAAGGCATCCACTACTGATTTACGACCCACTGCATCTGATCACGGAGGTTGACAAGCTGTTCATGATTTGTCGCGGATTTCACGGAACATTTTTACTCCACACTAGCGTGATTACCATAACTTGGAAAGTAGCTGTGTAGGGTAATCTCGCTAGGAGGTGACCAATTGTATCGGAATTCGAACCTTGGTTATGTACCACCAAGAACCTCATCCTCTCATAGATACTCTTGCACGATTCCAATAATTAACTTTACGTTCACTCCGGTCAGGCAATATTCTTTGTCCATCTTTTCACAAGTAGATAAAATGTGACGGATATACGGGCTACGTGAAGGGAAAATTACATGCTTAATCATGTCACATTAAAAGTAATTTGTCACCAAGAGAACCCGGCAGGCTTTGCAAACAACGTTTTCCACGTATATCACGCCCTGGATTATCTGTGAAAATCTCAAATGCGGCCCTGCGACTACATACTCATTGGGTGTCTGGAAACCTCGGTCGGTTAGATAACGGACGACCGCCGTGCTTGTGAACTGCAGTGAAATATTTACACTTCTCAACTTCCAGTTCTACGCATCTTTCAGACACAAGCACCAAGAAAAATTGTTTTGTGTAACTTTTGTTCATTTAATATTTGTCCGTTAAGACCGATTTATTGTGTTTGATCGCAAATGGTGCAATCACGGTCCAAAATATACCTTAGCAAAGTCACACTCCGAGTCCTCTCTATGGTCACGGCAGCAATTTGATTATAGAGAACCCCTGAAGCAAAAGTAAATATTCCATGCATAAAACTGCTTCGGGGGCTTGCCCCCAATAAACAAGCAAATTAATGTTACGCCCTTCTTTTGTTCTGAAGTAATGGATGAATGTGATTCAGCATCTGAGGTCTAGGACAAACTGACCATTTTTTCTTTTACAACCCCTTGTCATCATCAGTTTGTTTAATTTACATGTTGATATTTCGGAATGAGATCAAGGCTTTCCGCAGCAATCTGCTTTTGTGACCAATGCCTCCACTCGGCAAAACACCGTTTATAAAGCCACTAGAAAAATAGAGCAGATTCTTCAACGATATAAACCATCACAGTAAAAATTCTAGGAAAAGCAAACTCATCCAATCAACCACTTTACTTCATGTTTTGCTTCCATCTGTCTAACATCACATCACCGCCATTCACTAGTTAAATTTAAAACAATGACTTGAAACCAAGGATCAAGTTCTCAAAAGTATTCCAAGGTTTCTTCTTTCCACGCTTGATCTTAAGGGTTTCAAAATTTATGACATAAAGTGAAAACCGTGCAAAATATCTACAGGGTCGCGCTGAAAAAAATGGATTCCAAGTAATAATTTACTTACTTTTGTGAAGAAATTATTGGCCTTTTCGTTTCTTGAACCTTCCTCAGGATTCTTATTCGTAGATTTGCAGTGGTATTCAAATAAGAACTGTTTGCAGGTCATTCCGGGCATGCCCCTTTTTCTGTCCATAGAACACAGTTTTCGGGCAAATGTGATGGGTGCAAAAATGCACATATACATTTGAGGGTTAGGATTTCTGTACCCTTGCGTTGAAGCTGGTGACATCAGTTGTCTCTTACTTTTTGATGTAAAATGCTGACGTCTAATTTCCTTACAGAATAACGAGTGCTCGTATTCTTTCCGGATAAAAGTCAACCCAAACGAATAAAGACATTTTGTTACAATATTGCAAAGTCCGTAGTTTGCTATCTTATCATCCGGTCTTGTCAGTGAAAATTACAAACTTGAGAAACTTCTAACTGGTGCTTCGATATATTGGCTAATTCAGGTAGCATGCTGTTCTTTCTAGTGTAAATTAAGTTGCCTGAGATGAAATTCCCGTTCACTTTTGGCGTAATGAGTCCAGTCTAAGCAACGGTCGCTTCACTCTTCGTTACTTCACTTGCAGGCTTAGTGTCTCCTTTAAATGAGATGTATTTTGGGGATTATTTCGGTCATCCGAACGACCTGTCGAATGCAACATTCTTATTATACTCATTTTCGCCTTAATCCTCTAGTCCTACTATAGCGAGTGTACTCCCATGAGGAAGTTTAGGACCTTCCAAGTCTTCTAGAAATCCCCACCTCGTCCGTTTTGTTATCGGAATGCGAAACACGCTTTTACTTTTTTTCTCCTTCTTTAGCATGGTTGCATTCATAAAATTAATGCATCTAATAATTTAAATAAACGTGATGTTGACGAAATTACTGCAAGTCGCTGACAATCTGAGTTATTTTTAAATGAAAGTAAGATTTTATCATTAAGGTCAGCTTTCCCTGATGCAAAGCAAAATGCTTTCTGTTGGTGACGAAGCAAATTGTTTACCAAAGTGAATAAACAATATTTTCTGATTTTTAGAAGAAAGAGAACTGTGTTTGGTTACAAGTAGAAATAATTTAGAGCTTGCTTTTATCTGTGACCCGTTTATCGAGGTGAAGCTATAGCCTAACGTGAAATCATCTACGTTAAATAACCTCCGGAAACCCGCTCAAAATCGATCGGGCATCGGACCACTTCCTTGGACCTCTAATCCAAAACTAGCGCGTATTTACCTTCTTCTTGACTGTGGATGGGGAACGCATAGATCAGGATTATTTTCCACTTTACCGGTGTTAGTCAGATGAGATCCTAAGGATCGCGATTTTATTCCTCGTGATGTCAGTGCTCAGTTGACCGCAAAGATACCTTGGGAACAGTGTGCTGTAGTTTCCTCGTTGCTAGAAGTGCATATCCAATCTGCCCAAAAGTAGGCTACCTGCAAAGAAGTCGTCCATCGGTTGATGTTTGTTGTCTGTTATTGGACGTGATGAGGTTCAGAAAACCATTGGGAATCCTCCGGTTGGCTGTCTCCTAATCGTCCTTTTGGAGTTCGCGTCCCGGTACGGTATCAGTGGATAAGCACAGCTGGTAATTTTTAGAAAGGATGAAGCGCCTGTATAGTGTCTTCGTAGTTTCCTAATGGGGAACAAAGTGCCGATAACGCATGGTGACTATTTTCCACTTAATTTTCAAACAAAATCAGACTTTATCAAATAATAGCAAGCCAATAAATCATTTTTCATACTTTTATATACGGAGGATATAGATGTTCGAAATATCTGCCGAGGCATCACCTTGGCGTAAAAAGAGGTCACCAATTTAAACTATAGGGAATTACTGTAGTATTAGTTCCTCTAAAATTTGTTGCCTAGTTCCACCTCATGAGCGATCGACGCTAGTCAAGCCGTCAATATCACGGAGTTTCAACCTTAATTTCGTAGGTTCAAACTTTCCCACAGCCAATCAACTTGCCCACTTAGCGGCCCCCTGTTGGTCCGAGGCCCTTCTGATACATGTTGCCCCGTTGATAAAACACGTAGGGTGTGAATGACACAGTCCCCGAATATGTGAGTTTACCTCAATCGTTACCACGCAGGGAATTTGTGGTTTTATCTTTATCGAAGCACTTTTCCGGTGACATTTGTTCGAATAAAACTGTCAGATGCCTCAAACTGGTGTGGATAAAATACATTTGACAAGGTTTGCTGACCACGAAGCTATTTCATCACATCGGTTCCGTCATTAGCACATACTTCTTAATTGGATTTGAATGAGACAGTGCATCTAAGTGATTAATAAAATATTCATATTGTAGAATGTCAGAATGTAACATAAGAAAAGCCATTTTTTATTTAACATGGGTCTATATAATTTTGAAATGCGTTCTCACAATTTCAGTATGCAAAATGTGAGCATGAAAGTTTTCAGGCGACCGGTTTTGTTATGGCCAGTAGTTAAAAATCCTTCCAATCCTAACCGCAATGCGTACGCACTAATGGACCTAGCACGGTTTCCTTTATCAATCCATGGAACAAAAAGTCTTCATAGGCGAATATGTTAAGACGTAGATAAATTCAAAGGCAGGAGTTATCGACCGGTGCACTATCAACGATAAGAATAATCTGGAGATATACAGTATTTTACAAAACCAAAATTGTTCCAGAGACTGCACATTATGATGTAATTACAATGTGAGGCGTTGTGGAGCTCCACTAGGTTTTTTCATGGTTTCTTTCCTTCGGCCAACCAGTGGCTTTTCGGGACAAGTCGAGCATAAAGCCGGGGAGTTTTTTGGACCGAATAAACGAGAGGATAAAACATAAAGAAAAAACCAAAAAGACTGTTTCTGTTAATTTCCACCAACCGATACTCATATCCGAGGTATGCGCGGAGACTTCTCTCCCCTATTGCTCCGTATGCTACTGGAAGCTTGATATGCGGGTAATTCAGCCGTATTAAATGCACTGGGCGTGTGTGGTAAAGTTAGTAACTGGTCATAGTTCTGACTCCTAGTCAAAGTGGAAACGCTTTGGTCGTCCGTCATATCTTGTGTTGGTCTGAAGTACCAGTTACCTTGTTCTAAATAATCCGATTCCTCACCGCTCGGATAGTAATTCAGTGGATCCCGCTTGGAGTACTGACCTCTACTCGGGATGCTGTCGAATAATATGCTATCGTCATATGATGGTGGGCAACTACCTAAGTGCTGTGAATCATACATGGTAGATGTGGCCATGGAATTCCCGTCTCCAAAATGACTAGACAATGGTGACGCAGAGCGTGGTATTGGATGGACACTTGCAGGGGGTCTAAATGCTGACGAGGTCTGAGACTGGCTGCTTGAAGCACGTTGCTGCTGTCCCAGATTTTCCGATCCCGATCGCCTCTGACCAGAACGCAAGCCCGTAGCCGAGCGAGGACTCGGTGGAGTAATGTATTCTTCTGTCCCAACATCTTGCCAATTGATCATCTTCTTTTCTCCGGTCGACTGACCGCCGATGATCTTACGTTTACTTTTCTGTACTTTCTGACCGTTCCGTTGGTAACCAACACATCGGCTTTTTTTGCCGGACAAATTTCCGTTAGACTTGGCCTTATCGTGATGGCCGTTGTTCATTGGCTTGTCCTCTGATGTTCTGGACAAAATTCCCGGTGTATACGCGGATCGATTCCTCTGATGCCCACTAACACTGGATCCAACTGTGTTTAACACTAATTCATCGTAATGATCGTCGCGATGGTTATTCTTACCAGGGGGCAAGCGTACTTTGTCCCGCGTCCGTTTAAAATGATTCATGGTAATACAGCAAACCAAAAGACAAAGTACGATGCCCAGTACAGCTAATAATGGTATTAGCCAAACAAGAACCCATCTGCTAATCGGTTTATTTGGTTCATCAGTCCAAGGTGTGAATGTCGTAGCATTATATGTTTGAGAGTAATCCATATCTATCGATGAACTTGTGCTAGTCTGTGAACCATGACTAGAGGAAATTTCGTTCCCGCTGCTACTACTGCTAATTTCAGTACCGGTATTAGGAGCTGATGATCCCGGAAAAAAGGCAGTAGATTCCTCGGCTGCTATGGCGGCGGTCGTGGTGGTAGTTGTAGTGGTAGCAACCGTGGTCTTTGTTGTGGTAGTTGTGGTAGTTGTAGTAGTAGTAGTCGTTGTTGTTGTTGCTGTTGTTGTTGTTGGCACCTCGCATGGGTCAACGGGCTGCCATCTTAATAGACCGTTTTCATCCAGTTTACACTCGATTGGTCCGAGTGGAGGACAATGCAGGGAACAGCCGGCCACAAAATCCAACTGCATACGTCCATCGACATAGCTAGATCCACAAACCATCATTTCACATTGCTGCACGTACGGACATGATGAACATCCTGGAAAAAAGATTGGGAATAAAACCTGGAAGCTCCGAAGGAGTGCGAAAAACGACAGACAGAAAACAACCGGGACTTAGAACAGTGTGAGTATGAAGCATGTCAGAAGCACCTATGAGATTTTTCCATATGTTAGCAGACATTTAGCCACCAACGAATTGGGTAATTGAGCGTTTAAGCACCAAGTTGATTCCTCGGTATTTTCAGTGACTAAATGACCACAACAAGTCATCTAGTGCAGAAGTCTTAAGCAACAGATCTACACAAAACCATATCAGATTTCGACAAAGACTGTCGATTCTTCGATGACACCAGGGCAAATGTGTTAGTGATAGTAAAACTGTAATGAGGAAAAAAGTCGCGCAAAAGTGATCCGAAATTCGGTTTCCAAGTCCATAGGTGAATGATGAGTTACCTAGCAGATTGAAAATAAAGTCTCTCCGATAGATGTTTGCAAAACATTTGACAATTTCAATGAATTTATTGAACCTTACAAGACGCAGACTCTGCTAATGGATGACTTCTATGACATCAAGTTACTGAATGGGCCGACTGATTACAGAGTTATTGGATGACTTGATGACAATGTAGTTAACATTTAGTTTGGGTGGTCGCAGACAGAAAAGTTAGGAATTTCTGTATTGTTATTAACGGAGCGATCCGAAAAACTGGGCAATACTTTATGCCGTCGATCATCACATTTACCAAAGAGAATCAGGAAATCCTATTTTTATATTCGAAATCAATTGACACACAAAAAGTTGACTGGAAAACTGGTAAAACTTATCTTTGTAGTTGCCACTAGCCACCTTATTCAAACCAAGTTCGATTGTAAAACAATCGTCAAAAGGTAAGCAACGGTAACTAGAAAGTGGCTAATTAAACACTCCCGACAGTAACTTTCATCATCTGTTGTTTTGAGACAGCGAAGAATAAACTCGTTTTAACTTTTGTTACAGGCCAGTCTCTGTCGATTTGACTTCTCATAGCTGATGTTATAAACATCCTAGAGAGAAAACTCGTTTAGGTGTGAAAGGGAATTACTTTCGGTGCATCAGTGATGAGGATATTTCAAACAGTATCGAGAAATCAAAGTATCATACCATACGTAATTTGTAAGTGATTGAAATTCAAAAATAGAACTGTCGGGAGTGTTTCTAACGGTCCTCAAGATTGGCTGCAATGGTAATCCCAATTGTTTATATAATGAAGCACTAGATGTTATTCACACTAATAAGATGACCAAACCAGTCATTTTTGGAGACCGTTAAAAAGTTGTTCCGTGCAACACCGATTGTGAAATCTTTTCTTCGGCAGCCCTCCGCAAGAACCTTCCAGCACTCGCCCCCAGCTATCCTCAAATGTTTTTCTGTTTCCAGCCACTTTAGTCTACGATACACTCACATGTTGAAATTTCTTCTTGCTGTTCAGGTGAACCCACTGGGTTTTAAAACGCCTACTCAATCAGGGGCACCCGTTTTCGAGTTAACCAGTCTAAAAGTTTTAAAACCCGAATAGGCCTCGATTTGCAGTCGCTTAGGAAGAGCGGTGGTGACTTATCTGTCACATTCATCTCACTATCCAAGTTAACGTTCTCGTCCTGTTGCCTGTCTCGTAATTTCTACATTTCTTCTAAATAAGGATACTTACTAAGACATTTGCCCTTGTTTAGATCACTGCCCTATTTATCGCAATGCTACTCAATATCATACACTCTTCGTGTATAAAGTTCATAGCCTAAATTTTGAGTTTTCAGACACCCACCCTAATCGAACCAATAATGAGATGTACTGTAACAGTGGCAGAGGTAAAAGCTATCGTTGGTTGACCCAGCATATCGTTTTCTCTAGAGTTGCACCTCAATATCATCAAACAAATTCATCAAAAGTTGAAGACAAAGCTTACCGAGATTGCGGTACAATTTGAAGGGTTAACTCTTGGACTTCCGTATTCAGAGACGAATGAGGATTGATACGTCTGACAGTATGTCATGATCCGCATTAGATTTCACGTGGTATCATGCTGATGTTAAGTCTCGACCTTTGAACCCAATTTGGCGGAACATCGAAACACATCAATGATCATTCTATGAGCAGCTACCCATGGAGATCACGTGAAAGGCTATAACGTGTCTTGTGGGAGAACATTTCCTCTAAGCCCAACATGCTAATAGTAGGTAAAAACAAATCAAAATCCCGATCATTAAGAGCCCGTATGTAATTGACGTGGGTCCTAAGTATAAAGCCACGGGGGCTTCAGTCGATCTCTACGAAAAATCTGCTTTCTGTCTATACCATATTGGCCTTTTGGCATTTTCGTTGTGAAATTTAAAGCTTTTCTTCCAACTTATGTGATCTGGTTTATCTGATCAGCAGCCCGAAATTCCAGAGCTGGTATTATGTGATTCCCGGGATCACTAACAGTTGGACTGCCTTGCTTAGTCTTCTTGATCGTGTGCTTCGCAATGAATTGCTCTGCAGCTGACTGTTACCGTCAGTCTTCTGCATGGGGAGATCTACTAACATAATTACTGACGGAAAAGTGAAGCATTCATCCAGACAACAACATTGTGTAAAATAATAGGACCCAGAATATATATCAAAAACAGGGGCTTTAGTCCATTCGCTCATAAAGAGAACTCATGGATCACGACCGAGAAATTCATATAACATCCTACTCTGATGAGTTCAAAGCTGTCGTCTTGTCAGTCCCCCCTCCCTCTTTATGGACAAAGCACCACCAATTTTAGAACATCGAGGACCCCAGAGGCAGCCGAGCCGTTGTCATCCGCTCTCTCTCTCTCTCTCTCTCTCTCTCTCTCTCTCTAGCAGATAGCAGTTAAAAACTGATCAATTCGTAAAGATACCGATTATTTTAGGAAACGAAGTAACCCGACAAAGTAAAATCAGTGCAAATGAAAACATCCGGCCCCTTTTGCTGAAGCTAATATTTTGAATTAAAGAACTGGCTCCCCGATTTCAGCGCATAAATAATTATCAGCAGTCTGGTTAAAGCAGTCTCTGAAAATAATTTCGTTCAACTTTTCAAGCGGCACTTTGCGGTTCTAGTGTACACATGATTTTTTTTAACCATGTAAATTAGCACCAAATCTTATTTGAGTTTACCTTTAAAAATGTAACTGACAGAGGGTACAATTAGATTCCTTGAGAATCATCACACTTTATTACTTTATACTGCGCGAATCCATCCCTTTTGTGGACGGTAAATCATTTACAAATTTTCGGACTAGTCACATGATTCCCCATCGACTGATTTTCATCTTTGCTTTTCAGCCAAAGGGCAACAGTTAGTTTCTGTCAATGGCTAGCAGTCCTGCATTGGGACTGGCTCAGTATGCAGAACGAGAGAAGTGCGAATTTAGTTCACCACATCCTTAAACACCCAAACGAAAATCGGAGCGGATTAAGAAAGTTAAGTTCAAAAGTTCTGGATACCTTCTTTTAATCCAGATAGATAAGAAATGAATTCTTTTCAAAACCGACAAAGGCCATGTTTATTATGATAATAACGTGAGTCAGTCACTTTCTCCAGAATGACATTTCACGCAGGACGTCTGAGACGTGTTGGAATTCTTATGTTTATGGACAAATGTCGTTTGTCTGGTAGACCGATTCCCTCTGTATGTGAATAAGTGGATGCCACCGCTTCCAACTGACGAATTGTAAGTGATCAGCATCTATTTTATCTGACTGCCGATTAATACCTAATTTATTGATAGGTTCAAGGTACCGGATGTGAATGAAACAACACCGACGCAGTCCGATCGAATTTATTTCTCGTTGTGAAACGAACAGATTATTGTCCGACAAACCCGCTTACTGGTCCCCGGTATGATGTCAGTTGTTCGTTTTGTACCATTTTCAGTCATACCAAACGTTTGTTTCATGATGGGACTAACGTGCGTGTGAAATAACTAAGAGCCACTAGGTAAGTATGACCGAATATGCTAAGTTTTTCAAGTGGATAATACATTCACAAACGAAGTCATTTTAATCTTGGTCCATTTGTGCTGACGTTTCGGAGATTAGTGCCAAATGGCAAAGAATGGTAACGACAAAATATCCGTTCACTTTCCGAAGCGTCTAGGCATCGGCTGAAAACGAGTCAATCTACCTTTTGTTCGTCAAAACAACAGTTATTTTTTTCAATTTTTCACAGGAGGACAGTGACTTATGAGCAGCAACTGTTCGATACCGAATGCGCGCCGGTTTGTTGCTCCCGCAAATGGCCCCTGAATGACAAGTTTTTGACGTGGTGAGTTTTACCCAAGCTCACGGGTGCGGTCTCGCCAAAACGTCGTATGCGACCGAGAAACTTCCCGAAAATAGCGGCCTGAATCACCCAGTCAGATCAAGTGTTCCTTCGTTTCCATCTGCGCAGCCCGTCTGGAAAATTGCAAAACTCATGTGTACACGAGAGAGTAAACCAATTTTGCTACCTTGTCCACAGCAAGTGTACAGAGGACTCGGCAGCTGAACGGATTTGAGTTGCCATCACACTTTACCTGAACCCTATTTCTCTTGCCAGTTTGCTTCACTTGTAAGATGAAGTCGCCTGAAAAGAAAATTTCAGCTACCGGTCCATGCGTAAAATATCCACAACATTGAACATGTTAACCAAGCAAAACTGGGGTGAGCACGATTTGCGTAGAACAGCAGTAGCCAGAATCAAAAACTCATCTAACATGCAACGCCACTCGATTGATCTTACGTTTCCTTTAACACTCACCGGTCCGCGAGCGTGTGGAAGCGCGCACTCATACAATAGCACACATGCACGCACGCGCACAAACAGACAAGCGACCACGCATGCACGCATCGTCTCACGGCGACTGGTACACGTGCATAGGAAGGATAAATGCGCGAAATTGGCATCCAAACTAAAGGGAAGTAACCAATTGCATGCAGAAATAAGTCATCAACCTAAGCAAGTAATTGTCTACTCTCAAAGATAAACGTTTTTCTGACGGGTTTTCCCGGGTTGTATTTGTCCAGTCAACACCGTAATCATACTGTTAGAAAGGAGTGAGCCATGACAAGAGTAGGCAAGCCTCTTAGCACGCAATTAGGCCCGGTCCTCCCTTCTTTCTAATCTGGAGTTGAATGCGTGCAAAATCGAAGCGTATGGGGATGCACAAGATTGGTTACACCGAGGAAAGGGCAGGAAGTGGTTACTGAAATCTAGGTATTATTTCACCTGGTTTGACGTGTGTGGCATCCTCCGTTGGGACAGAATGAGCATGGGGAGTTTGTTGGTTATAGTCTAAATAACAATGAAATAAAAAAAGCATCGAACGAAATGTATTAGCCTCCGTGCCCAAAAAACGGATTAACCATATGGAGGAATTTACAAAAATTACACTGCTGAACAGACAGGAGAACGAAAAGAAACCGAGATTTAACAAGAAAACAAGTAATATCGTCCTTAGTTCACCTATTGAGGGAAGCAAAGCATGACCATTTCGCGTTAAATTGAGCGGTATATCAATCGTGAATGAAATCTTTTTTCAACCAGAATTATGGCGTGTTTTTTATTAGTTGTTAATGAAGGACCCAATTGGTCTAAAGACCATGATGTTCGAAGCGCATTCATCCCTCCCCGTTCGCGCCCTAAATGAGGTGTAAAATGTGCACATTGCCACTGAGCCGCAATAAGGATGAAACAGCTGTGCGGTTTTTTCTTGAATTTCAGTAATGGCCTCAGCATTCAACGGCTATAGTGAATTACTGCATGAAGTCATCAACAGCAAAATCAATAAAGGGTTTAATTAGGCGACCATTCGTTTTCCGTGACCAGACTGTCCAGTATCGTTTGACAATAAATCTGCCTCAAGAAAAGTTACCCACGCAACCTTAATGGTTCTATGTATTTTATATCGACATATGCATGAAGTTACCAGATACTATGCAGTTGATTGACAGACCACTCGTGTTTTCGGGTGTGCTGTCCCTGTTGTTGCTTATGGTCGCGTTATGCATGAACTTGGCCTATTGCGGTTGATTCATAATTTTCATCCACTTGTATCATCTCCGCGAGTCTATTTTGGCCCCACGATTTGTGTCCATCGATTATCGGAACACAATTTTTACTTGTGACCACAGTCCCGGAATTTGTGGTGACCAACTGCTTTTTTATGTCTAATCATAGTAAACATTATTATTATCTAAATACCTGTGTTTCCACGTAGAAAATTCCTAACTAGGCGTTGGACCCTTCTTTGTTTCAGTGAAATCACATGAGAGATACTCACCAGGACTTCTATAAATGTAGATAATATGTATTACTATTATTGTTATCACTATAATTATACTATTATTGCCATTGCAAGGTAATGAAACCACATATCGCTATGCTTTATATTGGAAATACTATCGAGCCGACCTAAAACAAATGCATATAAAAACATGTTTCACTGCGATGTCATATTCTGCAAGCCACCTTTGATTCGAACAGACTAAAAACAGCTTTTATTTGTAGTTATTCAAGACAAAATCCTGATTAGTTTTGTGAATTTAGTTTATACTATGTTATTTTATTGATCAGATGTTGTTTTCCACTGAGTGGAACATAAACACTTGGACAGTAATGGCTCTGTGAATAAACGTGAATGTTTTGCAATCGTTGTTGACGAAACGTACTCTAAACTTTTCTAATATTATGCTAAAAAACTATGAAATTATCTGAAAGAAAATAAATGTTTTGCACATGCAAATAAAGAAGACAAAAGCATTCATATATCGCTTTTCGTTTTCTTACATGTCTAAGCGATTCGTTCAATCTGGAATTCTTAAATTGGCAAAGATGGGTCTGTCTTTTCAATACTTCCCAGCAGCTCAATGCAGTACGATTGAAAAATTACTACGGCCTAAATTCAGCAAGCTGGCGATAAAAACAAAATCAGCCGTGGTGAATGTGACGATTAGTCGTACGAAGCGCATCCTCACTGAGAACGAAATTCAACGGTGTTCTACGACTTGCACGGTGCACTAAGATCATGAAGTCCTGCAGAAGGAATTTTCGTATATCGCGTATATCGAGTACTGGCCGGATAAGAACTACCGACAAGACAGACGTGCATTAACCACTTTGTAACCTTCAAATGTAAGTAACCTGTGCATTTCAAAATTCATAAAAGGTAGTATTGGCGAGAACCTCTTGACTCATTATCAGCTAATTGTTTTAAAAACAACTTCAAGTAAAAAATCGCATCTGGTCACTCTCAGTGTAACTAGGAAAATCCAGTGATCAAGCAGACATTCTGTTTTGATAGGTATGCAACTTAGCTTAGTGCACAAATTAATTGCTACTGAAGAAATTCCACGCCGAGGCCCAGAGTAGAACGTCAATCGGGGCAGGGTAACACCACCATGTTCCACGGTGAGGTACAACAGAACGGATAGTCTTTTCTCAATTGAAACTAGAATTGTTCCGTCTGCATGAATACCATGTCTAACTGACTTTCTTTTTCTTCCTATTTTCTCCAGGTTTTCAGTGCCTGAAGTGTTGTTGTTTACATATTTTTGTAGCTTTACTGAGCCAAGCTCATGGAACAATGATCGATTTGGAACTCATCAACTGCGCGTTAATGGCCTCTCTCCAAACAATCTCGTGAATGTGAAATCAATGGGGCCATATACAACTCGCGCTTACACTCTACACACACCGCAGAGCTCATCATGTGATCAATAGCACAGTACTCATACATCAAATCTCATGACTTCAGTAACAAATACATGGCAAGTTCTACGTTGGGCATGATGAATTGCTTAGAACCATTTGTGGTGCATTACTAGCTAACCGCATGGACCACAAGCACTTAAAACAAACAAATATCAATGGTCTGCAAAATAAATTATATTAAACTAAAAAGAAGTTATTTCTTCTCTCTTTTGGGTTTTAAGGCATTTAGTTAGCCGTAGGTCATTCTAACTTTTAAGGGATTACTAGAAGCTATTACGGCGATGACTATCCATTGAGTCGGAGTGGTATCAAACAAACTTACGTTCGTTTGTGGACTGCGCATAACTCCTGATTCAGATTAGAATTTTCTTCGCAAATGAAAATGCAGGTTTATTCGCTGAGACCTAATTAATTTCCTTTAAATAATCTAACCAAGTAATAAGAAATAACTAGCTGTGACGCAAGAAGTCGTCTGAGCAGGAGGGACGTCGCCAGTGTGCAGATATCTCGGATGATAGATCACATTTGTCGGTGATTAAGACTCCTCTTTCTCGCAAAACATCATCTAGATTTCCGACCGCAACCGAAAAGCTGTGGTTACCTATTGCTTTCAAAACCTTGCAGGGATAAAAAAACAGTAGTGATTTCGTGATTTTCATCGACCCAGTGCGAATTGATCAATGTCTCTCTTTTCTGATTTTGATCGCAAAATGCGAAATCTTTCTCCCATTGGTTGCCGTTCGCTCGGGAGTTCAGTAAATAAACAAACTGTACTTCTCTCATGCGAAAGAATGCTTTCTTTCCTCCGTCAGATCTTTACGAATAAAAATAAAATTGTATAACCATTCAACAAGAAAGTATTCTGCCCATGGTATTTTTTTCTAAGTCATACAGAAAGTGACAAAGTGAGACGTGGTTCTAGTTCTATGTTAGCCCACATAACCATTACTTTTGTCGCGCATTGTGGATAGATTAATAAGATTAAAACAAATCAAGAGGAGAGGGAAATAAGGGAAGCGGCGGTGCACGATATCTGCGCCTGCTTTGGCTACTTGGAGATTTAGTCTTCACACTGAGATCACACCCTCCCCCTCCCGCGTTTTAAAGAGTTGGTATAGAACAGGCATTCTATCAACCGGCCGTATACAGGTCTCGTCGAAACTCATGCAATAAACACCATGGTAATAGATTCTGATTCGCGGGGCAACAAAATGAAGAAACAAATAAATAAATTTGTATTCGTTTTATTCAGCAGGAACTGGCAAATTTTTTCATTAATCAATCGTAAACCTTGCAGTTTTCTAGCCGACAAATAGGTTGGAAATTTATCCGATATTCCATTCTGGCAACCACACATTTCTTTCAACCATGACCCATAAAAAGCTCTCTAGCAAGAATAAAAGAGGATTTATTTAAAAATTTGGAGCATGTAATGATAGAAGTTCAGTATCACTAAGCAATGGAAATCGATCAGCTTGCCAGTATCTTTCAGTAGTTTTCTAGTCGTCCTGAAGTAATGTCTAATAACTCCATTGTGAGATGGAGTTTACATCAAACCCCAAAGGTTTAGAATCCCTAAGTCAGTATCCACTGGTTAGGTAGACTATTAAGTTATCAAGTCAGAACATTAAGGATATTTTGGATGCAATCAAGTTCCAGGTGGTGTCGCACTTTTATAATGAAACATCCTCTGAACTAAAGTTTGCCTTTATCGAATTCGTATCAGATTGAGGGACAATAATTCCGCTCAGGATAACTTGTTTACTAAATTCTTATAGTGGGGAACAAGGAGCCTGTTCCAAACAATTTATTTTTATACTGCCCACAATCTAACAATCAGGGGAATATCTCCGCCGCAGCGGCGACAAATTATCTTTATCCAAAGTGCGTTCTCTTTTGATGGGTTTGTACGGTTTCCTCATCTTAGTCTTTGAAGGGTAAACAATTTGGAAGGGAATAAAAGAACCGAAAACTTTTTAAAAAATTTGCTTCCAGTTTTGAATTTTTCGGCAGGTCACCACATGGTATACGTTCAACAAGAAAACTAATGGGTGACTGGATTAAGATCCTCAGCATTTTTTACCATTTCGAATTATAATTATATCACTTCAGTTGTTACGCAGTTATTCCGTTCATCATACTCGCTGTTGCTTGGAGTGAATAATTATTACTCAACTCTTTGGATGATAGGGCGTGAAATATTGGTACTAATCTGTATTAGTACATGGGGAAAGAATTTTTGTCGTAAGATTTTATTGCGAACATTAAATCTCTGTGGTCATTTTTGGATGTGATTGATCTCTTCCACAACAGACATGTTCATGGCATAGCTGATTTCGTTCAGTTTAATGCAAGTGGTGGGCTTGTTCAGTTTAAACACTTGTAATTGCTTAAACATGAAATTTTAAACTGGCCGATGAATTTAACCACCACATGATCCTCTTCATTGAAGCAACAAGCGATTTCGCTGTTTCTCGCTCACTGGGCCACCGCGACGAGAGCAAACTAGGCGATCAACGCAGTGCGCTTAAATGACCCTGACGCGAGGTCAGCTTTGGTATAGACCAAGTTCATTCTCAAACGAAAAGTTTCCTGTTCGTGATTAGCTATGATTATTAGAGCCCCGACCCTCAGCTTGGGAACACAAGCGTAATTGTGGACGGGATAGTCAATAAAGTAAGCGTATTTTTCATTGGGCAAGTATGATCGTTATCGCTAATGAATGCAACCTAGGATAAATTCTAAGACCATTCTAAAAGCGTTTATGAAATATTCGCACACTAATAGTTTTGTTTTTTCACGTCCAAACGTGTCAAGATCATCCATGATTAACTGAGTTCACTAATGCTTACAAACACGTATTAAGGGGAACCTGTAAATAATTTCATATATATGATGATACTTCTTTATTCCTCGCAAATACTAAAAACCTAAGAATTTTACAGGTGACAGAATTGAATGCATTCAAGTCGGCGTTACCTGTAGTTATTCTGATCACTAAGGTATTTAGGGTTGCAAATGGACCAGTCACTTTTACACCCACTTTTTATGAATTCAACACCAATTACCATGTGTTTTGATGGCACACTCCCAGCAGTTATGCATCATTGCGCTTAACACCGACCGGCCATTATGTGTCTTTATTCCAATTAAATCCTTACTTTATCAGGTAATTATTAGAATAGATAACTGGATTGTGAATGGCTAGCTGGAAACGGTCAATATTTTGTGACTTGCTCCAATGATAACCTCAAATTCTCAAGCCAGTTAACTTACCAGTTGAAGTGAATGATTTGGCCACCAATCCTGTCCGGTTTCAGTTCAGCTTGAAGGCCGATCAACACAAGGAACCAGGAGTCTGGACTTATAAGTGTAAATTTTATTGAAAAGCTAAGGAATTATTTCTCTAGTATTGCCCCTACAGGAAAAAGTTTTTACAGGTTTGATTTTTATTCTATCATGCCATGATTATTTTTTGATTTTCATTCCATTTTCTTATGCCTCTTGCTGTTTCAAGTTCCTGATAAATGCTTTTTCCCTAGTCAGCAAAGATTTAGGCAACATCTGGTCGATAGATGAGAATTATTTTCACCGACTTCTTATAGATCAACCGATTGGGAATTACTGACAGTTACGGGCGATAATGTCGATTAAAATTAAGAGATCAAACGGGAAAATGAAAATTATTTTGTGTAATAAAAGTTGCAATCAACGCGAACAAAATCTTCCCCAGTTCACTTCCAAAACTAGTGAATGTGGTGTCATAAACCACGGTGCATTTGCGGAAGCCTGTTAAAGGGCTGATTCCTTTGCACTGGTGTGAACCCGCAAGCTTTTTGAATGCCAAAAAAATGGACTAATCCCACAATTAAAGCGAGATCGCACTGAAAGAACAGTGACCATCGATAGGGAAATTTTCCGAAATCACTTAAATATTTTGGCCATAAGATATTTCCGGGTTAGGAATACCTAAAAATCTGTCGCTTTTTATTCATTTGTCTTATTTTTTCACAAAGGGGATCGCTGTGTTATTATTATATTATTTTCAAACGTACTTTTTTCTTTTTTAAAAGTAAAACCCAGATTTAGGTTTTTTGTGACTCTTGTAATACTGACTAAAATGATTTCTGTACTCCATGCAGGATTGGAGTGCATTCGAAACCGTTGCCAAAGGTAAGGGGATTTTAACAAGGGCTGTGTGCATTGTTGCAGTTGTCAAATACATGGCCACCAAGAACTGATTACTGCTAAAACCTAGTAGACGCGCTCGAGATAATTCTAAACAGTAAATTTTGGATGCAAACAATGCATCCAAAAATTCGTCGTTGAATTCTTTTTTTTTGGTAGGGACTTTAAGTCCATACACGCCAGAACCTATCCGCACAGTGATTTTCAGGTGTTGGAGCATCTGAACTAAACAGTCGAGCGTTCATTTGCTTTCTTTCATTCTCTAACCACTTTCCATTATTCTTGGCAAAACACCGCTATTTCATGTTGATCATTTGCCACAAGAAGTGCACTGTCAGACAGTAAAATGTCAAAAGGAATACGGACATGGACATAGTAACTCAAAATTGGACAGTTTTGCTGTTGGTTCCATTTCTTCTTTATATGCGATTATGCGACAGTAACGAAGTGATAGACTTTTTATGATAGTTAAAATAAAAATGTCCCTGGTTATGTATAATCACACGCGCGAAGTACCGAGGTAAGCCGGATCGCAAACGTCGCTTCAGACGACAGGACCACTGGGAATTGCCGTTTAAAGTTCAGTGTCAGTGCTCGGAGAAATCTGGATGTAATGGGCGGTTTGATAGTATTTTTATGAATGCTAAAACGTTTTTCAACCGGTAGTATCGAACCCATAACAGCCATTCCCGGCATGATTGCTAAACTTTTCTGCATTTTTGTCTGCCTGTATTTCGTTGTGTAAATTACCGTAGGACAAACCAGTTGCCTGCCGGAAAAATTTCGATTTCATCACAAAAAGTCACGTTTGATCGACTGAGTTTCGGTACGGTCCATGTAACCAAATCATGCTACGATTTAATTTCCTAGGCAAGATCAATACTATTAAGGAAGACAGTTAGTGACTGGTAACTTACTGCATCCAAACAATTGTCACTGTTTTTCCCAATTTGTGTTACCGCTTTGTGCTTGAGGCAGACTTAGTCAAAACCCACACTTGTTTTCGCGGGAAATATCCGAGAGTGAGTAGCTTTAACTGATTATTATCGCTTGCTTATTGTGAGGAAATACCAGCTTCATTTCAACGACTACGATTAACTATTCACTGCCTTCAAAATGCACAGTGTCAAAGGGTAATGTATGGAATTATTGATTTGTGGTCTTACATCAGCTTAGAACATGAGTGACGCTGACAACACTGTGTGCATCGGTTAGTCTGACATTTACGTCGTGCGTTTCTCAGCACTGATAGAAGTGATTATATCGCTGTTCGCTACTCACTCATTCCACCGTCCCTTGACATTTCAGCAATTGAAAATCAAAGTTATTGGAAAGTTGCTGAGCATGTCTGATTTACGCCACCGTAGATTTTGTTAGCCAATGAAAAATTTCGTCCTAGTTACATTCCACACTTGGTTCGATTGAAAGCTGCCCTAATAAAGGTCGTCTGAAGTCCATGAACAGCCGGCTCATTATTAATTCCATCAAGATCGACTTATTTTTGATAAATACGTAGTTCTCCATAGCACTTCTTATGGTGCATCAGTTTCCATGTTCACTCTGCTCCTTGTCGAGATATGATACTTCGCAATGATTTAAGTTTACATGTGCTGCCTTTGACCTGTGCGATGAAAGAATGAGGAGCGCGAATTCAATCCCCTCGTGTTAATTTTTTTTAGTTTTAACAAATGATTTATTTCTGCGAGGGACGCTATATCAGATTAAAACTGAGATACCAGCAGAAAACTAATCTGCATTACCTCGCAAAACAAATTAATTTAATGTGCTTTGTTTTTACTTTCCTTTTGTGAGGTTATCACACCAACCGCGGTTAGAGTTTGATATGAATTTAAAGTCCAACTAGACATGGGAGACGGTCCGAGTTGGAACCGGTCGGCCGAAGTTAGAGAACAACAAACAGACCGTTTAGACTACACGTGTTGCACTTCATCTGAGGCTCATGAGTAGTCCGGGGTCATTATAGTAATGACGTAAAAGCGAGTTGTGTGCACATTGAAGACAAAACGGGTGTATCAATAACAAATAACCTGCACCACAAACTTTCAGCAGAAAGAGAACTAACTACTAGATTAGCGTACCCATCACCTGCATTAATGTAGCGTTTTTGCAACAAGCTACATTTAGTGTCACAACATAAACATTCAGGCTTGTATGCAGTGCCAGTGTAGTTAGCAAGATATTTCCCGTAAGTAACTACTGAACATGTCTTGTTCCCCCTTATTAAATTAGAAAACGGTAAGCTTGAAAACCTTGGGAAAATTAAGATTAAAAACTATTTAGAATCAAGGACGGCTAAACATGGGTAGAGTGGGGTTCTAATTTTCTGTTTTGATAGCTCGGTATTCCGGATTTGTAGTCTGTGCTTCACTCCCTACAACATCATCACAGCATTTGCGATGATTTGAGACCATCTTTTTAGATCTGAGTTTCACCTAATACCATCCCTTGATTTGAGTACTTCGACTACTCTCAGGAACACCGTTCATATGGATATGAAGGTAGCAAATTGAACAATCCAGCCCGTTTGAATAGCGCTAAGACCACAGCTTCTTCAACCATAGCTGAATTGCATTCCATCCGGGCTCGAAAATAATTCGCTTTAGGACGTGTGATAACTCTTTGCCTTTGCAGCGGTCTGAAATTGTTCTGCGAACTGGGTAAAGTGGTGATCAAATGAGCTATCTAGGTCCCAAGAGGCTGAACCAACCAGTTTGATCTTGTTCCCATGTTCGTTAACGTAGGTGGAGGCAACGGGAAGCAGCTGACTTTAGCAGCCTTTGGTGGCCCTATCAACTTCAACCACACGCACCGGCACGAACACAAACGATATAAGTTCGATTACTACGTTAGTGCTCGGTGCTTCACCAACGTCAAGGTAAATGTTTCTATCAATTCTTTGTTCAGCGTGGAGAGAGGGAATGCTTAATGTGTACACTAGTGCAGGCAAAAGCACAACAAATTGACGTAAAATAACTTCGTCTGCTGTTGTCATTCATCACTGTCGCCAATAAAACCGTTCACAGTCGCGACATAATCAGTATAACAATTCATCTCATGACCGTCTGGTTAAAACCCTCAAAACTCGCTCACTGTTCCCTTTCATTGTCTTTTCTGGCCGTGCTCCGGTGTTACGAGATCTTCACTGTTAAAGCAACGAGTTTGCTAGTCAGATTGCATCCAGTGATATCACCCCATTATTTGTAACTCCTCGTCCTATCCCGCAATTCTGGCCCGTGCACAGTTGTCCTACTTCGCTTGCCAAAATTCAGTACCCCAAGTGAACAAAACACACCAGCTGTTGGACAGATGCCAATAAACCAACAGCACCTGGGCAGCATTTGCCCCGCAAGCGCTAACATTTCTTCCTACACATCCAGTCGGGAGTGTCTTATTTAACGATTCGAGCAGTTGCTGTTACATTGGTCTTGTTTAGTCCGACTCGTTTTGCGATGCTTTCTGTTTGTACCCAATTTGCGCAATTCCGACGCAGTGTATGGTGCAAATGCGTTTCTTACAACTGACTAGACATTTGGATACAGGAATGCAAAGGAAAGGGGACTTACCATACCAATGCAACCAAAGCGCGCAGGCTGACATAACTGCTAAACAGGATAGACCAGCTAGGTAGTCAAGTAAATATGTCCACTGAAGAAGTGATTTTTGACTCGTTTGCTATCCCAGTGCGAAATGTTGCACCGCTATCTTTGAATTTATAAACCATAACAATTTTCTGTGTGGTTATCAGTTTTGGATAATGAGAGTAGACTTGAGTGCAAGAGTGCTTTTGGTTTCCTTGATTTTGGTCCAACATTTGGCTCTAAGAATTTATCTCACTTAGTCTATGTCGAACGCGGTTTTTCACCGATAGTGCTCTAGTTCGAACTGTGTTTGGTAGTTTCCTACTCCCCGTCTGTATTCCATGTAAACCAGATAGAAAAACATGATTCCGCGAGACCGAAGAGAATCGTACTCCAGCGGTTCATTTTGGTGGAGGTTACTTGCCACGATTTGCGAAGACACGGCTAAATCGATCCACTTGCTGGGCAGTCCAAACACTGGTATCCTTGGGAAGCAAAATATCGAACCAATTATCATACAACTTGCGCTTCTGACCATGTTCATTCCCCTCAGCACTGGTAGTGATGACGTCTGGTGCATAGAGGGATGACTGTAAACGTCACGTGTCCATAACTTCCACCAACCTAAGTGGTGAATCACTGGGACTTGCAGTCTGCTAGGTCGCGTTCCTGCACACCGCAATACAGATTTATGTTTATTTTACTGGACAGTACCGTTGTCGATCCTGTGCTTTCGCATGCATGCGTGCGCATGCACATACACAAACAAAAACATATTCAAGCTCCATTAAGTACCAAAGTCAGGAATGGTCATCGTACTTATTTTTCGTGGCGTGCTGCTAGCATTCACAGTACTTGTTTACTTCCTCATGCCTTCCGATCAAAAATAATTCTTCCGAATTAAACGACCAATCAGCGCTGAAGGATCATTTCTTCACGGTCATTAACCAATTCCACGTGTAACTGAAGAATCATTCGAGTGTTCATCTCGCTAGTTATTTGGCCCTAAAGAATGTTTGCAAAGTTCCTGATCAAGACGTCCATACACAGCCTCTAGTTCCGAACATCATACTTCCTGCTGTTGTTACTACTGAGATTTAGGCAACACCAGGAATAACAGTTGTCTACTGGTCTTCGTCCGATGATTTGAAGAAAGGTGAAAATGAAAATTATTGACGACTTTTGTTTCCTTTTTCGTCTTATTTTTCATCCAAAATTCTCAAATGTGGCCCATATTCAACTGAACGCAGTCTGAAATCGCTCAGTAGAAATCCATTGGCAAGTTTTGTTGCTTAAGAAAATTTCGTGCACGATTTTCCGACTCACATATGACCTGTCTGAAGTTAGTTCTGACTCCCCAGTTCTATCCACATATCAGATCCTCTTCCATCAGATCACCGCATACAAGTAGAGCCTTTTTGCCTCTCTTAACGGCCTACTTATAAATCATGATCAGATGATACGCGATCATCAGAGATCAGGAATATTTTAAACTCGCCCTAGCAGATTCCATTCTCCTTAATCTTCCTACTCCTGCTTCCGCTTCATAGCCCTTAAGCCATGATATTTTGCTACATTTGTTCACTTTGTCTTGTTTCGTTTAAGTGCGCCGGAACATTACCATTGATCGAGAACGTAGTGCAGTTCTTCTAACATAATTTGTATCGATCTGCGGTCACCGAATCTTATGTGAGAAACTTCACCCAGCTGATGGGCGTTGTTTCACGTTGATCGCAGTGCGAATCCCCCAGTTCATCCTAATTTGGCTTACAAAATCTGGGACAGCCGCAGCAGCTTTTTGCGAGTAAATTACAAATCAGTGAAAGCCCACGCCAAAGCAACCAAAATATGTACAATGGTTAATTTCTTTTAGGTAACAATCTTTTGGTCACCATGGAAAACCAGGGATACACTTCTGTGGAACTGGGCTATCTTCATCAGAATCCACACGATCAACATCGTCCATATACTCGGCCTTATTTGGAAAACAGAAACCTTTGCTCAAGAAGAAACAGAACCACAATGGGCTGCAATTGGTATGTGAAAGTCACAGTCGGTGATCAAGCGACATTAATGACGAAACGGCATGAGCCAAAAATGTGTGACACCGTAAACCGACTCCCAGGCGCAGTTACGAGTCGCCATCTGAAACATAGGAGTTCGAGTCTTGTTTGGCAAGCTTCATGAGTCTCGAGCACAGCTCGTGTTGACTGCTTAAAATTAAGCCATTCTTCTTTACAGTGGTTCGATGATTTTCCTTGCCAAGTTGAGCATGGAAATTGAGAGGTAAACAGGTGTGCATACACTATTCTTTTATTTTGTTGTGCACATCTTTTAGCACTTCTAGTTGTTGCTTTTCACATCCTCATCACTCATCCACCCAATAATAATATTCATAATGCTTACAATATTAGCGACTCGTATGTTAAGCCCGATATGACAACCAACGCACTGTCATTCACGTTGTGGACTACAACTGCTCTTGTTGCCACCATTGCTACCACTACCGTCAATACCGCTGTTGCCACTCCTACTTCCTCTATTGCTGCCACTATTAATAACTCTACTAACAAAATCAGTACTAGTACTATTAATTGTACTTTCATAGAAAAGTCCTTCTATATTTTAACAATATTTTAGTGACAGACACAAACGGCTAGTGATTTAATACAGGAATACTGAACGACAACGTCTGTTTCACAGTTTACCGTTAAGTTACTGGATTCGACACCAAGTAACCCGATAGTCAAGGAACAATGGAGATGTTTTTATGAGACGCATTCTGGTAATATGATACGTACATCGTTAGTTTCATGATGTGATTTCACTTATGATTTGGAACTTCAGGTGATGCTCTCTTCACGGACTAACATCGATCCGCAACTGTAAACCAGCTTCGTTAGGGGGATAATAACACCCAAACGGCTGTTACCCGGTCTAAAACTGTCTTTACGGATGATTGTTCATACAAGTATGTAGTTGGTCCCAGGTACAACAGTTCCAAGAAATGAGTTATTGGACAACACGCAGTGAGAAGACATCAACGAGGAGAAAGATGAGCGCTCTTCGAAACTGCCTCCCACAGTTCCAGTTAAACACTATGCGACTCTAGGCGGGGGCTGAACAATTGAAAGATGTGCAAATGTTTTCCTAAAGACTGAAACCACTTGCATCAAAAGCCGCCAACGAAAATTGCAACACACTGTAGGTGCATCACACACACAAATTACCGAATTTCAAAAAGCAAATACACATTGATGACCTTCTTCACTCACGTCTATGAAGTCACTCATGATCCTAACAATGCATTCACATCCAGTGTTTTTACTGCTAGGTAAATGCTACTCTATAGGTCTTCCGATTTAAATTATCGTTTAGACATTCCAATTTGTTAAATATTGTCCTCCTAGTAAACGAAATTTTTTCACATCAATGGTTATTCAACTAAAGCAACCATGTGATTTCCTAAACTTACTTTTACCATCATTAGCTTTGGTATCACAAGAGAAACTGTCGGGTAGCTACTGCCGTGGTGATCGCAAGAACAGAATGACCTATGGTTGAAAACAATTGCTGTTAAGCGATAAGCTCATAGTCTATTTTTGCAATTAGCTTGCGCTTCTCCTAGGTCAGGGCAGGATAGTTGATGAATCCGTCATTATCAGAATCGATTGCCACGAGAATACTGAGAAAGAACCGGGGTGACATGTGTTACCGTTATTGTGTAAACAACACACCATCTTTAACAGACGCCGACCTCTCGAATACCAGGAGTAATCTTTCTAGCGAAAAATTTATATTCAGCAAAACGGTGATCACGTCTCGGGAAATTTCGCCCACAGCAACCAAAACACTTGGATATTACATCATCTAAGGACACCACTGAGAAAGTAATACTGTCCTTCGCAGCGCAATGTAAAACACTTTTCCGTTGACTTTTGCCCGTAATGCTAAAACGTAAGTGACACTCATCATATGAAAATGATCGGTAGGGTATGATATTGCTGACCTACGCAACCGTGAAAAACTCTGATTTCATTCTTTTAGACTGCTTTTTCAAGGATAAAAGCCGAATGAGGGACTTACGACGACTAAGGACTAAATTCGCAAAGACTTGTCAGTCCACTCACCTGTTCACGACAAAAAGAAAATGATATTGGTTGTAAACTACATGGACATTTTCCCCAAAGATTTCGCGTTCATCTGGCAGGTGATAACGAGCAGGTTGATTCCCACAAAAAATGATTATTCACAACATTTCGGTGGGCCTGACGGAATAGACAGGACAACATATTTTGGAAGCGTTCGATAAATGAAGATCCCTTTCTGTGCACCAGCGTTTCTAAAAATCAATAGAGATTTTTTCCAGCTACCTAATTTCGTCACTTTTTGAAAGCCATAGTTAACCTGAATACTCGTTACTCGAATTTGTGTGCAGGATCTTTGTCACAGATGTGTTCACTAAGTTACTCAGTTAATAAAATCGCATCTTTATTGAATCAAGGGATCCTATCTGAGTTGATTCGTTTTTGATTGATCTTAATTTCGTATTTTGTTCAACCACAGTACCAGGTCTAGTTCTTGAACCGATGAAATTTGGCTAATGAAACATTGTTTTGACAGCAGCTGAATAAGACAGTTGGACAATGCCCTCTGAGTTTTATTTTATAGGTCATAAATTGGCTCTGTCGTCTTTTATTCGCCCGGTAATTAACGTCTCTGCAAAATATTCACGGGCTTGGTCACTATTTTTTCTTGTTGGCACCTTTGAGCATTTGCGTCAAGGGGGAGACTAAGTTGCTGAAAATAAACCAGTAGCACTTGTTATTTACTGTAGCTGAACTGAGACATCTTCGGATGAAAAATTTCCGAACCGATAATTGTAATCAATTGTTATATAACGACCGACGTTCAGAAGAAGACAAATTCAAAAATCACGTTTCCTAAATGACCTTGGACCTTCTGTCATTTTGGTCCAATCCCCAGGGTCTTTTTACCAGAAAAAGTCGGAAATATCACAATCAATACAAATTATATAGGTTTCGTGGACCGCAGACAACAAAGCGTTATCTCTTTTTTGGCACCCAAAGATATTATCCTCATTGATTTTGTCTCCTTGTGTTAACTCAATCATGCATTAGTAAGGGACATTCCCTAACGTCCATCGACTTTCGATGGTTTATTGATACTTTTCTGCCTCTATGGCAGTTCGGTTTCCTTTTTCTTAATTCCTCTTCCACAACAGCCAAAATATTCCCGCTTTTTTAAATCGATTAGAAGTCTTCTCGCCCCGACATCGTCTTTCACAAGCGTATTCAAACTGCGGAATTTGGACTTTTACATGTTCTGATGATCTGCCACAAACAGCCAATGACAGTTTTTCTGTTTTCGATTGTTGTTTTAGTGACTGAACAAGTTATTGTGAAAAGTATCCCGAATGATGACCCGATGAGGGACCTAAGTTAACTTATTTGTTAAATTTATTTATCGCATGTAGACGTTGTGCCGACTCCACAACTTCAAACCAACGGGTTTGTTGAGAACGTGGTTACTCAGTAGTGTTTTCCCGGCTAAGAACAATTACAGTCAGAAAAATCAGGTGATAGTTCAAAGTTGTTGAAGTAAACTACATGCAGTAGACTGGATGGATTATGTTTTTACATTTACCCTTGTTCAAAGAATTTATTTACCATGAATGCGATGGAGTGTTATCTTTCAGAAAACTTCCACAGCGAATGAAGACGCTCTTCAACACTTTTTGAATAAAGATTATAAATTAGGATTTCATAAGTTTTGTTTCGTTTAATAGTTCAGGGTACATCCATAGTACATGCAGTTTTGATATAGAAACCATGTATATTTGTATATATTCAACCGGAAGTAGCTGCTTCAGCCCACCTTTAAGTAACCATCACACAAATTTATCAACCTGCCTACTGGCCGGCACATCGTTCGAGTGTGCGAATGGACAAATCGTACATTTGTTATCCTCAGCTGACTTACCAATAGCCAGAAAAATAGCCGGATATTAATTGACAGTTGTGTGTCGGGCATCTTGAATGAACAGCCATAACTAGCCAGCTGATCGATCACCATTCAAAATACTGGTGATCACCTGTTTCGAACAAAGCTTCCAAGGGATTAGGTTACAGGTTAAATAACAGCTGATGTGCCTACGTCAGATTTACATAGGTAAAAATCAGCCACAGAAAAGAATAATTTTCCCCATTATTTAAAGTGATTTTTGATGGACTTTGGCCATTTTCCATTTTAGCTATTAAGGGTTAGTACTTGAGAGAATGTTGGTTAACCAACGTTGTTTGGTTTCTAAAGAAACGCACCTGTTTGAGAACGGGTAAACCTCTAGAAAATTACACTTGTAAAGCCTTTTCGTCAATTTTCATGCAGTAGAAAAGTAAGCAGTTTGTTCGTATTGTCCATTTTCTCACGTACACACAAGCAGGTATATCACAAGAAGGAATTTGCCGATGCATCGGAGCTTATATCAAACCCGTCACTGGCATCACTGCCCTGTGCGATGTGAAAGACAACTATGTCATGAAATGGGTAAAACATCTCGCGGTCAATAAAGAGCTTCTGGCTTCTCAGTACGCAGCATTCCAGGACTAAAAACATGGTTAAATTAAATGCCTCGATTGCTAGTGCGAGGCAAGTAAAATGTCAAATGATGATTCACTGCATGGAAAATCATTCTGTAGGTATCACCGAGCAGACTAAGCACCATCACAATAGAAACAGATCTGAATTGTCTTCACTTAGGCATCTAACGATTACAAGTCTACACTAACTGATATTCTCCTGACATATTCTAATACAATTCCTCCAAATAAAACCGATGACTTTATTCGGCTTTAGAAAACAATTCAAAGATTGATAACCTTATTTGTGTGACCATCACGGACTTTTAGGTGGTGACTTTATCGAAAATGTACCTCAATTAATCCAGTACACATTTTCAAATTGACCTTCGAATCAACTAGTCCTCAGTCCAAAGACTACTCTGTATTCTGTTAAAATTTTTGTTGCATCTAAAACAATCTAGCCTAACAGAATCAGGAATAAGTTCTCAACCGCTGCTTACAGCCAAAATGAACTGAACCTGATTTGTGCATGAGTTTAGTTGAAATGAAAAAGAAATTCCCAGTGACCGGCAAAACGTATTGAATGAAACAAGCTTACCGCTAAAAAGCAACATTTGACCTTGGAAACATCTAGCTGCAACACCTGGATAACATTTTGGTGCACTGCCTTCGATATGATGATTTGATTAAAGACCTTTAATTCATTCGAATAAATCACTTGGAAATGGCCTTCCAGATTTCCTTTGTAGCAAACAAGTAAACTCCGATATCATAAACTAAGCGAGTCAGTGTATATCTCGTATGTTTACTGCGGTGACTGAAACGTCCCCTAGATCCGCTGAATAAATTGGATAGAGTGACCAGCATTACCGACCGGCTTTCTTCTAGATCTACTAATCGGTACAATCCGGCTGATCAACACATTCAACACAGGCGGGTTTTAATTGCCCAGCTCACAATACTCTTCCTAGGTTTGGAAAGCAGACAAAACCGCAAAGCTGTGTGGCAATGTAAGGCAAATCCGAGAGTTGGTAATGTAGCAACATATCGAGGATCTGGTTGTGTCTTGTCCAAAATGTGTACAATAAACTTGGTCGAACAGTCCTGAACAAATTCTCGGAATGAATTCACTTAATAACCCCATCCTGGCTTTTTTCACCTAACATCCGCAAATTTCGCTCCAATGATCTTGTTATGGTGGATTTTCGGAAATTCTTCCCCTTCTGGTGACCGATCTGCTTCTAACCAGAACAAGTAATTAGTGACGGCTTCCGATAAAAGTTACTAAGCTGACTTTGATTTCTTGAGTTTTGTAAAAAATGACTCCCTACCGCCAATCAAGAAACCACCTGAGGGTGTGTTTAGCTTTTGTTTTTTTTAGTTTCACTCACATAGAATTAATGCCAGTACTAATACCTTTAGATTTCTATTAGAAATAGCGCAATCAAATGAAAGACACCACATTCATTATCACAGAACAATAAAAACCCGATTAAAGAGAGACCCATTGTGAATTTTGATCCATTTTAAACTGCAAAATCACGTTTGCTGCTTCTCATCGGAAAGTCCATGCAACGTGTATTCCGAGGCTCCTCCTTTGGTTTATGTTTGACCAGTGTGTGAGATTAAGGCTCCTTGAGTATCTCACTGGATATCAGGACGGTGTAAACTAAACAGGTCACTCAGAAAACTTTGAACTTGTTCATTGAAATACTTCTAAATATTTTGTTAAAAGTGGTCAATAACTTCCAGTGCACTAAAAATGATGACTGATAGTTCCTGTCGAATCATTCTCCCGCCTTCAACGTTTGCTATGGTATACATCGATACCCATCCCCCTTAGCTCGTCATCCAGTATGAAAAGTATATTAAGTCAAGCTTCAAATAGCCGCCTTTAAGTCCCTGTTATTTTTCATGTACAAATGTGAAGCAAACTTGCAATCGTCAAAAATGATTGTAAACTTAAAACTTGAGGTCCTGAGTCAAAATCGCAGAAACCAAACAAACAAAGTCAGTTCATACCAGTTATTGCATCGTTGGCATTGCATGATTTGTTACTCTTTTGACAGTAGCACTTTCATTGCTTCACATGAGCACATGGGCATAATATTCCCGTGCGGCCACCATTAGGAAAAATGCCGCATCTGTCGGATTACTACCAACTGGTTCTTTTCTCTTATCTATTTACTCGAGTTAATAACGAAATCAAAATAAGTTGTTTTTATAAAAGGAATCACGTCCAACACCCAAATGCCAAGAGGCGGAAGGGATCAAAAACGCAAAACCCCGGTTAAAGCGCCATGATGTTGACCACTCTACCTGTTACGGTGGCTAGTAAAATGCTTTTGCTAACGTAACTCACCGCAACCCATAACACAGATTACTCATGAAACCTCTCAGTAAACGATGCACCCTAATTACTGAAACAGCTCTGCATCTATATACTCTGAACCTAATATCATTTCATTTCTCTCATTTGCAACTACTTTGCCAAAGAGGAAACAATTTTTTACGAATAGTTTTGCTAACTGTTAGATCACTCGAGGTTAATTTGACTTATCAGACAAACTTACTTTTACTCCTGCATTGATGTATTATATAGGACAGTCATGCATAGCTTTACAAGTAGAATGCATCCCCACATTACACAATTTTGCTGGTATTTTACTGAACATTTCACCGTTCATTGCGTTTCTTGCGTGAACCTCAAATGTTATATAGAAATGCTATTTTAGCCATGAGCAATTGCTGTTCTTAAATTGCAAGGAATCGGAGATAACTCGGTACTAATTTGCAAATAGTCCCATTAAATAATGTCTTCAAAGCCACAGGAAATATGGGGTCCAAGTTCACTGGCAGAGTTGATAAAAGAATAACGTTTGCCCTTTGTCGGGAGGCGCTTGTCGTTCGATACAAAGTATGTACTAGCAGTTTCTGCTGCACCATCCCGACAGAGATGTCAGAAGAGCTCCTTACTTCCTTCTTGGAGGGCAAGGAGATAAAACACAAGTCTTGAAAAGATAGCAATTTAGCTGAATAATGCTGCTTAACACAGTAAGAAGAAATATGTGGATTGTCTACCTCATGGGTAACGAAATCTTTCCAAGGGTAATTCGTTACTATTTAACCGAATGTTAGATGCGACCTGGCTTGGTACAAGGTCTCTAGATCCGATCTAAATACTACCCATTTGTGAGCACGATTCTGAATCCCGGACAAAGCCGCTTTACTTCTGAAAGTCAAATCAGTTTAAAATCATCAGAGTAAACCATTTACAAGGCAAACAAATGACTTACAGAAGGACCTGAGAATCGGGGAAACAGAATGCGGATAAGCAGAAAATGTGTGCTCGTCGTGCTTCAGCGGTGGCAGGAAAGTGAGTATCCTGGATGTACTTGGGAGAGTGTCAGCAGAGGAATGGGAAATGTATGGGCCTTCAGAACTTCGGTAAATTTTAGATTGAAAAAGACTGCACGAACTCGGAAAATCTAGAAGTGGCCACTCGTCTAAGGAATGCATATGTGTAAAATATGTTCGAACATTTAACGAAACCAAAATTTCTTGTATGAGAGTCAAGCCGTTGGACACCGTGCTCAGTTTAAATGCCCAGAACTGACGGGAATGCGAGTGGAAGCAAACTGTGGCCAAGTGTATTGAATCAAGGAAAGCACATTGATATTACGCAAGTGCTCCGTCTCCATACCCTACAGTAACAGTAGACAAGTTAAGCCAACCAAACAACTGTTTTCGGTAGATCCGAAAATCAAATGTGAGCCGGTCTGACATTTTTAGTCTCATGGGACAAACTGATAGCTGTGAATGCAACTGAAACACATGGAATTGGCCAACTTAAGGAAACGGCACTATTTAAAATTGTGAGAAGTGAGTCTCTCCAGCGGTTTCTGTTGCACATTTTCTCATTTATAAACAGGCCGTAAGTTTGGCCTGTGCCACGAGATGATCCCGAAACAATCGCTTACGCTGTGTTCCGAACAGTTAACGGCTGAATTCAGTGAGCGCACTGGATTTAAGTGCCAAAAGCTATCAACAATATCCACTGCCGTTTCGAAGCACCTACTAAAGTTTGACATTCTGTACAACAATTAAAGTTTATTACTGAACATAAGAACAGTTTCACAATTAAACTAAACGAAAATGCTCGAATGTTTTCGCAATCTCGATAAATCCGGCTAATCATAAAAGCGGGACAAGGCTAACTTACCTATAAACTAAACACAATAATTTTCAACTATCAAGTCCGCGTGCAAGTTTAAATTATTCCAAAACTCGTGGCACTGAACGGAATACCCCCAAACTATTCTTCTACTGGGTGGTTTTCCAAAATTTCATAACGTTTCTGGTCATTCTAAGTCTCGGCGCTACTCAGAGCATGTGCGGACGTTATCAGTCAAGACATTACCAGCATTCGAGTAAAAACTTGTCCATCATTCGCAATGACATCGGACTGTGAACTGGACAAAATCACTAATTTGTTGTATGTGGTCTGGGTTGTTCATCTGATTAAAGTTAGGCAGCTTTGTTAAATTTGTCGACATAAATTTCCATCTCTTGTTTGCAGTTTGATGTGAAGTGCCAACGGTTATTGCACCAAGTTAACAGGAAACACGAAGCTTACTGCAAAATTAGGAAGTGAGAAAAACGGTGGCCCGGAAATTCTGAAGACAGAAAGACTTTGTCGTCATTGGTTTCACTTCTCATGATGCTGATCGCATTGGCCATTAGAACAATAACGTTTTCGGTAGCACGCATTGTTATGAGCAGTCCGACTGTCAAATACTTTCAAAACTAATAATCTTCGTACTGCAAGTATAGAAGAAACTTTAGCCCAATCTCTTTCGTTCAACACCGGTTTGTTCCTAATCAACGATGAAATCTTCGTTAATACCCAAACAACTCAACAGAGGACATTCAACGTAACTGGTCAGTCTAAAATGTCGCCATCTGTTGGCACGCTAACCGGTTTTTCAACCTACAAGCTTCAGTTGATGAATTTTGCTTACGTTCTGCCAGTTAGCACCTTGATATTGGTGGAAAAGCAAACGTTAACCTTCTCAAAAATAAAATGAAAGAAAAAATTATCTCTACTTCATACACTAATTGGGAAAATGGCAAAATGGGAACATCACATTAGGTGAAACGGTCGTAAAGTAGATGCGATGGCAGATTTCACGTTTTCGAATAATCCTCATAAATGTTCTTTTAGTCATAAAGTCCGCTTTCAAAAGTACTATTTCTTCACATAGTTACTACATTAAATCTTAGATGTTCTACTTTAGATTGTAATACATGCCACCTGGTATGTTTATAACCTGGATTTTCGTAACGTATATTACAAAACAAAGAAAATTTAAAGGCGCCTCTGATAACCATCATCCAGGGAGTATTCGGATGACCGTCTATTTCTACCGTATGTTAAGGTGATGCAGTGCCCGTAAATCGTGGAAATTTTATCTCTAGCGGTGATAAAGCGCCAAGCAATAAAAACAGTACCGTGATTTAGGCTGTAAACTAATTCAAGAAAAATAGAAGAAAAATCATTAATCATGAAAGCTAATGAACTCAGGTAAAATATCAACAGAAAAAGTAAAAAATTGCAGATAAAAGTTGAAAATAACGAAATGGATCCAGTCCCAAAAAACAATATCTTTCAGCGTAAAAAGAAAAATATACAACGTCAACAGAATAACCGCTAGAATTTAACGGAATGTCAAAAACAGAAAGATAGAAACTACTAAGGAGGAGGAGGGAATGATAGACAGAGAAGATACTAAGGCCACCAGCGAAAAAGCAAGAAAGAATAGAGGCTATCGCATAAGGATGGATGGACAAATTTTCCCAAGGAACATGCGACCCGTCTCGCGGTTATTGCCACTCGTCATAAATGCGCACCTGGTACTCTCCTGTCCAACCATAATGCCCTCGTGCCTTAATTTCTCACTAGAATCTCATTTGAATCGTTAGGAGCATGAACGAATGATCGGTCCATTTGCAAATCATATGGTGATTATTCGAAGCATTTTCGTCCGTTAGGCAAGGCTCATCTTCACAAAGGTGACACCGGACCCGAAAGTATTGCTTTCTCTTCTCACTTGTATGTTTCGCATATGGATAAGTGAACAAACTTTCCTTTTTTCCTCATCTCGTTTTTATAGTATTTCTGTCCTTATTTTTTTTATGATTTTTCTTTCAATTTTTCTTTATTTTGAACCGAAGCTTCTCCAGCTTTTTTTATGCTGCGCCTCATCCTGATTCGTTCAAATCTTGGGATTTATTCTAATGCTTATACCATCTCCGTGCACTCACACTTCATGTCATCGCACCTTTCTCTTATTGATCGACTTCATATACCTTGCAATTATACTTTCTGCAGCCTACATACAGAACTTGCCTATCTGACTCTTTCTTTAATTGCCGCAATTAGTGCCCACGTCTGCCGTGTACTCGACATTTTCACTGTCATTTCGATTCGTCGGACAAATTCCCGTGTGTTTGATGACTGAGAGCATCTAAGCTTTCCGCCTAAAATAGCCATTGGGTAGTCACGTGTGTATACAGCAAATAATACGGAGCGACCATTTAGACCGATAAGTCAACGTGTCGCTCAAACGTCATCATCAGAGTCACATTTAGAAGCATTTAAGTACTTGAAACCGACGACGTTTTTCAATGTCTACATAATTAGGCACACAAGATATGTTAGGTACAAATGTGGCTACCAGCTGAATGGGATTTTCGTCAGCAGGACGTTACCGATGAGACTCACTTACACGCTTTGCTCTGACGCATATTGGCACTGCTGGACTTAACTGCTAAAATAATATTTCAGGGTGACGGCCTTCTTGCATGCGGCATAAAACTTTGCGACCATATTAGCACGACGAGGGTACCGTAGTGATAAAGACATGTATTCGCTCTCACTATACTTACAAATAACTTAACGAAATATCATTAATCTTAGGTTGGAAGAAAGTAAAAGATCTAACCGTAAACAACCATTCCGATTTGACGAAATCCTTATATTCCTACCCAAATGTTTTGTTCTTAGATGGGAACAGCTGGCTTATGATGGTCAACCTATTCTGTTCATGCAGTGACAGTTTTATTTTTGGACTGAAAACTGTTACCCTAGCAGTAAAACGAACGTCCTCCAGTAGCTTCAGTGTCTCTTCAGTAACCCCTCAGAAGGTTTGTATATTCAAACCACTTGGGTTTGATATAAAAATTGTGCATCTCTTCAATAACTAGGAAGCAATTTCAGCAAATTTTACCTTAGGGGAAACGAGTGATTTATTAGTGCCCAACTTTTGCAGTCAGCTAGTTTATCTTCTATCTTCCCATGCGCTTCATGCATACACGCTGAACTTTATCTGACCGTTTTATCATTGAGCGCCTGGTGCTACACAAATGGTCAAATCAAAAGTGCATTTTACCAAACTATTCTGCCTAGCTTCGGCCACCACTAAGTTTAGTGCATATTCGCTAACAAAATATCACCAAAGTTGTAGATTCAGCATGATCGCGGAGTTCCGGGAAGCCATTTGTGCTTTTGATCCAGCAATACTGAAAAATGGTTCTCGTCAAAATCTTGTTCAAAAACACTACAACGGATTGCGTACTGACTCCATTTTGATGAACCACATCTGGCCATGGCCTTATTGTTCCTTCAGGGAAATACTTTTGTTGCTTCATATGATATTGAATTTGTTAATTCCTTTTTTATAAAATGTTCTGAAATGGGAAAGTAATTCAACCATATCTCTAAAACTTACCACGGTTTCGCGACCATTGAACAGCCAGCTAATCAAAATAAATCTACATTGAGACATTTTAGCCAACTTTGAAGATGCGGGACAAAAATACCGAAAAGTTGTCTTTGAAAACAATTGTCCTGCATCAGTTTACGAATGAACCATTTATTACTAAAAGTGTATCGATATGTTTTCTGCCTTTATACAAGAAGCAATAAAATCATCAAGTAATATTTATCTCCTAAAGAGTTCTTTCTTCGTTTTGTGCTATTTAGGAACTGTTTTTCGGAGTTATATCTTTAGAGTGTTCTATTTAACTTCCTTTACCGGGTTCTAAGAGTAATCCAGAGGGGTTTCACAAATATCTCACTGATAGCTCGTTCAAAACTTGAAACAGACCGGGCTATTGACTAAAATGTTTTGACAGAATCAGTTTATGATCAGTTTTCTTCTCCGAGTCTCTTCGCTTGGTCATTCGTCTCCGGGCTTAGCAACAACCATCGTGAGACAAACAGACATGGTTAACAAGAACGATACTAATGCTTCTCTAAAGCCAGTGTAACTGAACTGGCAGCCATAGCATTAGTGTATGCTATCCGGTTTGACGGTAAGTGTTAAAAACTGCCCTTTTCTCTTGGTAAGTGCCGAAGGGGGACCTGATTTACTCTGAAAATATTTAGTATGTAACTCTGAAATGTTTTTCTTTATTCAACAGTTATAACGCAAACTTAGATGTACAACTGTCAAATATTCGCAGGACAAAGTTGTAACAAATTATGGGCGGTATACCATCCGATGGCCTATAGCTGCTTATACACATACTGGAATAAATAACTCCCAACTTTCTCAGAAAATATAATCAATCGGGTCTTCAATGACTAAACATTCTAACCTGGGTTAAATGAACGTTGTCTGAATGTTATCTGACAGTTACCCGGATAAGCCCTGAAAAACGTTGCCATACTATGTGGCCGAAATTTTCCAAAACATTGGGTACAAAAGAACCGACAAAATCTGAGCAATAATTTTTTGTCACTATACCACAGTCATAATTTTCCTTTTATCCAGTCTAACAAATGAGACTTTGTGAGAGCTTGTTGATATTTTGCCTACTGAGTAGCTGCGTCATTAAATTTTGCTACGTTCGTTGTTATGTTACAGAAGCTCACTTCGGCGATTATTTTATGAAATACTACATTGAACTACTTTATTGACGGGCCGCAGAAGCTAAACTTAGAAAGTTCAGAATGGGACCTAAATGTTGTTCAGAAATGTTCCATACAAAATTTTCGGGTATAATTTTACTTGAACTTCCTTTCAGCGAATAACAGTATGCTATGCACCGCTACATGTGTTGGCGTTGTTGGTTTTGCCGCAAATCTTGATAGATCTTAGACTCGATAAGTAGCTTACATCTTGTAGAGGCGCAACGTGATTCGGATATGGAGAAATTCAGTACGTGTGACCTGCAGTCTGCACGATTCGAATGCCAGAACAGTCTCAAGACAGCCCAGAATAAAATGAACTAACTTTTGAGCATTTGTAGCTTGAACACGAGTGCTCATTTGTCCGTTTACCACCTTGTTTATTCTGATTTGGTAGGTTAACCATACTGCTAGCTCGTGGGTTTTCCTTCCACATGTTCACATTTCTGGTCAGGACACCAGCATTTCCCCTTTGGAAGACCCTTATCTTCATGCCTGTTCCAGGAACTGACCTAGTAGATTGTGTAAACTTTGATTGTTGATTATTGGGATTGAGGGTTTCATTATGAAGAAATTAGCCTGTCAAAAACATGAATTTGGAATGACGTGGTTCACTGTGAGAGCTAATCCAATGGCCGTTGAATTGTAAGTACTGTGGGCAGTTCCATGCAGTAGGTGAGCAGTGCAGCCGGTTGGCTGCACGCTGCCATCTGGAATTTTGTTGTCTAAGAGTTGCCATTGATTGATCACAAATACTGGGCGTCTGCCGGCGTTACGTTTCCTACTTTTGTGCTTACTAGGTTCTTCACTTGACTCCTTCGAAGATCAGCGTCCCAGTGTATGCTGCATTGAGAAGTTGTAGTATTCACTAATCATGCTAGTAAGATGGAAGCAGAATATGCATACCATATGAAAAGCTAGGTGGCACGTATACTCATTATTAAACATGGATATACGGAGATGTAAATATACCGTAAACACAAGAAGCCGCAATTACCATCTGCATTCCTGAATATAAACATATGGTAAAAAATACCGCTTACAGCATAATAACTTTTATAAGTTTGCAGACAAGATAAATAACCCGTTTATGCCTACTATTTTGCAGTAGCTTTTTTCTATATACAAGTTGATAAATTGTAGCTTCACTCACTATATTGCTATTCCACGATTCCAGTGCCCAGTGATCTTGCGCTAAACGGAACTGTTGCATCAACAGAAATGACCAGCCCAAAAGCGTGAAATTTCAACGGGAAAATAGCCATTAAACATCTCCAACTTCATGGAATACATGGTGGTTTGCGACCATCGGCAAATTTTATACATTATGTTCTAAGTTTCCGTTCGAAACTAAAAGTTCTTGTAGCTAAAATTACTTCAGGATGTTATTTCTTTCAGTCAAATACTAACCTTGGATCACAATAAAATCAATCAAACTCAAAATTGAACTGAGCTCTAGAGCAGCTTTCTATGCGCATAGATTCTGCAGTGTGATCAAGATACCATACTTGAGCAGTAATTCACTCCGATTACTGCTGATGAGCTCTAAAACTGACTGTCTGACTGTATTGCCAGATGTATTTACATATTAAATTCACACAGCGGAATTTGCAGTACTGTAAGATATCTGTCGGTTCGAATATTTCCTCTTATGGCTGCTATAACCAACTCGTACAGTGAGTGCATTGCAAGTTCTTATCGGCACTTCGATCTGCCATAAGCCTTTCATACAACTTTGAATTCTTGAAATTGCGTAACAACTCAACAGGCATATTCAAAGCGCTATTTTAATGCATTTGACCCTCGTCTAATACCACAGCATCTGCATAAAAATCTGGGACGGATGTATTACCTCTGCTCCCCAACAGCAAGAAAACAAGCGTCTCATATATACGCACCAAGATTACTCTAACCCAGATATTCTAGGGTTTGGATGGCGAAACTGAGTCTGTTGTTCTCCTTTTGCACAATAACTTAAACCTGGTGAGTTTACTAAACCCAGTTGTGATAATATTACCAAGATTGCTCTTTCTAGAAATATCTGCAAAAGCTTTCCGTTTGCATGATGAGCAACTTCCTTTCTTTGAAAAGCTTATAAAACTTCGCACTTAGTTACACCGAAAGTGTAAATGTGTTGGTCTAATTCCATTTCTGCGAGATGTTGTTAAGTCATTTTGTTGAATGCTTTGGCTAAAAATGCACGAACCAACATCAATAAACAAAACCCCTTGCAAGGCATCTCAGGTTGTCAACCTTGGTGTGGATCGTATGGGGCTAATTCTTGTAGAAAACATTCTACTTGCAGTCCGACAGTCAAAATACACTGTGCAACTTCATCTTTAGTTTAAGAATGTGATGACAAACACTATCAAAAGCCTCAAAGAAGTCCGGATAAATGATATAAATAAGGGGAAGGTTGCCTTTCTATTTTATTCAGTGACCACTTGATGTCACGAGACTAACAGACCAGAAATTACCTTTTTAAAGTTATTTCAACGGAGGATTGTAAAATTATGCGTACTAAGAAGACCGCATAAGGTTACCAATTGTCCTTTATTGCTATTTAATTGTGAACGACTTATGAGGAGCATTTAAAGTTGGATTACCGGGGCAGCATGCATTTTTTGGTACCTCAATTAGTAGGATGTCTGAGATGAAATAAATACGTGGAGTTATTAATTTCAGCTACCTTCGAACGAATTTTGAGAGTAATGAAATTTTTGAAGGCGACAAAGTGTCGCTATTAAGTGTACAAATTTTGGTTAAAATTATGGTCAGTTCTTCGGACGGGTGCTGGACTTAGGAAAGTGCAAGGCAACCTCATACGCGTTCCATGTTAGGCTCGTTGCCGCAATCAGGTATGATATTCCAGGCTTCAATGTTATCCTGGAAAAGGAATCTATTTAAGCACTTTGTTTTCTACTGTAAAGCGACGGATTCTTTCTGGGAGCTTTGATGCTTTCAGTTCCTGTTGCTATATAAACTTCGCGGCTTTCTATGGATTTTGGTCTCTCAAAATAATATTAATCGAATTTTGTCTCATTAGAAAGCCGTGGAGTGTTACTCTTGAACCGGCAAGGAAGATCCTTTCTTTGGAAAATTAATAAAATAAAACGGATTCACGGGCCGCTTCACAGTAATTTTTACACGGTGAATTAGGGCCTTGATTGTGATATCCTAAGTAGAAAAACAGCCCAGACTGAAAGCAGACGAGATATACCCATATAGTTTCCTTCCCAATTAATAGAAACTGCAACAGCTTCTTGAATTTTCCTGCTTAAAAGGTATGTAATCAAATGACACCTTTGAAAGTTTGTCAGATCCATAAAATAGTCGCTTTAAGAAATAGTTGGCAAATTTTGCTCTTTGATCGAAATCACCCAGCGGATAACGGTCATCAGATAGAACTGTCCAGAGCTTCAAACTCGTTCTGACAGGTACCAGATTTCTTGCGAAAGAACTACGCAGGCGATTACTAATCTCTTTGGAGGCCATAGTCATTCGACTGATGAAACCGGAGCTATGCAGTTAACAAAACCTCATTCAACCGTGGCTGTAGCATTTACTCAGTGGTCTAGTCTCTTCACAGCTGTTGATCCTTTGTACTTTCATAGCTTTGTTTTTACGTCTGCATTCTACCTCCCTTCTGATCCCATAAGTCCCACCTAACAGATTTCACACGATTGTTGCACTTAACATCATCTGCTAATTTATTTTTGCTACGTTAACGGATTTTGTTGCCGACCTACCTATTCTCTGCCGTCTGCAGCTACATACTAACTCTTTGTTAATTAATATCATATATGTACCTGACTGAGGTTATACATATCAACGGAATATCTACTTGTTAGAAGCATTTTTCATTATCACTTTAAACTGCAAACAATTGCGCATGGCCTTCATCCAGCTGGAGGTTTGGCATGCTCAACCTAACTATTACAAGCATTTCTAAGAAACATCTGGCAGCCGATGGGTTTGGCTAAAACAGAACATTGAGAGTTTCAAACCATATTAAAGATCAAGTGAACTCATCCAGGATAAGGAGGTAAAATGGTATAATGCACTTGATCAAGAAATCTGACATTATTGGGGAGACTGAATGGTTTTTGAATTTTCCTGGCAAAATACTAAGTGCCTTGAAGCACCAGAAATTAACATTATTACCCTAAGTGAGACTTTCGTTGCCTTCAAAACATTAAAGAATATATCTGATTTAACTTTGACTATACAAACATTTCCTGACCCGCATTGTGTTACCATCAGCTTTGCAACTTTATGTATTTCAATGTTGCAGACAAAAATTAATTTAACTTGACTTCCGTCTAGATAAAAAGAGTTTGTTTTTGAGATTTTCAGTAACTAATATTACATATTTAGCCCTTAAGGTATCGCAGCTTGTTGTTTTAGTGAGCTAAAAATCTCCGAATATTTTCTTAGAACCCGGTAAGCTATCCAATGGAAAATAATTTACAAGCGGAACCCAACGAGTTATATTTTAATTGTTTGATCATGGCGAGCTTCTTATAGAAGACTAAAGAAGTTCATGATCTCTCTTAGTGACTTCTCGGGGACAATTTCTAACAAAATCATGAAAAAAGAGGAATTTTGGGGCAATGCGCATCCCGCTCATAAACTTATTTGATGCTAAAACCTTTTCGTTATATCTTCTTATTTATGCAACCTTTAATATTCCAGCCTAAATGTTTCTGAATTTAATACAAAACAGCCTGATATTTTAATACTAAAATAAAATTTAAGAGTTCCTCTATATTTATCATTGTAGAGAAAGACGCCAACTTTTACTTGCAATTTTTGGAGGGTGATGTTTTTTCCTCACTGCTTATCTAAGTAGCTCCTGCTTGTTTCAAGTAGGTCAGTCAAAGGAGCTATTGGCGGACCGATTTGGTGCACCAAAGCAGTAAATATAGAAATTCATACTCATGCTGCTCGGCTTATTAAAAAACTGCGTTTCTCCCGAGAAACTGTTATTTTTTGCTATATGTACATTGATTCTCTGGTTCACATTACTAGTGATCAATGGAGAGTTTATTCAAAATTGTAAATACCCCTTTCACTATGTATCCAAAAGTCAGTGCCATAAGCCGGAACCGAAACCACTACTTTCTGCTTGCCGGGCTACCACGGGCACGTTTGTGGATGCAAATTACTTAAGTGAACACTCGGTGAAGTGCAAACCGCCGATCTACTGACCCACGGTATCTAACGTGGTCGTGAACACTGGATTAGCATTTTTAGTCACTTCCTAATAAGAGTAAACACAACAGCTAAACAGGACTCAGTGCACACTTTTGATTAACCTCCAATTGCTTTGGGATGACACGAGCAGCCGGATGGTACGCAGTATAAAAAATCCATATTGCATCGAAAAGTTTATTCATCTAGTGAAGTCAAAACGTTTTACCCGATAATTTAAAAATGCAAACGGAGAACTAGGTAATCTTGATGCCCAAGTAAATATCGTTTTCCATTTAAAGGCCGTTTAATCGTCGAATATTTCCCAATGAGGACTAAAACCACTCCCCAATGGAACAGAGTGCAGTGCGTTCGGGACTAAATTTACAGTTTTAAAAGTCAAAGAAAGGACTATACTGCCAAGAACAATTATCTATTTGTTTAACAGCTATAAGTAAAATTTCGAAAGACTGGCATTTGTTTTTGACCCTTTTTGAGGATTCATGTTCGCGCTCAATGCATAAGTCCGGTTAGGAGTAAAACTTTTGCATACATATATATATACATATTTATATTTTTAATGCCCTATTCTCTGGTAAGAAATAAAAGATAAAAATTGAGAGCACCACTATTGGGGATTTAGCTGACTATACAACGCGTTTTCAATTATTGGAGTACAGTGCGTGATTTTCGTGCCCCTCTGGAAATTTACTAGGTATAGATTTTGAGCAAGAAAGAAAACGGTTGGTTTATTACTTCCCTATGGTCTGTAGACATAAAAAAGCAGGTTTTTCCTTTACTATAAGATCATCTTAGTCTGCAGCAACCTCTTGACTGTTTTTCTGAGGTGATCCCTTAAAACGAGTAAGCAGCCATTCACGCCTTGGTCGAAAAACAAAACAACACTTCAGATATTGGGGTTGAAATATGTTGCTCTCTCTTGCAAAATGAAATGAAAATTTCGAGTTTACTTGAGTTCTAATCTCTTAAAGGTTTTCAATAACAAGTTAAACTTTGTACTAACTGAAATGGTGACCATCACTCAGTCTAGTTGCGCTTATCCTCAGCTTCCTGAAAAACAAAGCTGTTTCAAGTTTCAATTCAAGTTTTCATCCTTTGAAACAGAGGTACATTTCCCCTTTAAGTCATTTTGCATTGAGCTCCGGGGAAGACGTTCCTTTCAACAATCAATGCCTCCGCCCAAATAACGCAGCTTTTGACTCGTGCTCAGATAGGCTGCTGATTGCTCTCACCAACATCTTGGCTGATTATCTATACCAGAGACTGATAACGCCTCAAAATATAAGACATTCTGATGAAAGCCCACAAATGACAGCTTTTAGAGGGTTTTCAATACTCCGAAGTGATGGCTTGCAGTTATGATTCTAATTCACTTGCAAAATTTGTCTTACGAACACTGCGTTTCTAAATTCGTTTTAGTTTGTTGAAGAAAACCAACCAGCGGCATTCAGGTGTCTTTCGTAGTCAAACACTCTTAATCCCATGACATACAACGTTGCCAGCAGAAGTTCGTGTGGTATCGTAGAAAAACTTTACTAAGGCCAATGGAGAAAGCACTCTTATCGTGTCTTTCGCACAGTTCAGCATTCAATCTCTCCAGTCCCAGAAAGTGTCCGGGAAGGCGCAACTGCCTCTTCCAAGGCCTCTGCTGATCTCAGATGATTTGCCCAGGGGGGAATCATGCCCATGTACAGAGCCCTCTTCATAGGCAAAGAAAAAGACTACGGGGTATCTCAAACAGTGAGAGCCCTGGGTCCAATTAAAAGCTCTGTTCTCATCCTAAGAGACTTCAGTCCGTCAGACATTCAACTGAGTATCAGAATCCACAGTGGAACTAAAGAAGCTTTTCTGTATCGGATGCGCCAGATTGCCTTATTTCAGGATGTCATGAAAAAGATTAGATCTAAAGTAGTACAACAACTGTTGCTCTTGGCTTTAGAGCAGAAGCAATCACGTGCAGTTTGCATTTACCCTTTGCCCAAAGCATAAGACACTTCAAATGGCTTCAATGGTGAGACTGGAGAGAAGCATACTAAAAAAATAACTAGCCTTGGTCTTCGGAAAAAAAAGATATAAGCGCAAAACAAACTTGGCTAAAAATAGAAACAAACCTTCATTTTCTACAAGATATCTTAGTATTTTGGAGGAAGTATAAGATTAAGCTTTGCTGGTGACTACCAGGAAAGTATGATGCTACTAAGAGGCCACGCAAAAGCTGGCGTGTGTAAATAGGTCGCGAAACAAAACGACTGAAATCACTGAGTGCAGCTTAGAAAATTGGTCTGAAGATGCTATATAAATTAAAAAGAAGGATTAGGCCCTAGCAAGGAGGGAGAAGGACTTCCCAAAATATATTCACGGCATGCAATACCGAGAAGCACACATAGAAATGCCTTGAGATCACATATACCATAGAGGCTAAGTACACAACAACCAACGTGAGTCACAAATGCCTTGCTCGTAAGTTCACGAATCATACCACAGTGGTGAGACGAAGCGAACGGCACAGTATTCTGGCCACTGTTGCCAGCATCCAACAACTAACAATAACAGCGGAGAGCAGGACTTTGAATAACCCAAATAAAACCAAGTCAGCTGAACCCGCCAGCACAAATACGGCTGTCATAAAACCCACAGAAGTTTCCTTTAACAAACCTCTGCCACTCGGGCATGGTAATAAATAAACGGGGCTGAGCCAGTTTTGGGCATGTGGTGTTTGGTAGTAAAGCTCGTGGATTCAAATCCTCTCACCACCGATCAACTTCCTGGCTTGGCAGCCCCATTCCGATCCTGGTTCTCTTCCTGAAAAATGGCGCAAATTCTAGTTCATTAATGACGGAGATAAAAACGTAAAATATTTTATCTCTTAGCTATTCTTGAGGGTTGTAACAGAACACAGGCTCAAAACTGATGTGAGAAGGACTTGCAAGATTCTAAAGTGCCTAGAAAATTTGATAAGCAAGCAAACGGATATACACTGGAGATGGCGTGGCGTGATACACGGAGACCAACACTGGTTTTCCAACGGTAGCTTCTCGCTATCAAATCTGCCGTTTCTAGAATAAAGTATTTGCAAATAAATGCGTGGGATTCAGCGTATTATCTTAATTTGTCAACGATTACCTTCGAATAGACACAGTGGTTTCTTTTAGAATATTCTAAAACCTGCAGCATTTGGCTAATGACTTTCTAAATGACACGATATTTAGCTAAATGGCTAAGAAAGAAATCCCCATGCAGCGATGGGAGACAAGGGTAGCTCATCGAGATTCAGTCTTCTAGATTATGTTGCTCATTCCTTATGTAAGTGTCAACAGCGTTTTCAGTGCTATGTCTCATTCTTGTAAATGAAGTAAGTATGCTAGAAAGCTTTTGCGGAACTCACTTACAGCAAACTTTGAAAAGGTAACGTATTGGGTTCTTAAATGGTACATGCTGTTGGACAACAGAGTAAGTAGCTTGCTGGATGGGTAACCGTAGCTAGCAACTGCAGAAAATTCTTACTCTGTGCATGCGGCTTTTAAGTGGTCTAGGTATGAAGATACCTGCAGAGTAAGAACGGGTCCACTATTCTAGGAAGGCTACCGGTAGAGCTAGCCGAGAAATTTACAGACATTAATCTACCCTCCCTTTCTGGTAACCTAAATTTTTATACCGGCCTAAAAGACATCCGTTAGGTTCTAGTTAAAATTTTGCCTACAGCATTTGGCACCGGCTATCGAAACAGATTTGAAGTTTATCGCCGCCCATAGTAGAATGTCAAACAAAAAGATGCGCAAAAACAAAATGTGAAACAAGGATCTACTGTCATAGGTGGAGCACAAATTGGAGTTTAAATGAAGCGAAACTCTCAAAAGTTAAAATTCTCTGACGTGACTGGATCCTGACAATGTTTCTGCATTCCACCCAGCAGAAAATGAGGAGGAATGATGTAAAACATTTGAGGGAGAAAAACACCTTAAGGGTAAGTAGCAGCTGCTCCGCAGCGAGAAAAGTTATCCAGCGGAACAGAATGAACGAAGAAATGGCCGGATCAATGACGCTAAAATCCTTCGAAAACGTATTAGCTTATTAATTGCTTGAGATATCCGCCGCGATGGCGCTTGTGTTGCTAGTTTTAGAGGCCACAATTTAGACAGATAACTGAGGCTGTGCTTCATATGTAACTCGTTCATGTCGATCACAGCATGGAACTCCTTACAGTAACCGCAAGCCCAAGTCATGATGATCAGATGAGTAAATTATCACTTTGCTGTTTCGTGGGAATCCAATTGCTGTGAAGCTCCAAAATTGGCAGCGATAGGTGCTATTTATTATCCACTAAAAAATTTTGGTCAGTAACTTGGTTCTTGTAGTTGATTTTGTCCTGATCGAACTGAACCGAAATGAACTGACCAAACGATCCTCTAGGCCACAACGTCCAAGCTTACAATCAGGTACATGGCAAACGTATCATTGCAGACTCTTGTATAAAGTAGAAACACAAAGTCATGGCACTTCGACTCACTTGTCAACAGACACCTTACATTGCTAGGTTTGTTCACTTGCAAATCCGTTAGTTAAAATGGCTTCTGTTTCATTCATCAATAATCTCATTCATCCACTCACTAAGATTTTTCACTCTCTGGTTGTTGTGCACGTACGTATATCAATTTAATTTCTGTTTTCCTTTCCTATTTTCCAATACAAATACCGAACGACAATTTCATAAAGAAATCATAACAAGTGGTACCCTGCGCCGATTTGCGAAAAAATGCGTTTGCGTACAGTCACAAATTTTAGTAGTTAGTCGCTTTCTTGCTACAGATAGAAAAGGTTGTTACTATATCTGTATCTGCCGCTTATATATTTTTAACAATAATCTATAGTCAGCAAAAGCCCGACCACACAACTTACTCTCAGAGTACGCTTCGCATAAGGTTACAAAAATCTTCAATAAAAACAGCACAGAAGTGCTAATCGACTTCATTAGCATATTTTAACTCCCGGGTCACATCGAAATGAGAAGTCGCGTCACTCAAAAAATCGCCGGAAGACAGACCTTGAGTTAGGCCCAAAAAGGGTAGCAGTGATGGTTTAAAACATCTTGCTGCACATTCCCTATTAGAGGGTTATCCGAAATACTTCTGGTGGGAAGCGCTCGCAATTTGATGCGAAATCTTTGTCTTGACACCTTCTAAATCTTAATGGCTACATGACTCTTTCTGCCGGTTTGGTTGTTTGAATACCTGGAAGTTTTTCGCATTTTGGAGAGCAACCCATTCACCTACCACTAGATCTAAGGACTTGGCAGTGGAGGCCTCAGCATCAAAGTCAAGTAGTCGTGACGTCGCCCTAGTATGCTGAATTCAATCCATGCAATTCAGGCCGACATTCTGTGCCGACGCTGATGGATGGTCTGCTTACTTGTGGTTATTATTGTTGTCCCTCTGCATCTAACCTTGTGCGACTACTGCACAGTAAACAACATCCGTAGTGCCGTGAGATACTATGCTATTTTGGCTGCCTTTAAGGTTAAGTCCCACCTGGAAGATGGTTCGCTAAATGAAACATACTGTATAACTCGAGGTAACAGATATTCACGTGATTGCGCATTCAATCCCTGAGTAACTTCTTCCACTAAGAACGATTCTTAAACGGAACAGGACTAAGTCTTTTTAATGCCGTCCTGAGCTGTGCAAATGTTGAGGTGGATTCAGATGATTCTTTCCTTAACCTTCAAAAAATTTCTGTCTGGATGGTCGGAGTGGCATTATCTAGGTCTGATTTGGGATCACCGTTTTTATTATCATCACGTCTGCATTACTCTAATCAACTGTTTTTGCACCCTGGTCAATAGTAAATGGGAAAATCTGCATACGGTTCCGTCTGTAGTACCCGCTAAGCGTTTGATCGCAGATGGAAAATTTCCTAGTTTACTTCTTTTCCAAGCATTTCAGCTGCCTGAAAATATTCCCTTACATTAAAAAGCAAATATCACACGATCTGCTAAGAGGCCTCTGGGTGTGCTGCCATCAGCTCATTGACGCTACCGAGATTGGTCGGGTGCTGAATTTGCAATGCTGTGCTCATCCTAGTGGCCTAGTTTTCCACATTAAATTGCTTGGAGCCATCCTCCAGTGTGGCTTCAAACTGCATTCAAGCATACCACCTACTGGCTGCAATTGGGCACACTGAACACCAAACTTCACCCCCTGGCGCAACCTTTCCGCTCAACTTTGCTCCATCACTGTAATCCAGCATGATGCATCGAAGTATGTGGGATCCCAAAATTAATTTGAGCTCTCCAACAATAGTTCTACCGTTTCATTGCGCTACTGACGGAACGGTTACGCCGGTGTATATTACGTTGCTGCTGCAGAGCACCGCTGGGTTTTGGTGTCACTGTGGCCTGACCCCTTAGGGACTTCAGTCAACTGATTCATTTACCCATATTATCTCTTTGTCACCCCCGACCAAGCCACTACTCCTTTTTAGCCGGGTTCTGACTCCGCCAGAAGGCTTTACTCATATTGTTCAAAAACCGAACAATGCAGACTACCTCCGTAATATCCACAAGACTGAGCTGAAGCCTTACTAATTGTCGTCACCAACGATTCAACCACCGGGTTTGCGATCCTCCGTGCAGATGTCCGCTGCTATCACGGCCCGTGCTGGATGCCGCACATGATTTTCCAGAGTACTCTCCGCATGAAGCTTCAAGGAGTAATTTGAAATTCACACAGGCGACGGTGCCCGCGTCCAAAGCACAATACATGTTCTCCGCGCAGCATACCAACCCCATGGTCTATACGTATCTCTAAGTTTCGTTTTACACCAGATAGCTATCGGACATTAGCTCGCAGTCATAAACCGCATCTAGCAAGCTGTAGTTTTTGGTCGCAACCCCAAAGTTCCTACAACCACCAATTTATGTCAGAGATCATGCCTGGCATGCGCAACTGACAGGTCGAACGTGAAACGCGTAGTTATTGGGACGACAACGAATCCAAATGGGCTTTATTGGCTCTTACCTTGTACAGCCTCTGCGGTCCACCCATGTAAGTGAACCGGACGCCAAAAATACCGTCGGCACCCTCGTGCAGAAGGCCACGATTTGACTTCCACAAATATATAACTGTTACAATTTTTCAGTCATGCGCTCAATGCACGTGTCTTTTCCCATTACCCTCATGGAATGCAAATCATTTAAACGAAAGATCGCCAATGCCCACTTTTGTTTTCAGTTACGCCATGCTTCTCCACGTATAGATCCTGACAGATCGGTTCAGTCGCTTCCTTATGATAAAATATATCTGGACATGAGCAGAATTCACTTTGCCTTCTTGGAGTCGTGGGAAGTCTTTCTAAAGGATATAAAATTGTGTTCACCTTTTGATTGAAAGTCACTGCGCAATGAAAAGCTTCGATAATTCACAAACTGCTCCAGGGACAGCTTTTTAACTTGGTTTTTGATGGGCTCCGTCGACAACCGAAAATTTGAAAAAATGTAGGATTAGTTTACAGGTTTCGCAACTATCAGCCATGCACTGGTGTACAGTGATTTCGTTATTGACTCAAGCACCCTGCGCTGCTCACAAAAAGGGCAACGACGGACGTGCATTTGGATGATCGTATCAGAACGCCAGTCTCTACAAGCAGATCGCCGGACGGGCGCCGGAAAAACTCTGGGGGTAGGTGATGATATGGGCTAGATGAGTTGCGCTTTGTAGTGCGCTGCTATTCGAGTTTGCGTTGTTCACTGTGGATGGATGAATCAAAAACCTCCCGGACTGTTTTCCCCGCACCCACTTTTCCCATGTAAAAAGATTTGGAAAAGACTAAACATCGGGAAAGTATTCTACAGGGACACATGTTCCACCTTGGATGCCCGTAGAAATCACTAGATTCCTCGTCTTCTTGGTGCTATGCATTTTTCGTAAAATTTTCAGCTTTGGTCAATGTTATAAGATGAGGCCGATTACAGTCTTCCAGCTGCCAGTGAGACAGCAGGTCCTTTAGTAAGACCCACATCAACACCAAAGGGACTAGAAGCAATGGCTTCTAGGTTCTCATCTTTGTTCATTGCAGTGGCTTCGTCTGAGGCCAAACAATGGGTCTCACGGAACCAGGCGTTGGTTTTCGCCCGGCTTCTTCCTGCCGACCTGTCTTGTATGACAAATAGCAAACAAACAAGAAAGCGCATTTTCTCGCATTGCATTAAAAATATCTCGGAAGTTAGAACAAAACTAATCAAGACCTATGAAGGCTAATTGGATCACAGGCCGATTCACACCGCTCCATATGCGCTTTGAAATTTGACTTCAAGAACGCTGATAAACATATGTTTTGCTGAAAGACAAACGATGTAAATGAAAATCAGATATGACCAGATGCAAGGCTGGTACAGTGGCCGGTAGGGAAATCTAAGCTGGCTGACAGGAAAATCAGTTTAAATCAAGGGATGCGACCCCCGGAAAGCTACCGAAGCCCAAGGCCCTGAAAATAGGAACCACGAGTGCATAGCGGTGTGCTTCTGGAAACCTTCAAGAGACGCGCTTGGTTGCATGATTAAGAGTTGCAATGGTATAACACAACCCACTGAGGAGCATCGCTCAAATATGGAAGACAAAAAGACGAATCAGTGAAGATTACACATGGTTGCCAGCAGTTTCACATAAGCAATTTTGAGCAAAATGCTCAGCGTTTGGATAGATCAATCATTGGCATAGCAGGGGCAAAGCTCGCTTGAAGGATAGAGGCAAACGCCATTATATGGCTAACGTGTTCAGAATTTAACAAGTGTATACAATAACTACGGTAGTAAATCTGCGACAGAGAAAGTCAAAGAATCATGAGTGACTGAGGAAGAACTTGCAAACTTGGCTAAAAAGACTGGAGGAAAGAATGGAAGGGATCAGTAGAACAGTAACATCAAAATGGAGATGAAAGTTTGAAGTCACGTATTGCATGATGGCTACCGCAACCAAGGAAACAAGCAATCACCGTTCGGAAGCGTGTGAAAGAGCAAAACAATGGCATGGATTAGGTCGGACCGTGGATTGAAGATGCGAAGAGATAAAACGTTATCAAATGCGGGAAGAAAAATGAAGGGTACTCTAAAGTGCATTAAGTAAAACATCAACATCACTGTAAAGTGATCATGGGTATCTTGACTCCTTCAACAAGGGATCAAGTTGTTGGCAGTCACAGCTAGAATACTAATCCCAAAGGGAGAAACGGAGAGCATATCTGAAGTTACAACCATAAATGAACCACAGGGTTTTTATTTGGCTGTTTCCTCAAATATTCACCGTTAATTTGATGAAACTTGTGGCTGCAGTCAAGTCACGTTTTGTATTCACGAAGATTTCTTTGCTCCCAGCACGCTGTCGTTGGGGACCATATTACCTGCATTCTAGTCCCGAGCAGACCGCAAGTTGTCATTGGCGAATCATGCCGGTTCAGTTTCGGCATGGCCTGAATGGTAAATCCTTTTGCTCTACCTGGAGTGCTATACGCGTCATGAAAGTGCTCCATCCAAGAGGTTATGGTAAGTGGCAAACGAAAGGTAAATAAGTAAATAAGGGGGCCGAAAAGTGTAGGAGTGAACGGGAAAGCCTATCTTGGATTACTGTTCCATCGTATGTTCCAGCATGCAGCAGAGTGACAGACTCGAGATTTAGAATGTTCAATGAACATTTACAAAACGACTTCTGGGCTACTCTTCCTCGCTAGACTACATGGAACATTGCACAAAACTTCACCTGGATCTCTTAGGGCTGCGTCCAGTTCACATCAACCCCTCCTTTCTTCATAAGATTATTTATAAAAATGTGTGCGTCTCCGCACCCCAAGTAATAAATAACTATTCCTATGGCTCGCGTCGAGCTGAGTTCTTGGTGTCAGTTCCAACGTTGAGGATAGCACTTAAGAGAAAATTTCCTCATCATCAAATATTCCTCCCAATGTAATAAAGTACCTCAAAATATAAGAATGATTTCTTCTGCCTCCGTCATCTTTATAAATGAAACAAGGAAGGAAATAACCGCAAAAATTTGTTAAAATTGCACGACCCTTACACTCCAACTGAAAGAGCCCATGAGTCGGGCATAGGGTACTGATTGAATACAACACTGGAGGTCTTATCTCAAACCACTCAACAAGGTTTAGCCAATTTTTAGTATTAGCTCTAGCAGTGGTTTCCACAAGTAAAAATCACTGTACGTATAGGCAGGAAAACTCCATCAATGAAACAGGTCAGCGCAGTTTCTAACATAACTTCTATCTTGTTCACAGGTACTCCTATCACATTCTCACTTACACCAAAACTGTTATTCACATGAACTCTTTCTTCTGCATGCATTCAACAATTGGACCGTTCCAAGTACGAAGTTCGACATCAAATAATGCCCCATTCTGCATAAAATCCCTCACTTCTCGTTCTCAGATGTGCACGCAACATGACCCTCAGCTGGAATACCTCCAGACGGCCATCTCTCCCATTTTTACAGTTGTGTGCGCTTACAATCCCGTCTTGCCAAGGGTCTACCATCTAGTGTCTGGCCCCACCCTCGCACTTCTGAATACGCCGTGAATGCAAGCTGACCCAAGGCCCAAATCAACTATCCCAGGACGGACAAATTCGACCTGCTTCATGGTTACCGTGACGTATACACTGCTTCTAATTCGCATGATTCATCAATGCAAACTGATGACCCTGTTGAACGTCTGCTTAGATATCGAGGCCATATAATTCGATCCACAATGCTTGCCACTCTCTGAGTGGACAGGTCCTACCAGTTGCACAGAATTAATGCTGTCTAACATTCCCACCACATTGACATCCAATTGTCACGAAGGCACCCACACTCAGATCCCAGTTCCAGAAGCCGCTACCATCGGCTATAGCTTGTTTTCTGGAACATAAACCTATTACTGGTGACAGCATGGCTTCCTCCGTAAGAAATCCTGCGCTTCTTGCATGACTGACTGCCTGAACACTAGCACCGAGGCCCTGAGTACTAGGAGATCAGTTATGGTTATCATTTTAGACATGACGAAAGCTTTCGACGGAGTATCTCACCCTAGGTTACGAAGTAAAATGGCATCCTACGGTATTGTTGATCCAATGTTGCCGTGGTTTTCATATTATTTGTCATTTAGAAGGCAGATAGTGCAAGTAAACGGCTTAATATCTAAACCTAGATTAGTGTTCAGCGGTTTCCTGGGCTCACTGCTCTTCCCGTTGTACGTCGATGATGTCTTCGACGTTATTCGAAACGGCACCTCGTTTCTCTTCGCAAACGATATCAAAATTGTGTGCACCTTTCGCCCTGAAGCTTTAAGAATCCACCAAGCGTCACATATCACAAGACTTAGCGTCACTCAAATCCTGGGCAGACGACTAGATGATGAACTTTTCTGCTGAAAATAGCAGCGTCATTAGGTACAAATGCGTTATACCCCCAAGAGAATTCAAGCTGGGGACCGAAACCATCCCCGTTAACTGCCAAGTTCGGGACCTAGGCCTAAATTATTCCTGCACCCTTAAATTCTCGGAGCATGCTCTCGCAAAAGTGGAAAAAGTAAATAAAATAATGGGGCTGTTACACCGAGCTCTGAGGTTGAAAAAAAGCAAACTACATCTTTTAGTACCCAGGTCAGAACCATTCTAGATTACTGCTCTCTAGTCTGCTCTAACATGGGGCAATGCCACAGAATGGCATTTGAAAACGTCCAGCGTGCATTTACCAAGCAGCTAATTGGCTACTCTACAAGCCTTTATTACATGGAACGCTGTGATTTGCTGAAATTAGATCCCTTGAGGCTCCAACACAAGATTAAACAATATTATCATAGGGGACAGATGCGTCTCCGCACCTCGTGTTAGAAACCCATCCCCGTACACTCTCCGAAATGCGGATTCTATTATGACTCACCCTGTTCCAAAGACGTCCGCTAGAGCCAACTTCTTTATTGTTAGATATTCGTCAACATGGAGTAAACTCCCCGATCGGCTGCGCATTCTGTCATCATTATCTATTGCATTTAAAAACGAAGTACGTAAAGTAGTTACTGTACCCTATCTCATTAATCTATACCACCCATACTCACTTGAGGATCAAGTATATGAAACTGGATCGGGCTTCTGAAAAACGCATTGATATCCCCTTTTGGTTCATTGCGGAAAGGAAAGGAAATCTCTCTACTCATGTCATATAGGAATCGATCTAGTCTCTTCCATCTCAGACAGAACTCCGACACTAGCGCATGCTACTTAGTTACTTGCAGTTCCACGTCGGATGCATCTCACCGTTCCTCTGCCTGAAAAATTGGTACCTACCGCTCAGTAGTCTGATTTCATATCCATAAACCTTATCGTTCTAACTGCGTATAGGGTAGCTCACCCACAGCCCTCTCCCAACCACTCACCTTACTAATTCCAACACCGTCGCCAACACGGCGTGGCAACCATAACCTGCAACCGTCTTCTAAAGAACATTCACTATCACCCCCACCCTTACATTTCATTAACTCTTCTCTTCATGCAAATGATTGGCCCGTAGAAATGTCCTTGTTCCTGACAAACCCAAACGACACCCTCCATAAGAAATAAGGCAAAAGTCTTGGATTCCTTCTTTCCCACGCCTCATCGATATCTGTCCATTTTGGCCAATTCGGACCTCAAACTTTCGCCACGAATATAGAGTCCTATGTGGTATCTTCTCTCCCCATAATGACCGTTTACATCTAAGATGCCCACTGGCCCCGACCATTTCTTGTTTCCTAGAGTGAAATATAATCCTTGGTTTTCAGGTGGAATTTAGTCAATCCCTAGTGCATCTATCTTTGTAGTTCGATCATTATTTATATCAGCAACAGTTATTCCCTGTACGTCGTATTAAATGCCGGCTCATCCTCCTTACTCACAGCGTAGACGATCCTACTAAATATCGGTTCATTCTGTTTATTCATAGCGCAGACGATCCACACACCAGATTAGCTAGCCCATCTATTTAAATATATATATGTAGTTAAAAAACTTGGTTTCCTCAGCCACCGTCCATATATTCCGAATTGCACTATGCGCCCTAGTAACTTCCTCCTCTGAGCTGCTCGTAAGATTGATCGCCTAATAATCTGCAGCTGGCAGCTAGGCCAGACTGCCATTCGTCTTTTTTTCCACTTCCAGACCTTATAGTCCTATTTGGATGGACACACTTATCCATGCTATGGCGAATATACGATCCTGGAAAGACGATATCTCCCTTACCATACCATGCTTGAATTCCTTCCTCCGCACCACGAGTACACCGGCATTAACACAATAGTGCGGGGCGCGGTCATATCCACCGCTCTGGCCGGCGCACATCGGGCGGGCACCTCGGCTGTAGCGGTAGGCAGGTGCAACTAGGTTGGCGGATTACACCTCCTGCAATCACCCTCAAACGGTGATTTTCAAGTTGGGTGGCCAGCACTCGGTCAGCCCCACCCACTAGCACTGTTGTAATAAACTGCACTGTAGCTCTTAAGTTCATGCGCACCACTTTGTACCGGCTTTCTCATGCTCCTTCCCAAAAATCTGCCAAAAACATGCAAAACGGACTCACGAATGGACAGCATTTTTATTGGCATCTGATATAAACTGACGTTCACAATGCATCTTGACATCCAAAAACAGCTGAGGACCGTCATTTTTCATCAACCTCTATTCTGGTCTGCGGAATTCGACAACAGACCAATGCTCCCGGTAACAGTTCTCTACACGAGTCCACTAAACGTTGCCTCATTTGACTCCGGTTCTCTCTATTTCCAACACCACCTTCATCTCCAGACTAAGCTGCAATTCATGAACTCAAAATTCATCGAAGCAAACCTCATATATTGGCATTACAATCGCAAGGTTCCCATCCATTGTCGCCGTTTTTATGCTCAAGGGACTGTGATTTCAGAATTTTCCAGTTTTATACTGCCTTTTTTTATATCCAGTCTGGTTTTCGCTCATCTCCATTCCGTTATAACATCCATATTGATGCCCATCTCCACCATATAACTCTCTTGATTATCGAGTATCCCAGCCAAAAGGCGGCGACAGCCGTTGCCCTCCAGCCATATTTTGCGCCCGCGATACGCACCTTTGCTGCACTCACACATAGTATTACTCGCAGTGCAGGGTTGTTAATCAGTCAAAGAAAAATTTTTGCGGACCATTATCTGGCTTTGATTTACAACCCCGTGCTCGCGAAATCACACTGCCTGTTATGATCTTGTGAGCAAAACCACATTGCATTGTATGTTTGGCTTCTGTTTTCCTTGTGTGCACTGTGTATTTTTGCCCAATTTTGATCTCGCCTTGCACATGACTCTCGTATGTCGAGAAATATACAAAAACAAACAAACCTCTCAAATTACTTAAGGTGGCTCTCACCCCCTCTCCCTTCGATTTACATTGTTCGTATTTCCTGTGCATCATCTACGTAAACGCTTGATCTTGCCCTGCGGATGCATCTCGCAAATCGAGAAATATATATTATTATTACTATTAATTTGCCTAACTCTGCCCTTATTCCCAGAAATGGCTTTGCAAGCCAATCGTCTCAAGGCACTTGGATGCTGCAAATTACCAAAATGCTTTTAAAAATGTACAAACTTAGCCTATCCTGGCTTCTAGTTCATGCAAAATGATCTCTATTTCTGCGACTGATGGCGTCGGATACACGAAACGGTGCCAGATTCACAACTCCAATGCTCAAACTCCCGAAGATGACATTTCAAAATCTCCCCTTCCAGCCAACCTTAAATGAGCGACTAGCCACTGAGTCTGGCCAGCCCATTATCACCCTCCAAGCCATCTTTAAATGCCCTAGGACGCTTTTGCACCTCTGAGCCCACCACTATCAGCTCGAGCCCGTGCTCTGCATACTTCCATCAGCAGAATGAAACTGAAGCGCATAACCGTCTTCGCACTTCTCGCAACGTTCTAGTTAATTCACCGACCACAAAGCCGCCGAGCCTTACGAGTTCTCGACCGTCTTCGCTACATCTAGCCACCCGGAATACACTGCATCTACAAAATTTCTGGTTCAAGGCCATTAACCCCCACCCGCCCGTATCCTTCTCCATCTTCCAATGGTCACTATGCCACCCAAAATCACTCTCATTCCTTTGGCAGCTTCTGCTTTCAGGGGCAAAACCCCTACCAGCTCGGTCCCATAATGCGCTCTCAGCCGCCGTTGCAGTTTAAACAACAATACTTTGCTATAGATATCTACCTTCCATTAATTAGTTCTTTTTTTGAACAAGACCTGGGCCCTTCGGCAATTGTACGCGGAACAACTCCACAAATGCAGTCAGCCACAAATTAATAAGTATCACAAACCTCCAGCACTGCCAGAATCCAATTGCCAACGCCTACTCATTTCTACTTTAGCGGCAACATTTGCTACTTCCCCACAGATAACCCATGACGCCCTCGAAAGTTTAGCTTGCCACCGTTCCAGATGCTACTGCATAACACTGTCTGTTGTTGACAGCAACAGCTGTTAATGCTCTTCGGGATGTACCTTTTATCTTTCACAGCCATTCTAGGGTCACGAGAGCCGGTGTCCCCATATTTATAACAACCTGTCATCTGGTTCCAGCCATTTTATTAACCCTGATACTCACTGTCATTCGAAAAGGCGTAACGACACACCTACAACCATACCAAAATGGCATCCAGCCAATCTGCATAAACCTACAGAAGTGACCAACCTACAACATTTCCAGATGTTCAGAACCATATTTTTCCAAGCCCATTTCGTCAGCCCAAAATCCATCTCCTCGCTTTATTCCGACTAATCGGGCCTCAATCCCGATTGTTGACCTCCTTAACAAGCCATTCATGTACAGAAGGTCTAAAGCGTTTTGCATTTTAATTAACCGGAAATCATTCCTACGTTCCATACAGAATCAATTCTGACATCATTCCGATACTAAAAACATGGTTAACTGATTAAACACCCGTATACCAGATTATTCTGACTTGTTATGACGCCCTCCTAAGGCGCAGAACTAGGCGAGGTTTCTGGATGATTCTCGTTTTTCATCCGCGTTATCCGGTGCTTGAAATTTTGCTTAATAAATTGTGGCTGTCTGTCCATGTTGACAAATCGCTGGGGCGTCTTGCATGTGTTTATCGACCTTTATTTTCAAACGTTTTGAAGTTCATTCAGGTCATCGCCACTTTTGCATATATGACATCCTGTAGTAGGAAGCAAAACTTGTGGTAAGAGGCTTAAGTGCTCCTAAGACTTGCTGGTCCACCAAGACTGCCCCTCCACAGCTCATGAACGTCGTTCGTGAAGCCCACGTAGGGAGATGAAAACAGCACTTGGGCAGACCTCTACGGTCCCTTACCCCTTTAATAAATCGAAAACTCCTATTACATCATGCAAAACAGATAGCAACTTGACTATCTCAAAGAAGTCGCTGAAGATTTAATTCACAGCTCTCCATTCTCGTCACCAACCGCGCCTACCCTCCCTAAGCTAACGGCCACATACTAAAGTGCATTTTTCTAGTGCAGAGTAAGTGCAGAAGATTCTCGCCCTCATCAAACCGTCGCACCTACTTGGCTCACACGGCGCGCCTCCGGCCGCGGTTCCCTTTTGGCGTACGGACGTACTAATTCCATCGTTAAACCTGCTTTCTGCCTCTATATCATCTGTGTCGTGTCCCGTTCATTGAAAAGTCTCCAACATCGTTCCTCTCCAGTAAAATGAACCTTGCAAGATCTGCTGAACTTACCGACTTACCGTCTCATCACATTACCCAGGGTTGCAATCAGCCTAGACAAAACTTTCGCGGGCCATCCACACTATTAGCCTGATCGGAAATTAGGACACAAATCTCGGCTGCCTTATACCGACTTCATTCCAGCTCTTGCTTTGCAACGAAACTCCTCTTACATCATCATTCCTCTGTTCCTTACTGAATTTTTGTTTAACGCTTGGACTTCCTCAGGCCACTCAGCAAGTGAAACTAAACGGTTCAAAATGCCCGTCTATTTTTGACACCGAAAAGTTTAGAATGAAAAGCAAGTGTAGATCATTAGCTTCTGGCTTCTTAAACGAGTTCACTGCACTTGTACCCTGGTTCATCCAAGCCATCACATGCGATTCATATTTCCGCGCAGCAGTAGTGCTGTTTGATGACCGTTGTGGTCAACGGATTTTGGGCGGCCTCAAGTGAGAATACCGTAGTTAGCGTTCTGAGAAAATTGCTCATCAAACAGTAAAGTTACCGTTTTTGCCTCGGAAAATTAGAAATAAATGAAATAAAATACTCAGATAACAAGATGCCAGGCTGCGCAAACCTTTTCCGCGAATGCCGTCATACTTCAGGGCAACATTTTCGTGCAACAGTTCTTGATATCGCCTGCCCTCGAATTCCATTTATGGCCTTCGAATTAGCTAACGCTCCCTCAGCTGACACAATTATCAATCCGCATAGCATTTAGCTTCATATGCAGAGCACCGGAAGCGAGGAATGATGTAATATGCAGGGCCCTGGACCTGGTCACATGCGCCGTCCTATTTTCACCCAGTTTGACGCTTATATTACCGTGATCGCATTTATGGCACATCTAGGACTGCATCCCTCAAGTCAAATTGGCAAAATTTGTCCGCAACACAGTGCGAAACAAAATTACTAACCTTCGCTCCGTGCTTTGTAACTTGTCACGCTTTCTGCATCTGATCGCTCTCTCCTTGAAAAACAATGCCAAACTTCGTGGTGTATAGAACACTTGATGGTAATTTTGGTTCTGATAGCGATTATAAATTTGGCCACTGCGGTTACGAGCTAACTTCCCCTACCAACATATCCGATTCACACAATCATCATCCGTTAAATTTGAATCCCCTTTTTGGCTTGTGAAAACCTGTCACGGGCGCACGCTGCGGTCAACTAATCGCCCTCCCTTAGATCGTACGCCTGGCGTTCCACCCGGCAAACACAGGCAACCTAATGTGCCTCAAACGAACCTTTCCACCCAGCTTTACCCCAAATGTTTCATATGAAACCATGGTGTTATCTTTGAAACCAAGCACAAGTCAACAAGTGGCGTAGCAAAACTGCCCGCCCATTACCAAAAGACAAACCATTTTTCCTTTCTTTTCTGCTAACCTCAGTTACCAGCTGGAACGCGCAGCAAACTGTTCGCCTAAATTTATTTCCTGTTTTCAGTCCTGACATCCGCTTTCATCCCGGGATTTCAACTTTTGCCCATTGTCTGGCTCCATCGATTGCATTCCATGCAATTAACAATGTTGCTGGCCCCCCTTATCACCCACTTGATTCTGCTGCAACTCTGTGGCTTGGCGATGCCGAAACCGTTGTACGTTAACTACCATCAGCAGTTATCTTACGCAAAAATCCCAAAGTAAGCTACCCCAGTTTGTGCTCCCGAAACCAAGTGTGTACTTAGGCCCTTGCGGAATACCTAATGGCCTCAAAAAGACAAACCATATCGATATCCTAGATATCTTCTGTGAGTTCGCAGGGGTCGATAAAATCCCAGCCTTCTAAAAACACTCCCCGGATTTTACAGCCCAACTACTGAAAGCACAATTATTTAGTAGTGCTCAGTAATAGCCGTTAGTATCCGCTCAGGCACGTAAACGGCCTTTGTTATTCCCTATCACATATACTGTCATCTGTTCACCGGGCTATTAGAACACCCTAAAAAGTGCGCTCAAACATACCATATTTGCGGATTCACGCAATTTTTACTGTAAAATTCCCGACTAACAATTCTGCCGCATATTTGTCCACCATTTGTTATTGTAAATTCCTTATATTTATTTTCCTTTCACATCATCCTCATCCGTATTTACCTACGGCTATTCCTTTTCGGTGTCCCGAACCTCACTTACCGGTCCTTGTCATTTCTACGATGCAGCATGCCTTCCAACAATAATGGCCTTGACTTTATTTCAACCCGACGAAATTTCAGCCCTACAGACCGACTTGCCCTTTCTCGAGGCCTTCCGCCGTATGAATTAACCCATATGACGTCCTACCAATAGTGCAGGATGCTATATTAGCCTCATTATCTAGTCCAATCCCTGAATTGTCCCTGCTATTTACACTCAGCCTGCTGTCGGATCACTGTTGCATTAACATCCAACGGTGTTTCCTCCCCGGCTAAAACTCTCCTATTGCTTTGTACGTCGAGTTTTACATTTTTCGCCACACGCTATCACGCGTCAACGCCTTTAAACAAAGGGGCTCTTTTACGTCCGCCGTCCATTTAATCTAATGCATTGTTTTCTTGATTTATTTTAATAAAACATATCACTGAGACTTATGCACAGCGGAGCCGACTTCCCCCATTCATTCTTTTTAATACGTATGTACTCTTGCAAATATTTCGCCCCGCTGTCCACACATGCCCCGGAGATACACTGTGATCAGTAAACTGTCCGTTTCACTTGCTAACCAGAAATATATACAGTTTTATTATTGTCACAGCTTGGACATTTCTATCGTCCTGCCACAATCTGAAATCCGTTGGTTCCTGCTTATCGCTTATGGTTGCGTGATTCCCTTATGTGGAGAAGAAAAGGCAACTAGACCCTCGATACCCACAGGACAAGCTATCTCTGGCACCCCTTTAAGGAAGGGTGGCGTTGTCGTCACCAAACATCACAACTTTTATAGAAAACTCACTAGGCGCTTTGCTCCTCCTAGCCATCTTCATACCCTCTGACTTTTCGGAGTCAGCACCGATTCTGTTGAACTGGATCTTTCATGCCCTGCCGCCAGGTGCCAACAAGGACTTGTTTGTCGTCGTTTCCTTGCTTGACACAACAGCACCGGCCTCTAAAGCGTCTCCGCTTATCCGTCTCCTTTTTGATCGGTACCCAATGCATCCCCGATTACACCTGCGTCTTGCACGACGTTCATCCAACAACTACCCACATGTTGTGCATGCACCAAAACCCAAATATACACCCTGTTTTCCTTGCCATATCAATCATTATTCTCTTCTTATTGGGTTTTTTGGGACGGTCCAGGCAGCATTCTTTGGACCGTTAACCACATACGCCACTTCAAACGATATTTGCTAGCCTAACAACATTTAGTGCTGATAATTTGTTTCATGATCTTCAGTGACTTTTATATACTGGTATACTTTAGAGGTCTTGTTGGGTGTTTCAAGAGTTTTGTAGGTACTGAATTTTACGTTCAAATCGCAAAGGTTTCATTGCCAGCCGAGATGGCATCATCAGCTTGTAAAAAATGACAACTCTGCTCAGTCGCATGTACAGCAGCGCTGCCCTAGATTCTACCATGAATTTAGAGCGGGTCAGCCCTACAGGCTAGCAAGATCATTTAATTTGAACGAACAGTGATGCTGACTTCAGGACCACCAATTTTCGCCACTTTATCAATTTTGCCACATTACTAGTCTCCGTGGTTTTGCTATGACAAGCCCCTTAACCGGAAATAACATTGCACATTTTGACCTTGGAATGGTTTCTCCTGCTTCAAGCTCCAAAACCGTGACGTCAACCAGTCCACTTGTATGCTCTGCCGCAGTAAATAGTACATTTGGTCCAGTTGTACGTGTATGCCTTTGGAAATTGCCTTGGAGTGCTACGCTTACAGGGACATTCTCGAATATTCTGTGACCACCCAGTGGATATAGAATATACAAATATATAAAATATAAAACGTGTCTACATGGAAAGCATGGTCCTCCAGATCCTAGTGAGCCGACACTGGTGAAGAACGGTTACGTCTTCTTGTATGAAGTTTGTGCATGTGCAGCGTTGTAATCCTAGTGGTAAACTGGATGAAACGTGAAATATACCGCTTAACGCAGAAGGCCATATACTTCCAAGGAATGCATAGGTGGTCGCGATTGCACATGAGGACGGCTCCGTCATAATAAGTGCGATAAGCAGAATATGGAGCAGTGGAATCTGGGTCCCCTTGAATTGAGTGCAGTATTCAGTGAACTGCGGCTGAAAAGAAATTCTGGGGACAGCTTTTCAGACTAGAGTCAACGCTGTCGTGCGAAATGCGGAGATTTTCTTCTTATACATGTCAATTGCTTTAAGCCAAACTTAGAAATCTTCTCTAGGGTTTAGTCTCCATTCTTTGAAAAGAAAAAGGGAGTTAGAGAACGTGCAACGACTAGCCAAACGCGCGACTGGCGGTCGAAGATTGACTGGCTTCCTAGGCGGCACAACAGAAGTGAAGCGATCTGACTCTCGGGCAAAATGCTAAACCCAATCACGGACACTTCGCCCATTTTTACCCCTGTTTATTTGATTAGACTGATGAGACAAACAAAAACGAAAGGACAATTCTGCGAAAGGCAGACGACGCATAAGTTTTCATGCATATATATTACCTAGTATCCATCCATTCCACGTTGTTTTACTTATGCATACACAACTTGGTAAAACAAAAGTAAGTTCGACCTATGTTCCGCTTGCAAAATTTTTAAGGAGGTGGAAAAAGAACGGCATTTCAGCTAACCCTTGGCGTCACATACTTTGACAGTTATTGCTGCACTCAATAAGCGGCAACTGGTAGGCCTAAAATGCTCTCTTTTCCCTCTATAAGCCCTATTATATTTTTATCATTGTACAGAAAAACGTCAATGATGTCCAGCGCCGTAGAAGGCGTGAATTACATTTTGCATAATGCTCACCTGTCAACGAGATGCGATTTTTGGTTTAAACACTAATAAAGTGCATGGTTCCGGCAACCCATCTCGGTTGACGAAGCAGCAACTTCAGGGACCGGCATAAAAGAGGGCGGAACAACCGAATGCACCGTTTTAACAATACTATCGCTAAAAGTCCGGCTAAATCAGTAAAGCCGACCGTGGTGGCCGAACCCACCAATGAAATGAAATTAGCGCGGTTATTTAGCGAACCTTCAACTGAGGTATCAATTCTCGGGGATCGTAGTTAGAAGGCTGCCACGATGAACTCTAGGCTAAACAGCCATGCCATACAGTGCGATAACTAAAGATAATGAAAGCCCGTCAATATGATGGTAAACATGAACATAATAAAGTTCATCCAATCAACACGAAAAACGGCCCCGTACAATGACCTTTTACACCGCAACGAAGTTTGGATAATCCGGCAGTACCTTTTCCAGAATAGTTTGCGTATGAACAAGACTGGAATGACAGCCTAATACAAAGTGTGCTAAAAGGATGCAACAACATATCATTCACCTGTAAAAATGCTTTTTTTAATTTGGTATTGTAATTTAGATGTGTTTGGTCGCCATTCAGACTTTTCCTGTTGGTGATCCCGGGGACTTCTAAGGTCACACGACAATCCACAAGCAATAATCAATACCGTTCATATAGGTGAAACCCTGGCGCTATCGTTCAGCGTGAGACATGTAAGACCAACCGAAACTATCATCCAGTATAAAGCCACTCGCAAGATGGATAGCACACGACAGCAACGAGTCACAAAATCCAGATCCCCGACGACGGCAAGATCGAGGCAATTGGAAATTTGTGGCTGGGGCGCACCACGGTTACGTCAATGATTTTGAATCTTTTTGTCACAGGCCCTAAGTAATCCTCAAGAAGCAATTAGAATTAACTGATTTTAATAAAAATCAATTCTTAATCCCCTTAATTTCCATTAAACTATAATCTTATCCTCATGACATGCTTAATCAGCGCTTGAAAATAAAAACTGGTATCGACTTGATTTGCGGGTGGCCGGCGAATGACGGATTCAAATTCTCACGAGGATGGAGCAGAAGAAATAAGACAAATAAAAGCCATATGTGAATTGAGAACGTGCGCGTGTATCACAATGGATACCGCCGATGCCCGTAGAAGCAGGACAAGAATCTACAAGGTTGTGCGCAAAATAGTTCAAAGCCAAAATTCATGACTAGCCAAACAGCTGAAAGTGATTCTGCAAGCTTCCCTGCGACGAAAAGTAAGAGGCAAAGCGCGCTTCATTTCGACCTTAAATGTAGCAGTGGTGTCCATTGTATGTGCGGAAATCACCCAGCAGAACGACGGCAAACATCAGGATGTCGCCGGAATCCGCAAAAATCAATAGTGCCATATAATGGGCAAAAAGGTTAAGCTGAAAAAAATGAAATTAAATATGGGTGTGGTAACAGAGCGGAATTTAGTCCAGAGCATACTGAACGTCTCACGAGGTGGATAGAGGACTCGTATTTAACAACAACAGGAAGCGGATATGATGCTGAGGATGGGGGCTGAGGGACGCAGTCAAGATTGAACCGGACTATGTAAAGGATGAAATTCTATGAAAAATTTTACGATGAGAGTCTATGGAGCTCAAAAGAACGCTCACTGCGCTCATATGCCGCTGGGGTAACCGGACTGAGGTGTGCGAGGGGTAAGAAAACGAGTGTGTATATGGTACAAACAGTTCTTAAGTACACTTGCCGTGAATTTTCCCCGTAATGTCATTTCTATGCCTAGGATTTTGGCATTATCTGGAAGTACGAATCGAGAAGCTGACGGGGTGAGCACGCTATTCCAGTTTTGGTTATAACGGGGCTTTTGTTCAGTCTTAATGCCCTATCTGAATTGGGACACCCAAGATGATTAGTGGCGTGGTTTGGGTTGCCCTTGCTTTGAACGGACCGTTATTGGAACGCCGGATCTGGCTAGCAGCTCCCTAGCGGGGACGAATAGCCAAAGCATATACTAGAGCGAGAGTTGTCAGTGACAAGGTTTGTGTTGCACTTGCACTTTGTGTTAACCGGTGAATAGGAAATGTGGACATTAGCGAGCCTGGATAAGGATCAACAGCAGAGAGGGGGAGAGGAGTCTTAAATTTGTTGCAGTCGGTGTTTTGGTAGGCAACCAAAATGAAAAAATGTGGCCAGAGGCATTAAGATGGACGAGCAGATAGATGGTGTGTAGAATTAAGAACGGCGAGTTGCCTATGGGCTTTTCAGTGTCCAAGCGACCATCTAGAATTGGGCAGAACGACAGAGTCTCTCGGCGACGGAGATCTATGGCCCGAACCACCCAGCTGCCGTCTGCGTATAATATGCATGGCTCCGTCAATCCTAGATTCCAGGGTTCTCTTTATTTGCGCCCCCATTACCCAACTTTTGATGTCTCTGCATGCATAGAGAGCAGTAGTCTGTGAAAGAATCTAGCACAGCATTAAAGGAATGAACTGCTATGTGCCATTTCTGTGGAATGTTTTTGTTCACGCTCCCGCTGTTCCATCGACAGCTAAGTTAACTTATGAGTCGCTACAAGGTTACGTGTGAAATAAATTGATGAGGTTGTGAAGCATATGTGGAAAGTCCAAGTGGCTACCTTCCCAGATCGCCGCACAACTCAGCAAAATGCACATCAAGGGCGGCGTGACACTTCTCCTTTTTCAACGGTCAGAGCCAAGCTGATGACATTTCTATTCGTTGTTGAATTTGGCTTCACAGCCAGAGTGAGTTAAGCTCCCAGCTTCAAACTGCTCGCCTCAGGATTCTTCTTTCCAAAAAGAAGTATTTGAGCCTATGTAGGTTCTTTCTATAGTTCTTCCCACCTCGCCTTAATTTACCGCGTCACATAATTTTCGCAACTGCTGGTGGTGGTCTGCTTCCTACAACTTCGGGGATACCGAGGTGCGCATTCTTCAGTCATCAGAGGTTCTGCTTGTAAGGACTGAATAGAATGGGCATGATGGTTTATGCCATCAAGCACACATCAGCATGTGTCTTGGTCATCTGCATTGCTGTAATGAAGGCCACCTGAAATCTGCTGGTTTTTTGCGTAAACAAATCAGTTCGTTTTCATGGTGAGAACATTTTTTCCGGAGACCAGGCTGGCTGTTCCGAGAACAGTGTCCATCAGTTTCGATTAAGCAGCTGATTGCTAACCAAAGTGGGTAGACAAGAGGATTAAGGGAAATGAGTGACTGGCGCATGATGTAGTCTTCAAGAAGATGCACTGATCCTGGTAACAGCAGATAGAAGATCCGACTGTCGCTCCTGTTATCGGACTGACTGAGAAGGGGTTCAGGCATAAGATCAGCATAAAGGAAAATATATTGCAGTGATACCTGCCATAGAATCTGCCGTTATTCTGTTAACACAGACCCCAGTATCAAGCGGTGCCGTCAACTGAGGTCAAAGTTCAGAAGAGCTTACCGTTGTACCTACAAGAATCCTAAGACATTCGTACGCTCGATTCTGTGAGTGACACGGGTAGTACATATGAGTACGGTTTGTTAGGGTGAACAGTCTTCTAACTTTGTTTTTAAAGGCAATGCTGGAAGATGCTAAGACGTGCAACTGTTCCGGCAATGAATTCTACAAGAACGAATGTGAAGCAACAAAAGTTTTGCCTTGATGCCTTTTCTTCAAATGTCATTTGTGACGACCATTTCGGCATTTTGGGGGGATTTGGATGTTTGTTTTCTGAACTGAGGAGCTGAAATGCAGCTGGAATTGTTAATAATACCATTAAGGAATACGAAATATTTCCCGGCATGTCCGACCACGGAGGCTCATGCCCCACCAAAATACGTCGTGCCTTGTAATTTTGGCCTGTTTAAGTGACCATATGCCGCCTGGGAGAAGCAGGCTGAGAGTTTTCAAATGCGATCCCGTCGTAACAACTTATTCTGGAACACACTTGGAAATAATAGCCCCAAATTTGTCTGACGAGTGTTTCAAAGAGGCTCGGTTTTTTTGGCTCGACATAAAGGTTCTGCGAAGCAACCAAATTAATTTATTGGCTTCCGCAAGTTCAGTAATTGCGTGTTCCGAAAAGCTAAATTTGCACTGGTTTTTTGGACCCAAATCACAGACCTCATTGCTAATGCTGAGTCCAACAGTCAAGTGGAGGAATTTTGGTCCGGATGGAGTCGATTAGCAACTCACACCAACATTCGCCCAAAAATGGACTTCACACGTTCTGGATGATGTTTCGAAATCTCACAGCAACGCTTACCCATTTTTAGGCGAAGACCAAAATAGACCAAGACTACGCCTTAGATTCCACGGTACTATTCATGAGTTGGAAATCATAAATACAGAAACCATAAATTTGGCAGTGAGCCTCAATCAATATCTAACCAAACGCTGGTCACAAATGAGACAAAATTTCACATAATCATTAGCACTCGACGAAAAGGAATAAATATTGTCCCTGTCTCATGGTTCAAGCAAATGCAATGTTATTCACACCTCAGCAGGTCCACCAAACACTTGCGTGAGCATGACAGACAAAGGTCACTGCAACCGAACGAAGTGTCTACGGGAGATCAGCGTGGACGGCAAACAGAGTGTGAGCAGTAACAAAACAAACCGCCCTAAGTCAGGTAACCCGTAACGTTAACAAATATCCGCAACGTGCTTACAGCAATAAGGTGCGAGTCAAAACAAAGGAGGGCAAACACATCGGCCAGAAAATAGCGGAAGGAAAAACCAGTGTCAGTTAGAGCAAGTTGGGCAGGAATCTTTTGGTAGCGGGAAAGAAATGAACAGAAGAAGGGGCGAGGAATATTCAGTCGACCTATGTGTAACACCGGCCATCAAAATCCCTTGGTATGGCAGTCTGCTCCCCCCTCTTAATTGCGCTCCCAAAACCACAGAGCCCTCAGTATTTAAAGCAGTTTTCCCCTGTCTCCCTTTCTCAGGACCCCGAGAGTACTCAGCATCTTATAAGCAAAACTTACCTGTCTCGCCGAAGGATGCCATTAATTTTGCGGCCAATAGCTTTTGGAACCAGATCGTCGACATCAATCTGACAATCTTCTTCCACCCCTAGGGGTCACTGGCCTCTGTTTGTTGTTCCTGTTGCCACCAAAACCACTCACCAAATTTAAAATTACGTTTCTCACTCAACCTTTATGTCTCTACTGCAGAGTCCCTAGGTATTCTACCAAACCTCACCACCACATGTTAGCTAGGTGAGTTGCTTTCATCCAACGACGTCAGCAGTTACCTTTGGTGCCACCACCCACCGGCGGGTCATTGCAGTCCCGGAACGGAAGCAAGCTGTTAGCGTCGGCGGCGGCTGGTCCTTTGCCTCGGGGGGCAAGGGTACTGACTGTCTTTTGTTCAGGACACATTTGACTTCTGCAAGACACGAGCTTAAAACTTCGTGGGTGATCACCTGATCCTTTGCCAGCACCAGCAGCTTCTAAATGATCGGAAAAAGAGCTCCCAGAAGCTACCCCAGTGACTAGACAAGGGGGGTTGAAATGTCACTGGCTTTCCCTTGCCATCAAGCGGTTTCCGTTTTCCCTTGATCGAGGCGGATTATGCTGTCTTTCACTCCAGAGGTACACAAAGAAGTTGGTGCCGTTTTTGCTGTATATCTCTCTCCGTGCCTCTCGTCTACCTATAAACTTCATTAGGGCTATGATACCTGGGTCGGTATCCAGCTTAAGTGCGACTTCCAGATGAACCGCGTAGTTTTGTGGTTAGGCAACAAGCAGGCTTACATTTTCTCCCACATCTTGTCCTCACGAGCCGAAACAATGCTAAAGTAATCCACGCCAACGAAGAAACTACACCAACCCTTCCCCGCCCAATACAATGGCAACAAAGCCAATAGTCACCGACCGATTGGGATGGTCATTCTGCGACTTTCAACAAAACTTCCTATTATTCTCGTTACGCACTGTTCCAATTCATGATTTAATACTGTACTCCAGTGGCTTCTGGGAAGCGCGAGGTACCGGTTGACACTTTGTGCTTCTACAGGGGGCAGTTATCAGGTCCGTTATCGGGTTACCATTGGGACTGATCACTTGATGTTTATAACTCTCTGGGTAACTCGTGTACACCCCCTACGCATAGAGGGTCGTCAATAATCATTGGAAGCGACAACCGCAATGAGTATTGCTTACTCCAGCTTTCTTCTTGCAACATGGTACCAAACCCTTCCCCTCGTATCATCCTGATGAACCAGAATCTTAACTTTTGGTTTCTTTCAGTAGCAAGATACCCATCTTCGCCATCTCTTCGTTCATATTCGAATGGTAAGTAAGGATATACGACAAGAATCTTGGCAAAAACACCACAGCTCACCTCAGCCTTGACCAGTCGGAGTATTACCGCAACCGTTGCAACTCAACAGTGTATGGAATGACTAAGTTAAGTTCTCCTCCGTCAAGGCGAGCATATGACGCAGACAAGTAAGATGGGGGTTCATACTTATGCAGGAATGTTGGCTCAACTAACTAGAATCGTAAGTGACCCCCACTGGGACCGCAAAGCTGTTGATATTGTCTTCGGACTGGACATGCCGTGATGCTATGGCATAGTGATGGTCAAATCCCAGTCGGTTGGCCGCGAAAGTAAAGAAAAAATAGTTGGGTCTGTTTAGTACAGCTGTTTTTGGAAGGCTCCGGCCATAGCTCCCTCTACCATCTTTCTAGACTTAACCCCAAGGACCGCCGATGAGAGCTCAAGCAGAATTATGGTTTCCGGTTTTTAGGCGCCACTCCAGACTTAACGAAAAGTGAGCTACCGTATGTTGATTCCACTGCGGGTCTTTGTCAGGTGTGTGTCAAACAACAGCAACCGTTCTGTGATGCATCACGAAACCCGTGCACCTCTGTCGACTCAACACTCCCTTGTTCCTTTAGTAGGCTTCTTTTTACCTCAGTCACCCCCACATTTCTGATAAACTTGATCCAACCCTCCCGGGTAACGTTGCCCAACTTGTTTTTTTTAAGGTTGATCTCAACCTAAGAAAAATTTGCACAATTTTTGTAGAAGCTGCTTCGCAGAGAGGCATGACGGAGTAACCAGTCATGGTGGACCAAGCAGAGAGGACACGGTTGCGAGAATATCCCACCCTGTAGCCGGTCTGTCCGCTGGCTCGAAACGAAGCGCTAACTCACCACGAATTGTAGCCCATGATACGCCTAGTGGTCTCTGCAACGTCACCCAGCAGACGTTAGTGGCAACGCAATATAGTTAGTGTCCATGTTTACAAATTTCACTTACAGCTTTTGCGAATTGGAAGTCCATTTCTTGGTCTGAAATTTTACCTGAGTTAGCAGTGCACTGACGTCCCCAAAATCGGCGGCAAAAGACGTTAACCCATGTCTGACGTGTAAAATGCCCCTTATCGCCCCAGGCACTGATTTCTCATAGCTAATGCCAAATGGATAGGAGGTTTTGAATAAGTCGCAGTTGGCACAAAAAAGGAGAAGACCATGCTCCAGAAGAATTTACATTCATTTGGTACCTGTGAGGATCCATTGGCAAACGTCCTTGAGGCCACCACAGTAATCCGAACGTTCCCCAAAGCCCTCAGATGGTGATATTCTTGTATTTCTCGGAAACTTCGAGAGGCATGCTTGGTTGCATGATCAGATGTTACGGGGTATTGCAAGTCACACTGAGCAAGCAAATAGATATTTGGGTACAAAATGAGAAGAAATAGCAAAACTGGCATGACAAGAGCACTCGGCGTTTATGCGCACTAAAAATGCGTATCGCCAACCCGGAGTCCAGTTGGAAGATGGCGTCGGGTGTGGAGGTGTCTGCAGTGTTTGGATTTAACGGGTCTATAAAATGGCCATGAATGTTAAAATGTCATGAAGAAAGTCTCCAAAGATCTTGAGTGCGAGGTAAAATCTTGTCATAACGGACCAAAACAGCTGGCGGGAAGAGTATTGATGGCCTATAAGTACCGTGTGTCATTATGGATATGAAAAATTTCGTCTCCATCTTACCATGAATCCTGGAGCCAAGAAAATAGTCAAAAGCCTTTTGAAAATGCGGAGGGACAGAGAACACTGGCTAACCATTGTTCAAGGACATGAAGAATGGAAATGTCGTCGGCAATGAGGAGTGAGGATTGATATGATATGCGCTGAAAAATACATATTTGACGCTGGTAACCCAGTGTGAAACAAAAAACGGGTTTCTTTGCTCCTTTGTTTGCGTTTGTGGGCTTAGCTGATAGGGCTTACTGGCACAGTGATAGCCGCGATTGCCGAAGCAATGATTGAAGTGATGTTCGCGTCATACGATGGTAGCGACATCTGGAACAGGGATCTAAGTGTGGGTGCCTTCGTGGCAATTGGATGTCAACGTGGTGGGAATGTTGGACGCCGGCGGGTAGTTGCAGCAGTAAATCTGTGCAATGGGGAGAACTTGTCCGCTCAGAGTCACAGGCTTTGTGGATCACGTTGTGTGGCCTCGATATCTAGGCAGACTTGCAACGTTGGTGATTCATGCGAATTAGGAGCAATGTCCACTTCATCGCGGGTGTGGAGCAGGTCGTATTTGTCCGTCCTGGGATAGTTGATCTAAGCCTTGGGTCAGGTTGTTTTCACGGTGTGTTGAGACGTGCGAGGATGGGGCCAGAAACTGGATGGTAGACTCTTGGCGAGACTCGAGTGCAAATGCACATAACTGGAACGGAAAAAGGGAGAGATGGCAGTCTGGAGCTGTTCCAGCTGAGGGTCATGGTGCGTGCAAATCAAAGAAAGAGAAGTGATTAATGTTATGTAGAATGAGGTATCAGGTTATGCCGAACTTCTCACTCGGAATGGTCTAATTGTCAAGTTCATGCAAAAGTAAGGATTTGGATTGGGACATTTAATATTAGTTTGTGAGTAAATGAGAATGTGGTGTGAGTATATCCTTTTATATACCTCGCTACATGCGCACTAAAGGAGTCAGAAAGTCAGGTGAAAAATTGCACTGGCTTGTTTCATTAACGGAGTTTTTCTGCCCATACCTAGTGATTTGTACTTGCGGAAACTACTGGGAATAAAAAATGGCTAGACCTTGTTGAGTGGGTTGAGATAAGACTTCGAGCGTTATATTCAGTCAATACCCTAGGCCCGATTCATAGGCCTTTTCTATTGGAGTGTAAGGATCGTGCATGTTTAGCAAGTTTTGTACGGTTGTTGCCTTCCAAATTACGTTTTTAAAGGGGACGGATGCAGAAGTCATCCTTGTATGTAGGGGTAGTTTATTCCACAGGAGGAATATTTGATGAAGTTTTTCTTAAGTGCTATCCTTAACATGGGAACTGACACCAAGAACTCAGCTCGACGCGAGCCATAGGAATAGTTATTTCTTACTTGGGGTGCGGAGACGCACATATTTTTATCAATAATCTTATGAAGAAAGGAGGGGTTGATGTGAACTGGAGGCAGCCATAAGAGATCCAGGTGGAGTTTTGTGCAATGTTCCATGTAGTCTAGCGAGGAAGAGTAGCCCAGAAGTCGTTTTGTAAATGTTCGTTGAACATTCTAAATCTCGAGTCTGTCACTCTGCTGCATGTTGGAGCATACGATGGAACAGTAGTCCAGGGTAGGCCTTACGTGCGTTTTATATATTAACAACTTGCTTTCCTGGTTTCTAAACGCTCTGTGCACCAACCCAATTGGTCTCCTAGCTTTTGCAACTTGTATCCGGGTTTGTTCTGAGAAGTTGAATGTGCTGGAGTAATGCAGACCCAGGTCTCTGACAGTGTGATGGGAAGGAATGACTTCTTGGTTAATTTCAAAGATTCCTGTAGGAAGGTGGCATTTGTATGCGAGCATGCCGCTTTTGTGGGCCGAGAATTTCATTGACCAAGCTGCGCACCATGAATCTAGCGACAGTAGGTCATTTTTACATTATCTATGGTGGTGTTGATGACACGAGGGGGAAACGTATACAATTTATATATCGTCTGCAAACAAAAAGAATACCAAGCCTAACGATGCGAAAAATGTCGTTGATGTATAGCAGAAACAGTAGTAGACCTAGTACGCTTCCTTGAATAACTCCACTAGTAATCGGACGAGGCTTGGATTGGGTTCCATTTACATTCACTGCATACATTCTAGAGGCCAAATAAGAGGAGAACCAAGCCAGAAGGGGAGTTTTTATACCGCAGCCCTTGACTTTCATGAGAAGCTTACGATGGGGTACGCGATCAAAAGCCTTTGCCATATCTAATAAAATCACAATCACTGACTTTCCGTCGTTGGCAGCCTTCGTCGCTGTTTAGGAAATCAGTCATGCACGTAGAACATGATTTACTTTGAAGGAAACTGTTGGCCGGCATTAATGAGGTCATGATCTAATAAGTAAGTTGTTAACCGAAGTTTATTATTCTTTCCATAATGCGAAAGACAATTGGGGTGTGATTGACGGGTCTGTAATTAGATGGCTGTTGCTTTGAACCGTTTTTGTGAAATGGGACAATGACAAGTTTTCCATTGGTGGGGGAAAGTGCCACAATTTAAGGAAAGGTTAAATAGGTTGGACAAAAGTATAGGGATGTCTGCACCCCCAAATTTGAAGAGGGCTGGGGGAAGGTCATCCGGTTCGACGTGGAAAGACGATCTCGCCTTTGACAGTAGTGGTTTAGTATCACTTGGGTGAAAAGAGGATCTTGGAGGGGAAGCAGAGGAGACTGGCGGAATGTCCGGTATAATGGTGTTGTCGTCAGTTTTCATAGAGGCGGCGAAATAATCACTGAACACCTCTGAAATCATTAGAGGGTCATTTGCATACGTGCCCCTGAATATGACTGACATGGTGTGCGTACTAGGTATAGAGTTGTTAGTTCTCAGTAGTTTTGCCA
>LUCM01011238.1:296159-342124 GCA_008360955.1 Fasciolopsis buskii | reverse complement strand
GACTTTCCGTCGTTGGCAGCCTTCGTCGCTGTTTAGGAAATCAGTCATGCACGTAGAACATGATTTACTTTGAAGGAAACTGTTGGCCGGCATTAATGAGGTCATGATCTAATAAGTTGCTAACCTAAGTTTTATTATTCTTTCCATAATGCGAAAGACAACTGGGGTGTGATTGACGGGTCTGTAATTAGATGGCTGTTGCTTTGAATCGTTTTTGTGAAATGGGACAGTGACAAGTTTTCCATTAGTGGGGGAAAGTGCCACAATTTAAGGAAAGGTTAAATAGGTTGGACAAAAGTATAGGGATGTCTGCACCCCCAAATTTGAAGAGGGCTGGCGGAAGGTCATCCGGTTCGACGTGGAAAGACGATCTCGCCTTTGACAGTAGTGGTTTAGTATCACTTGGGTGAAAAGAGGATCTTGGAGGGGAAGCAGAGGAGACTGGCGGAATGTCCGGTATAATGGTGTTGTCGTCAGTTTTCATAGAGGCGGCGAAATAATCACTGAACACCTCTGAAATCATTAGAGGGTCATTTGCATACGTGCCCCTGAATATGACTGACATGGTGTGCGTACTAGGTATAGAGTTGTTAGTTCTCAGTAGTTTTGCCAATGCTGCAGCCTTGTTGGCGGAGTGTAACGCTTGAAGTTCCTTCTTCTTTTGAAGAGAATCGAAGTGTCTTGATCTCCCTAGACAGAGGGTTTATTTGCAATATCAGAGCAAATTCTTTTGTTCTTTTGAATCTTGTCTGGATTAAAGAATAATTTTTTGCGACGGTCCAGGGTGCTCAACCTTTTGGGGATCGTGCCACAACGGATTCGAGTGATTAGGTTAAGGCACACACTTAGAGTTGCGTAAAATTGGTTGGTGGCCAGTTGGGGATCCACCGACAGAAAGAAACTGTCCCAAATTTGGCTACGAATTATAGAGGGAAGATGGCTCCACGAGGCTCCGTGGTGTGGTTTAGAGGAAGCTGAGGAGGAGATAGCGGGCGTCGAAACTGAGAACTTGCAAACAATTTGGGAATGGTCACATCCGAGTAACTTCTTGTCTATCGATGTGCGCACCTGTGTTACGCCAGTTGTGAAGATAAGATCTAGAATACTGTCGGTCCTTGTGGGTAATGAAACATGCTGTGTCCACCCATCCAGTCGTACACTGGAAACAACGCAGAAAGGTATTTTGGGGAGGAGAAAGATGACCAACAAATCCCTGGGGCGTTGAAGTCGCCCGCTACTAGCTTAGGGTCTGGAAGGTCGGCGGCCGCGTTAGGCGCGTCAGTTAGTGGTAAGAACTCTGACCGATGCGTACTATGGGGGCGGTAGATGCAACCGATCAGTAAGTCCTGGGGCCCGATAGCCACAGTCAGCCAGATAGAATCTTTCAGGTTATTAAAGGTAGGATGATTGTACCATGAGGCTGAAAGGGTGTCTCTTCTGTATATGAGACAGCCTCCCCAGCGTTTATTTATCCTGTCTTTCCTAAAAGCATTGTAACCAATTAAAGCAATGTCTGTCAGGGGTATTATCGGTCAGCCATGTCTCAGTGATAAGAATGAAATCATATCTACGTGTATACACCAACAGGCGTAGCGTGTGCACCTTATTTAGTATCAAGCGAGCATTTAATAGTAACAATGAAAATGGCTCACTAGTAGTGGCATTTGAATGTGGATAACTAGAGTAAATGTCATCATGGACGTATGATTTCATTTGGGGTGGAAAGTCATTGCGAGACAAGCAAGAAAGAATGGATGTTGGTGGTAAGGCCTTTGGGTGATCATGTACTGTCACACCTGATGCATAAGCTACGGTAGGTTCCAACCTGTTCATTGGTTTGGGCGGTGAGCAACGTGCGTTTGTTAGGGAGTGAAGAGGCTGTTCAACGGTGGTGGATGGTATGGTATGGCTGAGGGAAGAATCGGGTAAAATAATGGGTATCCTGACGGCATTTGGAGCAAATCAATGGTTGGCAGGATGTTGGAAGGCCTGACTTCTAGCTGATTGGAAGCCTCGGGATTTGGTCTGGGAAGGTGGGACAGTCGGTGTTGGCAGGTCGGCTTAAGCATTGTGTTTATAGGCTGTGGATGGTCAGTCAAGGGTAACTCGGAAATGTGTGGTCTTGTCCAGAGTTGCATATGGTTCATACGTACGTTTGGGGGAACAGGTGACGGGCCAGCACTACGGAAATCAGTTTCAGTTCTTGGACGATAACCGCGGTTGAAGTTATGATTATTAAATAGCGTCGTTGGATGGGGTAGCGAGAGATGGTTCTTAGTGCTGCTGGGTTTGTTTGTGGCGCTGAAATGAGGAGATTGAGGTCTAACGGAGTTAGCCATACCTCCTGAAGGGGCTTAGCTATGTGACCATGGAGGATCTAATGGCTCCATGCTATTATTTATGGGCTTGGCGGGGATCTTCGGAGGTGGAAGAGGTTTACGTGTTTTACGTGGACCTCTTCTATTGAGGAGGGTCGCAACATCGTTGGTTAGACAAAAATCGATTTCCTTGGTGTCAAGCACGTCACTAGTCACCCGAGGATGATGATGATGATGAACAGGATATTTATGAGGAGGAGGATGGTGGTGAATATGATGATGATGATGGTGATGAAAATGACGATGATGATGATGAGGCTGATGATTATGCGAATGATGATAAGGATGACGCTGATGGAATGATGATTATGATGACGATGATGATTAAAATGATGATGATGAGGATGATGTTGGGGCGGATGATGATAATGAGGACGATGAAGAGGATGATATGGATAATGAGGAGGAAAAGAATGATGATGTTGATTATGAGGATAATAATTATGATGCGGCTGTTGATTATGACTATGATGATGCGGATGACGATAACGAGGATGATGATATCGATGATGGTGATGATGATGATGAGGAGGAGGATAATGATGATGATGAGGATGAAGATGATGAGGATGATGCTGAAGCTGTTGATGACGAGGATGATGTTGATGAGGATGAGGATGATGACGACAATGATGATGACGAGGATGATGGTGATAAGGACGATGAGAATGAGGATGATGATGATGCGGCTGATGATGTTTACGATGACGGTGATGAGGACGATGATGATAAAGATGGTAATGATGATAAGGTTGATGAAAATGAGTATAAGGATGACGAGGTTGATGATGAGAATGATGATGATGACGATGATGTTGATGCGGATGACCGCGGTGATGAGGATGATGATGATTATGAGTATGAAAATGATGATGATGGTAATGATGATGATGAGGATGAGTATGATGCGGATCATGATGAGTATGATAAGGATGATGAGGAGGGGGAGGAGGATAATGTTTTTGATGTTGAAGATGATGATGAGGAGGAGGAGGATGAGAATGATGATGAGGATGATCATGAGGTTTATCAAGCGGATGATGATGATAAGGATGATGGTTATGGGGTTGATGATGATGAGGATCATGATGATGACGATGATGAGGATGATGACGATGAAGAGGATGTTGATGAGGCGCAGGATGATGATGCGTATGATACTGATGATGGTGATGATGAGTTTGTTGACGGTGAGGATTATGATGATGATAATCAGGATGGTGATTACGATGACGATGATGATGAAGAGGATGTTGATGTTGAGAATGATAATGATGCTGGTGAAAACGATGATGGTGATTATGATGTTGGTGATGATGATGATGATGATTAGGATAATGATGTCGATGACGATGATGATTATGAGAATGATGATGACGATAACGCTGATGAGGATGAGGATCAAGATGATGAGTATGATGAGCATGACGATGATGATGATGCAGATGATGATGGTGAGCGCGATGATGATGAGGATGATGTTGATGAGCATGTTGATGGTGAGGATAATGAGAATGAGGATGGCGATGAGGATGATGATCGTGAGGATGAAGATGATGATGACGATGATTATGAGGATGAGGATGGTGATGATTACGAGAATGAGGATGGTGATGCGGTTGATGATGATGATGTGATGATAATAATAATGATGATGGAATTAATGACGGGAATGATGATAAGCATGAGGGTGATGACAAGGAGCATGATGATGAGAATATTGATGAGCATGAGAATGAGGGGAAGTTGATGGTTATGATGAGGGAGAGGACGAAGATGATGAGAATGATGGAGATGTTGATGACGCGGATGACACTGACGTGTATGATGATGGCGTAGATGATGAGGATGATGCTTTTGAGGATGAGGACGGTGATGATGAGATTGATGATGCTGATGATTGGGATGATGGTGGTGATGTTGAATATGATGATGATGAGTTTGAGGAAGAGAATTATATGTCTGATTATAAGGTTGATAATGATGAGGAAGATGATGATGATCATGATGATCAGGACAATGATGATGATGAGGATGACGCTGATGCGATGAATATTACGCTGTTGATTATGATGATTTTGACGCTGATGGTGATGATGATGAAGCGCATGATGACGTGGATGATGATGAGGAGGAGGATGAGTGTGATAATTAGAATTAGGGTATTAATGAAGATGAAGTTGGCGATGGGGATGAGGGTGATGGTGAGGATGAGAGTGATGATGAGAAGGAGAGTGATGAGCTGGATGAGGATGTTAGTGACGATGATGGTGATGATGAGGATGAGGGTGATGATGAGGATGTGGGTGATGATGAGGATAAGGGTGAGAATGAGGATGAGGGTGATGATGAGGATGACGATAATGGTGAGAATTATGAGGAGGAGAAGGACGGTTATGATGAAGATGATGATTATGAATATGACGATGAGGAGGAGGATTTTGATGATAAGAATGATGAGGATGTTCATGACGATGATGATGACGAGGATGATGAGAATAAGGATGGCAATGAGGATGGTCATGATGGTGAAGATGATAATGATGGTGATGATGAGAATGATTATGATGAGGAGGATGCGCCTTGCCTGTACGGCGAACGGACAACGGGGAAGGACTTGTCCAATTCTGTGCAGACAATCATTTATTCCCATCTAGTACGAATTTCCGACACAGTTCGCGTCGCACTGCGACGTGGCGTTCTAACTCGACAGGTACTTTGAGTCAGATTGACCATATCGCAGTTAGCTACCGTTGACGCGGTTCTGTCTAGAACTGTAGATCATACTGGACCACGTACGTCGAATCGGACCATGCGTTAGTTGAAGTGCGATTTCCGCCGTAGCTCAACGGCCATCGATGCAGACCACAAATCCGACTGTCCGTCGAACGTCTGCCTGATTCGGCTGTTCCGAACAACTACGAGCTGGAACTATCTGACGAACTAAGAACTTCGACGGGCAGCAATGTAGACGAGCAGTGGGATCAAATCTAGCAGGCTATTCATTTAGCAGCAGATTTCGCCTGTGGTCCTAGATCTAGAGTTCATCAAGAACACTGGATCTCGAAAGGGTCGCTGGGTCTAATGGGGCAAAAATGCCAGCTGCCTAACTGCAAGGAAGTGAATAAGATGCGTCGACAGTTTTAGCGTCAGTTGACGATAAGCCTTAGGAATGACTGCGAAAACTGGTGGGCTAAGGTATCCGAAGAAATGGAAGTAGCGTCCGCTTCAGGTAACAGTCAAAGACTGTTTAAGCTTATACGCGACAGCATTGGGTTGCAAACTTCGGTTAGTGAAGTCGTGTGCAATAGGAATGGAGAGCTCATTCGTGGTAGACAGGAAAGACTGGACCGTTGGGCAGAGCATTTCAAGGATCAGTTTAGCTGGCCACAAGCTATCACATCTAGTACGACGTCTGGAGCTGTGAATCCTTGGGAGGTGTCACTTGATCCCCCAACGGAAGTGGAAGTGCAGTCGAATATTCGGCTTCTGAAGAGGGGGAAAGCTGCCGGTCCCGACGACCTTCCCCCAGTTCTTTTCAAATTGGGTGGAGAAGTGCTGATGAAATCACTTACCTCCTTGCTTCATTATATTTGGAATGAGGAGCGTATTCCGTCATCGTGGGGTGAGTCACTGATTGTATCCATCTTCAGGAAGGGCACACGGAGTGACTGTAGCAATCATCGTGGGACTACTTTAATTCCGATAGTTACTAAGGTGTTAGCTTCGATAATGCTGCGTCGTTTGACAACGATTCGCGAGAGTAATATCCGCGAACAACAGGCCGGATTTCGGCCAGGTCGAGGTTGTATCGACCAGATATTCACTCTTCGACAGATACTCGAAACGCGCCACACGCACCGTGGCCCTACAACTTGAAAGGTGCGCTTGAGTCCGTAGATCGACCAACACTATTCAGTGCTCCCCATCGGATAGGTATGCCAAAGATGATCGTAAACCTGTTGCGATCATTGTTCTCGCATACCTATGGTCGCCTTAGGGTGTGCGGTGAACTGTCAAGTTCATTCGAAACGACAAGTGGCGTTCGAGAAGGGTGTCCCATCTCTCCATTCCTGTTCAACTTCGTCAAGGACGAGGTGATGGAAGATGCTTAAGGAGGTCTACGGGATGTAGGAGTCGAACTGGGAAGTGAAGGGAAGCCATGCGACCTAGATTACGCAGACGACGTCGTGTGCCTGTTCGAGTCTGCGGACCATGTACAACGGGCACTAGATAGACTCTCGAGATCGGTTGCTCGGTTAGTCATGTGCTTTGCACCTTCAAAGTAATACTACCGAGTCCATTATCTAAGTTGTTTCGCTATGCCTGGGACTCCGAAACTTTTCGTAAATGCTGGGAAATCTCTATTATACTCTGTATACCGAACAAGGGTGACAAGATCATATGTACGAACTACAGAGGTTTCAGCCTCATCGATACAGCAGCCAAGCTTTTTGCAATCGTCCTACTAAACTGCTTTGTTTCTGTTCAGGGCGTACGAACACGCTCTAGCCAGTGTGGCTTTCGAGGAAGAGGTCGTCTTGACACTGCGTCAAATTCTAGAACACCGGTATAAGTTCCAGCAACTCACCACAATATGGTTCTTCAACTATCGTGCAGCGCTCGACTCCGTTTACAGACGGGCACTATGGAGCAAGCTTCAAAGCAATTGGATGCCGAAAAATACGTTAGACTGTTAGAAAAACGCGTTCACGCCTATGGCGCATAATCTCCAGAGTCACCTCCTGACTCCGATGTTCCCCAAGGTTTTCCGCTATCGCTGGTTCTACTCGACTACGCTAAATGCCGGATAATACGGTTTGCCCTCAATAACTTTCGAGGAGTACAACTTGGCCACCATTGTTGGGTCACTGACCTCGAGTTCGCCGACAACATTGTTCTCCTGGGAGAGAAGCCTGCAACCGTTCAGTTGATCCTTGACCAGATTGCATGCGAAGCCATGACTGTTGATCTGGAGGTAAACACATTAAAAAACGAAGTTCTTTAAAACTTCACAAGACCTGTCACCTTGTGTCCATATCATTGAAAACACTTAGGAAATGGTGCTGCAGTTCAAGTACCCGGGTTCTACTATCCAACCTGGCGGTTAGGCCAGAGACGAGGTATAGACTGCGCCAAGGTAACTTTCCTATCACTTCGCGAGGCATTGTAGTCCTGCAGCGAAATAACCCTCCGGACGAACCTGTGCATTTACCGTGATACTGGCCGGCTATTCTTTACGTACACATGGGAAGCCTGGTTGCTAACGTAGAGGATACAAACCGGCTGAAAAGTTTCGATCGTTGGTGCCCACTATATGACACGTTGAAGTGATATGATCGCGTCTGAAACACCGCTGTGCCTCAGCACTGTATGAAGGTCGAACGGCTTTCGTGGTTTCTCCCAGGACGTCGCCTGCGGTGGTTCGGCTATGTTCTGTGCCGACCGGAGGTGGAATTAACGGCAACGAACCTATTTCTCTCACCTGTTCGGACTGGAAGTGTCTCCTTGGTGGCCAATTGAAGACATGGGTTAGTACTGTTAGGGCACACATGGATCGCTTCAGTCGGTTTTCGGAGTACTAGATTTGCGCAGCAACCGGATTTTGTGATGCGCAAATCTCACTTTAGATTGCAACGCTTTGACCGCTACAATCAGAAACATCCAAGAAGCTGACTTATGCTATCGCGGGAGCTAGTCGCATAACAGCAGAAGTAAGATAATGATACCATAAAATAGATCTGGGTTTTGATTTTCTAGGATAGTGATAAAGTTTAGCACTAGAGTTAACAAAATCCCTGAATCCAATATGGAAGAAGGAGCAAGCGCCTAAAATCTGACGTGAATCGGTTCTGCCCATTTACAAGGTCATAATTCCTGCTGTGAACACAACCAAGTAACTAGTTTAGTAACTACTGCACCTAAACTGCTCGTGGGCGTTGTTCCTCACAGGTTACCTGGTTCTAGCGGAGGAAGATTGAGTGAGAATCGCGCAGGTTTCTGACGCGGTCTGGACTGTATCGGTCAAACCTGGTTGTCAGGAAGCTGAAAATCCCCCCTGTTGATACATCATTAACACAGTACTACTTGAAATTTAATTAGTCCATAAACAAGTACTTTCTTGACATTGACCAATGACTGACTCGCATATTCCATGCAGCATTGCAGCCATGACGCATGTGTCCATTAAGCAGTTGTTCTATCACATGCCATTTTGGCATTCATCATCTACCATTCACCTTGGTCTAATAACCGACCAGTAGCTGTCGACATATTCTTGTCCAGTTCATCCAATCCCATTCATCCATAGCGCTTGATGATCAATGCTAATGGCATACGTTACTTTTTTCATTTTATTTGTGAAATTGATCGCTGTCTTTACATGAATACCATTTCCGTATGTTTTCGTTTGTTCCTGGTCGTGGATTAGATAGTCGAGGAGTGACTGATCAACGACAAGGCAAAGGTTTGCGCACTGATTCTACACTAGAACAAGTATTGTAACCTAGGCGCACCTTCTGTAGACTCACAATTGCTGTCTTTCTCGATCTAAAAGTGATTTTCATTTAAGTCCACCATGGTATTCTATGACACCGCCTTGCGCTGAAGGATGTGCTAGATAAATTCATCTAACTCTCCCAGCCTCCGTTTGCGGACAACCGAGGCCGAGGGCATGACCACGTCGACGTCCCGTCGATTTCCCGACGAGAAGTGGCATTTCCCCCAGTTTTTCATTCTCCGTTTCTTTTCAACTTTGTGAATGAGATGATTATGTAAGCCGCCCCATTCTCATGTGAGAGTAATGACATTGATATGTATTCAGCTAGGCGTTTGTCTGGTTTATATGTATATGGTGAGCTCTTGAGGGAGGGATCAGTTAAATTGAAAATTTCTCCAGATAGTCTGAACGGTACCCTAGATATGTTTCCAATGCATTTTGCACCCTGGAAATGAAAATGTCATTATAAGGACTAGACCGCCTCGAAGGCGAACCTTGCTTTTGCAGATAAGGAGTTGGGCGAAGTAGTTGCATGTCCCTAGGTAGTCGTTTATCGGATGAGGTGTTCTTATGTATACAGAAATCCCGGTCGCCATTTCCCAATCTGAGACATTTGCTTATCGACCGGAGGTCGGGTTTACCGTACGGTGATGTGATTGGCCCTGCTCTACGACTTGAAAGCATGGCTTTTGCAGATAGATTTGCGAAAACTCCCGGTGTTTGAACACCATGGTATTGTTCCTTCTTGCTATGTCAATTTTGTTGCCAGTGCTGTTAGACACAGGTTATTGGATTCTAAATCTATCTTTTATATATATACATATATATATATATATTAGTAAATCATGTTACGGGCAATCAGGTTACACGTTCTCACCGCTCAAGGCCCATTTAGTCTTGCTAATTAGCATTTGTGAAATGTTGAAACCGTTTGTTTTGACCCCCTACCTCAGAAGGTAGAATGCACGCGCGTTACTGTAGTGCGGTTGACGTCTGTACACGGATTCCAGCGGTCTATATGTGGCATTTGGGGTGAACCGTTAATCGTCCCGTTTTTCCAGTCCGTATTGTTCTGGAGCACTATCCAGATTTGATAGTTAACTTGGATTTGTTTAAAACGTTTCACCTCTGCTGCCCGCAGAAGTGCTTCTGTGCTCAAGAAATAGCATTTGCGCAAATTTACGTTCCTGAAATATGTAAGCTAGTCTGGGTTAACTCAATGTTGTCAGGAGAATATGCAGTTTTTGACTGGGTTAGCTCCATACGCAAGTAAATGAATGCAGTTAAAATCATATTAATTATTTTCCGGCCATGAACCATACAGTTGTTTGTAGGTTTTTATAATGACGGTAGTCCCCGTGAGAATTTCTGGGTGCCTCCATTCCGACTCTCCGCATTAGATTTTATGTTGCCCTATAAACAAGTTGTTACCTCTATATCACGCCCATCTTGTCACGCAGAAGTACCGAAATAATCATTTCCACAACATTAAGGTTGTTTGTTATTTGTTCTCATGCTTGCTTAGCCCTTATTGCAAAAACATACCTGGCAAAGAACGTCGTTTCTATTGCTTCATGTCTAGTAATATTCATGTTGTATCACACGGTATTTTCTGTATACTTTGTCTTGTTTTTGCTCCAGGAAGCACATCGCTCTCGATGCCCGAACGACCTTGCGGTCATCCCGCGCATGGATCACTGTAATCAGCGCGACAAGGATTTTTCAACATTATACCACAGGAGGCGTCATGATGACTCATGTCCTCAGACTACGCTAGTTCCCTGTAGATGCTGTAACCGGGAGGTACCTGCTAATGATTTGTTTGAATATGAAAGCATTTGTAAAGATTTTCCTTCCGGAGAGGAAATACTTCTCAATCCAAACGAATGCAGAATAAGTGATTTGATCAAACAATCACTGTTGACGTTTGGTGTTGCTGCTTTGAGCGTGGTCTGCTTTGGGCTCTGCTTGTTCTTGGCCACAGTGCGATAGGCCATTTATAACTTGATTATTTATATTTCTGTTGAGTTGATTTCACTTAGTCGTCATCATTGTCGTCATCGTTATCATACATGTATCACTGTCAGGATCATTCGCTCGACTTTATCCTCTCCATATCCTAATTTCGACTGCGGTCTTTATTTTCTTCCCTCCAATTTACGTTATACTCAGTCGAAATATGTTTACCATCGAATCGGGCTCTATTCTTTTGAAATCGCAAATGCCCTAGTTTAACTCTCGAGTCTATCATGCCATTTCACGTCATTGCCGTGATTGATACATTTATTTATTAATCACCTTCAATACCCCGTGGGCTAGATGTATTGGAATTATTATTATTTAGCAGCTGGTTATATCAGGTAACTACGGTTAGAGGTTTGACTTAACCAAAATGCCATCGAAAACTGGCATCCGTTGCCTAGGCCAGGTCTCAGTATAATCGCAAATAACCCTATTCCTGTGACCGTTAATTTGTTGAGTCGTATTTTCATCGTGTATCGGCTTTTTGTACCAATATGCTGGTGAAATAACGATGCGAAATACACTCAAAGAATTGAATTTCATTAAGACAGGACAACTTGATTCAATTGGTATAAACGAAACAGTGAAGAGCACCGCCCAATCAGCTCACGTTCTACGTCAGAGATTAAATTCCCCACCTAGGTTTGCATTCCAGTTACCAGTTCCCCATATTGGTGGTAGACGGTTCGTTACACCCCCGACTCAGTAAAGCCTTATATGGTTATGTACCGCCCCAAGTTTCAGGGGATGGTTGCCAGTCCGCCTCTCCCCCACCCGAGCCGTACCGTGAGCCATTGCAATTACAGGACATGCTCTTTCCGCCATACTAATGCATGGTTCATGCAGTACGAAAATATTACTTTGTGTAACATCGGCCTATCTTTCTTACAACGATGAGGCAAACGGTCTGCCAGACGCACTGTTTTATTGAGCATTTCTATTCTGCATTTAGCCTCATTTGGAACCGCGTTGTTCGCCGTTCTTTCATTTGACTAGTCAACCGATACGATCCCTCCATTCAGCTGTGAATCAGTTTTTGACTGTCACAATTTTTTACATATAGACTGCTCTACCATGTTTGGTCGTTCACATCGTGCTGGGAGAATCTACGTCGCAGCTCTTCCTTTGATAATGAGACAATACCCAATGGCCCACGGTAATAGAAATAATAAGGCAGTGTTTGGCCGTCCTCAGTTAACTAACGTTTGCTTCTGGTTTCTTACCATACCAAATCCACAGTACTGTGTAGTGGACAACCAAAAACTCCACTTCTGTTTTCGTAAGCCTACTTCCAAGCTCATTCATAGGCTAAAAGTTACAGCGTTTCAGACGGACAATTTGCTTCGGCTACGTTTTCCTAACATGTTGTCTGTTACTGTCTCAAGGGTTTTTAATCGATCCATACTGATGGTTCCTGACATTACGGGCGTAATGGCACAGCAGTGAAGTTCCAGTTTATAGTTGTTTGGACGAGAATTTTATCACTGTCATCTACCCAGAATTTTAATTGTCTGGAATAGAATATGCGGAAGATGTCATCCTGTTGAGAAAAGCCCCAGGCAAGCTCAAAGCATTCCAGCACAACCTGAAAATTGTCCGTATTTGGGATGCGTTTCACATCTTCAAACAGTAAAATGCTATCACAAGACTGGATTAGCCTGAAGCCGAATCTTGATCTTGGAAGGCAACAGTTTGGCAGGTGGGACAGGTTTTCATCTGGGAATTTATATCACTTGATGGTCTTATACCCGATGGGTTTCCTCCTGTATACAGAGGGCTCCATCAGCAATTCTGAATTTGGGACGTCTTTAGTGTTAGCGCAACACCTTTTTAACGACTAAACGTCACGCTTACACGGTTTCAGTGTGACTAGTCCTGTTCTACGGCCCAGACCTATGACCATTGCAGGCAGCTGCGCTTGAACACCGGTATTTTCACAGTATTGTAAAATGTAAGAATTTCGTTATCAGTGCTGGAGTTTTTTTGAGATACTGTGCCACAGAGTTTAATCATTAGAAGAGGCACTAAATGCATGGCAGGATGGAGGTCAGCCCAAATGCCCACCAGTCACCGTTTACCCATAAATTATTCACAGCTGCAAAGGATTTTGTCCCAGAAGCTGGATTACGTAGAGCTGTGAATAACAACACCGGCTTGTTATGACGGCCAACTGTGACCAATGGCGTCAAACTACCATGTCGCGGTAAGCCATCAGAAAACGCCTGCATCGATGGCATCGGATACTTGATGGCACAGATATATTTTTAAATGTGATGATGTTATCGGCTTGATAAACAAATCTTCCTTACGTTTGTAAGCCCGACAGTGAATTGTCCCACAGATGACGTTAACAGTGATTGCAGGCGCACCACATTACTAGAGGAATTAGTGATGTACGACGTGTTGCTCAACTGAAATCTAATACTACCAGCGCCGCATCCGTAAATGTAGTCAGGTAACGCAACATCTCTCAAAACTGGATTTTTTCGATATTTCTGCTGTCTCAGCCAACAGAAAGCACCATCATGTCATTCAGTGAAGCTACCATAAAGTACCCGCTAGAACACAATGAAAGTTAGCATACCAAGAGGTCGACGCACCCTTATATTTGCATTTTGTACCTAACTGATGGATAGGTTCCTTTGACTATAATGTCGTGCCTAAAAATGCAAAAGCATCTAGTATGCATGGTTCTTGTCTGGAAACGCTCAATCTTCTACACCCTCCCAAACATCACATTGTCTGTTGTTACGGCCACTTAGCATACAGCCAGAAGACTTGGTTCAGGATACCCGTATACGCTTTGGACCTTTTATTTTGGCGCTGAGTAGTTGATGAATCAGAAATGAAACGCAATGATTTCCAGTCTTATTCGCCCACCAGGAGAATCCTCCAGTTAATCCAGATGGTCAGCTGTATCTCAATGACCTCGTTGTAATTATTCCAACGCTAAGGTTAGCCATATTTCAAGACCTACATTCTGGGCACTTGAGAGTTGAAAATGAAGTCGTTGGCACGGATGACGTGTTGCTGGCTAGAAGTGAATGAGAACATTGTTAGAACTGTTAAGGTATGCAAGAGGTGCTTGTGCAAACAACTTTCTAAGCCTAGCAAATGGGTTCCATGAAAAGTTTCCTGTAAATCGTGGCAGTATGTACCTATGGATTATTCCGTCCTCTTTCTGCGTAAGTACTGTCCACTGGTGGTCGTCGATGCTTTCTCGGGGTGGCTAGAAGTACGTTGGGCAACCTGCCCTACATCTGACTTCACACAATTTTGCGTGAGATATTCAGTAGAGAAGCTGTACCTCGTGCGTTCGTTATTGATGATGGCACCACTTTTTCTGCCTAACCACTCAGTGACTAGCTGAAAGGTCTTTGTTGCCGTCATTTGTAGTCTGTGTCCCGCCATTCTTAATCTAATGGGTAACGGGGAATTCGTGCGCACTTTCAAGTGCTATTGCTTCTGCTAATCTTTGTTCACTGGCTGAACTTGATCGTGTTATTGATGGCTCCTTATTTCAACATCGTAATACTAACCTTTTCGCGGCAGGTAAAAGTGCAGCACAGTTACTTAAGGCTCGGCGGTTACATCCTGATTTCTCATGAATTTCTTCCGTAGATGTCAGCTTTTTAGGGGAAAGTGACCTTCGACCTTTCAGTGGGATAGTGCTGGCACATTGGTCAAAATATCCGACTGCCAAGATTTGATAGGCCACAGAAGACATGTAGATCAGATATAATTAAACGTGTCAGATCAGTCTGAAAACATTCAGCCATTAACAGTAGTGAAAGTCAGTCAGAGCCCAATGAAGCCTCTCATGAACAAACTGTCCCTGAAGATCTCACAGTTCGAAGGCTTGAACGATTACATACCATGCCAAGGAAAGATTACAGACAGCCAGAGTGAAATTCAACGAGCAGCGGATGCGATACTCAAGGATGACTTGTTGCTGTCTCTGCACATTGCGGCTGTATTTCTATCTTAGTATTGTACAAATTCTAGTGGGAGGTGTGTATATATGTAGTGCCATCAATCTTCCGGAGAAAATTGATCTTCGGACTTCATTTTCCCAAAAATCCACTTTGACGCTTGATATCGGTTTTGTGACATTTGTCCGGTTGCGTTTGTTTTATCGCACACGGAATCTGTAGGCTTTCACTCGCTCTGAGCTTTTCAAGAGTTCCCGCCTTCGAATCCTTCCGACCACTCGGCATGTCCCTCCCATGGTTTGCCTGCGCGTGCATTGTCATGTCAGCGCTATTTCGGCACATAGATATATACAATATATGGCTCGAATCTTCTCCGTTCTATCGAATGGGAGAAGTTTGTCAACTGCAGCTTCAGAATCTGAAGGAAGACACCCGAGGTCGCATTACCCACATCTAAAAATACACTGCGGCACGCTGCTGGCCATATTTACGTTTTCATTTCACGCTAGACCGCGTGCAAAATTTATGCTCCAAATCATACACCGTCACAGCTACCATATTCTGAGCCTTAGTTCTTATACTTACACTATCATAAGGGGTGCAAGCAAACTAATGCGTGAAACGTACGAGAAAAGGTGCGGCGACGTTCACAAAGAAAACAGGGACAATCTGCTAGAGATGTACGAGACAACGTATGTCACTGTAGATATGCGTGTCTTTCTGGAGAGATGACAGCTACCTCATTCACATCGAAAGTGGTTTCGTGCAATTTATTTTAAAACATGGTTAATTTCACGTATGCATACAAACAGGTGTATACATATGCTTATATTTCGAAGCCTTACCTGTGTTTGGTGGGAGCATCGGGTGAGCAATTGTGAGATGTGCCGTCGTCCGTTTGGCGCAGACAGTAGTTCGTTGACCGGAATAAGCCCTCTAGGTGCAAGTATAAGGATGGTTAGACAACAGAGCACCCAGTACGCAAACCTGACGAGCGACAATAACCGCCAAACCGGTCGTGTGCTCCCGGGCAAATTTCGTTCACTCATCCAGATACTAATTCCTGCTGCTTCTATATATACATATGTATATTCTCGAGCATTCTACCCTCGTTCCTAACGTTGGCTCAGCCCAACTGACAAACAATTATCAACGAATCACAGTTGTGATTCTTCTGTGGACTCTTCGATGAAGAGCTTCCATGCACACTCCTGACGCCACAAATTCGATAGGTTAGAAGAAAACGGATGGTATTTCTTTGTTTGCTGAGCTCTGCAATTTAATTACAAACCTATCAATACCAGCCGAGATGGCATCAGTAGCGTTAAGGTATTGTGGCTGGCATATGTTTGACGTCGTCCCCTGAAATGTGACCATCCCGAGGAGTACCAAGCTTCGAGAAATTGCCCCGAATACTCTGGTCTATCTTGCGCGACGACCTTCACGTTTTCGAGGTTTGACTTGTGACCTCCCCCGTCTTCGTGAAATGAAATTGGTGAGACTGGGTCGTACCTTTTTGTTGCTAAGACGTGCCCATGGATCCGTGTCCCGAGTTTCTCTCAGGTTTGTCCCGTGTATTTCTACGAGTAGTGTATTGTTTTTCGCATTCTTTCCACTCGTTTTGGTACACAAGGTTGGTCCCATTCTTGTCAGCTGTCGCTTCTTTGATTCTCGGTGGAATCTTTCGTAGGGTTCTTGTTGGCTTATGGGCCACTTTAATTCCATGAAGCTGGAGTAATCTTGCTGTCATTTCAGAGATATGTTTCATGTACGACAGTACGGTTCGTGTTTTGGTCTGTGTAACAACCGTTCCTCGGCACTGTTTTTATTGGTTATTCGTCTGATGAAATTTCGGACGTAACCGATCTACAGAAACATTTGAAACAGATGTTTATCTTCATGTTTCCTTCGCTCCGCAGTGCTGCAGTGGTATTGTGCTCTTTTGAAAAGTGTCTTGATGCAGCCTCTCTTGTGGCAGCTTGGGCGGTTGCTTTGAAATTGTAGGATTTTATCTGTGTGCGTGTTTTTTTTTGTATACGATCTTTCTAATGTGCTTGTATTTGTCCGTGTGACGATCACGTCTAGAAACGGTAGACTGTCATGTTCTATCTCTATGGTGAACTTGATTGCCCTGAAAACCCCGTTCATGACAGTGAAAGTCCATTACATCTCAGTCTGTTTAAAGGGTACAGACGCGTCTCCAAAACAGCGCAGCCACAATCTTGGTTTGATGTCCGGCAGGATGGTTTTCTCCAATTTATTGATCATTACCTCCGCAATTAATCTAATTATTGGTGAGTCCGTCGGGTTCCATTCACTTAATCTTGAACGTACGCTCGAATTTCGCAGCCACAATTCTACTAATTCGCATGCACTGCTCGATTTCAGCTGTTCACTCCATGGTGTTCTAGAAGTTTTTATATTTTCTATCTTGCCAAATTTAAAGTAATTGGTGTGAAAAGTTATGAGGTCGAAGGAGATCATGATTTCATCGTATTTAGTGTTTGCTCTACGAAGAATTGCAAAGTATTTTGGATTGAATTTTCATGTCCAAGGATGACCGATTTCGGTTGCTTCCATAATCCTTTTGCCAGGTTTATGTTGACTTTACTTCTAGTTGGGTATTCTCTGTTCGTGTACTTTTTGTAGCCCTTAGAACTGTGCAACGTCTTAGTCACTGGCCTTCATGCTCCACCGCTCTTCCATGCCTGTCTGATGTACTTATTTTAATCATTTTAAGATTGCTTTGAACTCTTTCGCACGTCTTTGAGTCAGATCGTACTTGAATTTCGATTATGTTGGCGCATCTTGATGAACTGTTTAAAAATTGTTTACGTATTGTGCTTTGTCCGTAATGAATGTGACACGCCAAGTCTACTTACACGTTCGCTATTTCGATTTTGATGCTCTTTTCACATCAGATTGTTGAATAATGCTCCGTTTGTAAATGCACAACTCTAGTTAACAGAATGAAACATGTGCCACGATAATTTTTGCGCTAACGGAATTTCTGCCTCCATTTTGCACACGCAAAGGCAGCACCGAACGCTGTTTTGATGCCCGTCACCAAGCCGAACATCCACCGGTACTCACGGGCAACGTTTCCACAAGATTTGCCTTACTATGTCTCTCTCAAAAGAACCCCTATGATCGAGGCGCCCCCACTGACTCCGGCACGACAACCATCGCTCCCGCCGTCGACATCATTCACGCACCAATGAACGAAGGGAACCTAGGACAATACACCCATGTTCAACCCCGTCTGGTAAATATCCCTGACGAGTGTCAGACCCGCAAGTGTGGGACGCTGTCAGATTCACTGTTTTGATTGGTGCACATAGGGCGAGTAGCTCGGCTGCGCCGGTGTGCTGGCGCAGGTAGACTGGTGGATCACACTTGCGTTCACCTCCTAACGGTGTTTTTCAGGTTGGGTGTCCGGCTTACGGTCAGCTCCCAACAGCTAGCACCCAAAGGACCACCAAACCATCGGCCAATTTTTCCACTATTGAGCGATGTTAAGACACCGGAACATCCAGAAGTTTCCGGCTTGTTCTGTATGGTCTCAACCTTAGACCTTCCCTGGTTGTCCCCTAGGAGGATGTCCCACTGGCGAAACATAGATCTGTCCCGTCTGATCGTTTGTTTTTAGCTGAAACTGACGTCTCAGCGCGGCTGCCATTTGCACGTTGCTCACGCATGCTGCGCTCACGGTCTCCTGCTAAGTACACTCAACTACCTACCACCTTCGACGGCCTTTCCATCATACCAGTTAAGTTTCTGGGTTTTCAGTAATCCAACAGTACATATCCGAGTATCACTGTGACGCACAAGTGGTGACAATGGTTGAAGGCAAGCAAATGTAATAAGAAATCCACAATAAGGCAGTCGGCCTTTCGGTTTGGCTCCCATTTTCTGACATTTGTTTTGTATTTGTTATGGCCCATAGCAAACCTATGGGCTCCTCGTCGTGCGGCACCATTCAATATTCCTCGCTGTCTAGTCGATTCGATCACTTGTCACTTCTCCGCTGTTTCTATGAGCGCTAATAAGGTCCCACCGTGCTACCTCAAAGCCGAATTGTGTGCAATCCAAGTCTCGCATCCGAATGTTAGTAACTGAGCGGCTTAGTCAATCGCGGTGTCGGAGTCAGGTTGAAGACACGTTCGTGGTCGCATTTCCAACGCCTTCTGCACACCCATCATAAAACTCAGCAGAAGCACGTTCAGACTGCAATTTTTCGCCCTTTTTATCCCGAATATGCCCGCCGTTAGTGCTGGGCCGGATTTAAGCTGGCATCTCGCATGCTCCTGTACACCGTGAATAAAATTTGACCCGTTAGCCGCGTATACTAGCACAGGTCAAACAAAAATATTCTACTTTCAAGACTGCGTTGAGAAGAACTTGGATGGTAACCTGCACTGTCCGCTGCAAATCCGTTCGAAACTAGTGGGTGCTGGCTTCCTCTTGCTCCTCCCCAAAGTTCTTTTACCCAAACGCTAAAAACGGACTTACGGAGGAAGTATATTTCCTGGCATCTGATACGGACTGACGTTCAAAATGAATCCTACCACTGCAAAATAGCCGAGGGTCTTTACATCTCATGAAATCCTATGCTGGTCTGCGGAATTTGGCAATGGACCAATGCTCCTGGTAACAGTTCTTCACACGAGTCCACGAGACGTCGCCTCATTTGGCTCCGGTTCTCCTTCTTCTTTTCCAACGCCACCTTCATCTCTAGATCAAGCTGAAATTTATGAACTCAAATTGGCTTGAAACAAACTTCTTGTATTAGCATTACGATCGCACAATTCCCATCCATTGTCACCGCTTTCCCTGAGTAATGGACTGTGCTTTCAGAATTTTCCAGTTTTATACTGCCTTTTTTTATATCCAGTCTGGTTTTCGCTCATCTCCATTCCGTTATAACATCCATATTGATGCCCATCTCCGCCATATAACTCTCTTGATTATCGAGTATCCCGACCAAAAGGCGGCGACAGCCGTTGCCCTCCAGCCATATTTTGCGCCCGCGATACGCACCTTTGCTGCACTCACACATAGTATTACTCGCAGTGCAGGGCTGTTAATCAGTCAAAGAAAAATTTTTGCGGACCATTATCTGGCTTTGATTTACAACCCCGTGCTCGCGAAATCACACTGCCTGTTATGATCTTGTGAGCAAAACCACATTGCATTGTATGTTTGGCTTCTGTTTTCCGTGTGTGCACTGTGTATTTTTGCCCAATTTTGATCTCGCCTTGCACATGACTCTCGTATGTCGAGAAATATACAAAAACAAACAAACCTCTCAAATTAATTAAGGTGGCTCTCACCCCCTCTCCCTTCGATTTACATTGTTCGTATTTCCTGTGCATCATCTACGTAAACGCTTGATCTTGCCCTGCGGATGCATCTCGCAAATCGAGAAGTATACATTATAATTATTATTATTCTCGTGGCCGGCGACAACATGCTGTGACCACACAGATTGTCCTGATAACACATCTTGACCGATAAATGTGCCTGATCCTGGTTATTACGAGTCCCACCTTTACTTTGAATATCTATGACCTTATCAACAAACTCGTCCTGTCTTTCAAATTTCATTATATCTCCTGATGTTCTTTCCATCCGCTCCCTCTTTTTGTTGTTCTTCTTCCAATGACTGCCGAAACTTTAAACCCCATTGAAGGCAGCCGATGGATCCATCCTCGTTTCATATTGCCATCGTATATTTTGTTTAGCGTACTACACGATTTAATTCATTTTCCTCCTCGCCTTATTTGACCGTTTTTCCTCCAGCGCCGTCAAATAGGGGTTCACCATGATCTTTTATCTTAATTACCTTTTGCTTTCTTTCGGTGCCAAAATAACGGTGTACATCATTTTTCAGGAGAGTGGCCGCAGCCACAGAGAGAGCTGTCAAGTGAAGAATTGGACCGGTGGTGGAAAGATTCAAACTAGCAGAACATGAATTTGTTCGTCCGGGTAGCTTGGTTAACCGAATGATGACCGCCGACAGCGGTTGCCATTTGCGCGTTGTTCAAGCACGCTTTGCTTGCACGCTCCTGTCAAAATATGCTCAACCTGTTACCGCTCTCGACTATTTTTTTCTTGTACCGGTCAAGTGTCAGGGTTGCCAGTGTTGCAATCGTACCGAGCCGAGTATGAGTGGCGCACAAGTGGTCACAGATGTCAAGGGCAAGTAAAAGTAATTCGAAATTCGCGTTAGGACAACTGGCTTTGCAGAACCCGCATCATTCAAGCCCAAATGCTACCACCCTATCCAAACGGCTTTTGCTCAATTCCTTGACAATTTTTCATCCACCACGCATAAGTTCTTTGACTTTCTTTGTTGCAGATGAACTCTTATGACCATTATATCAAGTTGTTAAATTGTGAATACCCTAGCAATATCTTGGCATTTGCCGTTGTCATTCAGCCGACGTTTGCGCCTCCTATAAGCATTATTGGTGTATCCAATCGCCCAGCTCGCTGATGACCACGACTTGAATTAACGTCCTGGAAGCCACTTTTCACCGTAACTAATCCGCCATTCGCCTCATCCTCTCAATCATACTCCTCCAAGGTTTGAGTAATATCACCGTAACGCCTTATCATGCATCTGAGCATATCTAGCGAAGTCCTCGAGAAATGCGACACTACCACATGGTCCATAGCGGGAGCTAGCTAGGCATGCATATGAGCATCCCACTGGAATAAAGTCAGAGTTTTCTGTTTATTCTTGCCCAAGACCGACTGACTATGGCAGCAGAATGTAGAACTGGCTCGGTCAGTGCAATTCTGGTTACAAACGACCTCATAATGGGGGTGGTTGTGACGTTTAAATGGGCGAAGCCGCCTTGGAAGGCTGTCGACATGCCTGAGGCCCGCCAAGGCGCGTAGGAAACTAAGAGCTCCATAACCTCACTTGAGGCGGTACATAGGCTTCAATTGGGGTACCACGAAAACGCTTCAGTCCATTTATAAATAAAGTCCTAGTCTTTTTGACCCGGGTTAAGTTGCCGAACGGCCATTCTGGAAGAACCACCAGGTATGGTCAAAAGGGGCACACCTTCGTCAGCAGAAAACCTAAGATCTGAGAGGAAATCTTTGAAGCTTTCAAAACAATAAAGGCCGCGATGGATAAGGTGCAAATGCTATTTGCGCAGCCTTCTTAATTGTCAATCAAGAACAACGCTCTGAACAGAGAAATTGCATGCTGAAGCTCCAAATCAGTATTTTTACCAGCGGGATATATAATAAGTGAAAGAGGTTGAACAGGAATTGGACAGCGTCGATCAAAAATATGGGTTGGACGAAGCAGTACACTGCTGCTAGCGTACCCTGCTGATGACTTCAAGTGAGCCTACCGGGGGAAGATTTCCGGAGCTCATCCGAATCCCTGAGTTTCTTCTGTTTTGCGCAAACTAAAATGAACCGAACTGAAATCGGCACCGCAACCCATATGACAATTAGCGTAAGCTGAGTACGGTGTAAATCAAAGGTCACCTATGTAGGGACCTGAACCACGGCTTTTTGGCTCAAGCTGGGAGTTTTGTGACCGCGCCTGAATTGACCTGGTTTGAACTGGTTTGGCTCTTTCATGCGCAAATCAATTGACAACCCTCCGACCATCCACGGAACTTTCATTTCCCCCTTTCTTGCATAATTAAGACAGATCGTGAATAGGTACCCCACTCGAAACTTGGACCCAGCAGAAGGGGTTTAGGGAGCCTCAGCAAAAATGTTTTAGGTTGACCTAATTATCCTAGCTTACTCATCTGTTAGAGATAAACTTCTGCCTTCTTGACTTAAGGCTGACCCGAGGTAATCAATTTCCCATGTACCATCCCATTACGCCAGGTCGAGCAAATGGATTCTTTATCCTCAGCTGTCTCATCTCATTGCGATGCCCTAGAACTTTATTCACAGTGAGGCCTCGGAAATTTCTGTTAGTCATCTTTTCGCACTCATAAAATGCTGGTTGTGGATTGCATTTTGTGGACGCACCATAAAATCTCCGGGAAGATCCATCTTCAGAAAAATAATGTATATTCACTTGAGTCTAGCAAGTAAACCGCTCTCAGACGTCGACCTGAACCAGCGTAGAGCAAAATACTCGCTTCCCTGCTTAAAGCACAAATGCTTACCCGATTTCGCGCTGCTTTTATTCCGCCCTGCCTAATGCTACGTTTTGTTTGCTACTCCTCTCCCAGTTCCTTCCAATGCAGCTCGGTGCTCACTCGCTTAAGCCCAAAGGAAAACTCACGGACTCAGAGAAAAGTGGCTTCTTGGCCTCGAGCCTTAGCAATAGCTCAAGATAAAGTCCACCTGAATTGTAGGACCGTTTTTGAATGGCTTCTCAAATTTCGTGATATTTTTACTTCACGGTATGAAATGCACTTGCGGGGGATTTTAGGTATCGGGTATCTAACTGGACTATGAAACAGGATTTACCACTAAATGAAAGCAAAATCGCCCCTCACCTATACCTCAGCTGTTTGCAGTTGGGGAACACAGAGAGCTTTCTACCGGCGTGACCCAGACCACTAAGAACCCTGGGGTGCGCAGGACCGAGGAATCAGAATGAGACGAACTTTGCAAAGCTGCCGCCCGAAGTACAAGGGGGCTTTGGGTCATCGTGTGCAATATCTTTTATGGGATCGAAATGTCCATTCCTTTATCCATGCTGATACTTAGGCCACAGTTACACTGATGATACCAGCAGTGGCCACTACTCCATAAATAGGATGCGGCTTACTCCGACAGGGCCTAGAAACTGGGTATAAGAATAGCTTAGGACTAGAAAACCCCGTCATGGAAAAATAGACTAGATGACCTCAATTTTCACAAAGTCGAAGGAGGTAGATTTCAAGATGGTGCAATCAAACAGTTCAAAATGCTGAAGGAGATGGCGGTGAAGCACTTAGAAACATGAACTATTAGGCTATCAAGCTGAGAACGCGAAGAAAGCATTCCAGGCAGGACGCGGCTCATGCACACGTATGAATGGTTCGCCTGGCGCAAAGACTAGGATGAAACTGAAATGTTGCCGGCCCTGTGTACTTGTAACCGGACTGCTTGCAGCCACCCAAAAGGTGGCGTGTCAAGGAAATGTGTTGAGAATCGCGCACGGGTTCACCCTGAGTGAGAAAGATACACGTAAATAGGATAAATCTCTGGCGTTCATTCTGCGGCATGTTATACATTTTCCTGTTGCCTTTCTCACAGCAGTGTCCTTCTTCATGATCCAGTAACGCTCTCTCACAGCTGCTAAGACGTGCAAGGTGCCCGTGTGACCTTCCTTACTGTGGAAAAAGCTGTTGTCATTTTCGTAATTATGTGACGATTGAGCATGATTACTTGGTGCTTAAAATTACCTGGGCACCTCATGTGCGCTAGCCGCCCCCGACGTTCAGCAGGTCGTCAATAACCACTGAATATAGCTTCCGCAATAAACATTGTTTGCTCCAGTTTCTTGCCTGCGTTATGTCGCCGAACACTTCCTTCTGTGCCACCCTGATTACCCCATTTCTCAATTGGTTTGTTCCTTCAAGGGACAAGTTGTCCACCTTCATCAGCCCATCGTTTTTTGTGGACTGCGTAGTACGGACATAGGAAGAGAAACTGATCAACCACGTCACGCCTCTGCAGTTTCGGCCAATCTGAGCACCGCCGCAATAAATGCCACAGACCTGGGCATGAAACGACAAAGTTAACTGCGGACTGTAACTTTTTAAATTCTACTCCGTCGGGAAGAACAAAAAGCGCCGACGAGTGTGGTGGATGCAAGCAATTATGCAGGAACGTTGTGCCAGCTAACCAAATTCGTACTTGGCTCTCACTCAACACCCGTTTGGATGCAAGGTCGGCAATGTTGTCTTCGGATTGGAGATGCGTCCACTCTGACGGTAGGGTATACTCATGGATAACTACTGAGCATTTGTGTTTAACAATATTATCACAGGGGACAAATGCGTCTCTGCACCTCGTGTTAGAAACCCACTGCCGTACTCCCTCCGAAATGCGGATCCTATTATAAATCTCCCTGTCCCAAAGACTTCCGTTAGAGCCAACTTCTTTATTGTTAGATATTCGTCACTATGGAATAAACTCCCCCATCAGCTGCGCATTCTGTCACCATTATCTATTGCATTTAAAAACGAAGTCCGTAAAGTATTTACTGTACCCTATCTCATTAATCTACACCACCCATACTCACTTGAGGATCGAGTATATGAAACTGGATCGGGCTTCTGAAAAACGCATTAATGTCACCTTTGCGCTCGTTGCGGAAAGGAAAGTAAATCTCCCTACTAATGTCACTAGGAATCAACCTAGTCTCTTCCACTTCAAACAGAGCTCCGACACCAGCGCATGCTACTTTGTTACGTGCAGTTCCACGTCAGATGCTACTCGCCGTTTCTCTGCCTGGAAAATGGTACCTATCGCTAAATAGTCTGACTTCCTATCCATTAACCTTATCGTTCTGACTACGTATAGGATGGCTCACCCATAGCCCTCCCCCACCCACTCACCGTCGCCAACACGGTGGCAACCATAACCTGCAACTGTATTCTAAAAAAACAAAGACAAACATTCGCTATCACCCGCACCCTTACTTTTTATTAACTCTTCTCTTCATGCAAATGACTGGCCTGTAGAAATCACCGTTTCGGACGAACCCAAATGATGCCCTCCAGACGAAATAAGTCAAATGTCTTGGATTCTCTCTTTATCATGCCTCATCGATATCTATCCATTTTGGCCAATTCAGACTTCAAACTATCGCCGCGAATATAGAGTCCTATGTGGTATCTTCTCTCCCCATAGTGACCGCTTACATCAACCATACCCACTGGCTCCTGACCATTTCTTGTTTCGAAAGGCACGGCCCTTAGAGCGACATATAATCCTTGATTTCCAAGTGGAATTTAGTCAATCCATAGTGCATCTATCTTTGTAGTTCGATCATTATTTATATCACCACCAGTTATTCCCCGTCCGTCCTATGAAATACCGGCTCATTCTCCTTACTCAGTGTGTAGACGATCCTACCAAATACGGGTCCATTCTGTTTACTCATAGAACAGACGATCCACACACTAGATTAGCCAGCCCACCTATTTAAATATATACACAAATATATACACAAATATATATATGTAAATAAAAAACTGATTCCTCAACCACCGTCCATATATTTTGAATTGCACTATGAGCCCTAGTAATTTCCTTCTGTGAGCTGCTCGTAAGATTGATCGCTTCTTAACTTGCAGTTGGCAGCTAGGCCAGACTGCCGTTTGTCTTTTTTCTCTCTTCTAGGCCTTATAGTTCTGTTTGGATAGAAACGATTCCCCAATGCTCTGGCGATAATCCGATCCTGGAAAGACGATGTATCCCTTACCATACCATGCTCAAATTCCTTCCACGACACCTCGAGCACGTGGGCGTTGCCACAATAGTGCGGGGCGCAGTCATATCCACCGCTTTGGCCGGCGCACATCGGGCGGGCAGCTCGGCTGCAGCGGTGTGTTGGTGCAACTGGGTTGGCGGATTACACCTCCTGCAATCACCTTCTAACGGTGTTTTTCAGATTGGGTTGCAAGCACTCGGTCAGCCTCACCCATTAGCACTGTTGTGGTAAACAGCACTGTAGCTCATAAGTTCACGTGCACCACTTTGTACTGGCTTCCTCTTGCTCCTTTCCAAAATACTTCTAACAAATCCATACAAAATGGAATCACGAATGGTCAGCATTTTTATTGGCATCTGATATAAACTGACGTTCACAATGCATCTTGACATCCAAAAACAGCTGAGGACCGTCATTTTTCATCAACCTCTATTCTGGTCTGCGGAATTCGACAACAGACCAATGCTCCCGGTAACAGTTCTTCACACGAGTCCATCAGACATTGATCCATTTGGCTCCGGTTCTCCTTCTTCTTTTCCAACGCCACCTTCATCTCTAGACCAAGCTCAATTTATGAACGCAAAATTGCTCGAAACAAATCTCATGTATTAGTATTACGATGGCACAATACCCATCCATTGTCGCCGCTTTCCCTGAGTAATGGACTGTGCTTTCAGAATTTTCCAGTTTTATACTGCCTTTTTTTATATCCAGTCTGGTTTTCGCTCATCTCCATTCCGTTATAACATCCATATTGATGCCCATCTCCACCCTATGACTCTCTTGACTATCGAGCACCCCGGCCAACGGGCGGTGACAATCATTGCCCTCCAGCCATATCTTGCGCCCGCGATACGCACCTTTGTTGCATTCAAACAATATTACTCGCAGTGTAGGACTGGAATGCAACCGCAGAAAAATCTTTGCGAACCATTTACCTTGCTTTAAATTAAAGCCCCCTGCTCGGAAAATTACATTGCCCGTTATGATCCTGTGAGCGAAACCACATTGCATTATATGTTTGGTTTCCGTTTTCCATGTCTTCACTGTGCCTTCCTTGCCTAATTTTGATGTTAACTTGCGCACGACTCTCGTATGTCGAGAAATATACAAAAACAAACAGACCTCCCAAATCACTAGAGGTCGCTTTCACCCCCTGTCACTTCGATTTACATTGTTCGCATTTCCTGTGCATCATCTATGTAAAAAATTGATCTTGCCTTGCGCATGCATCTCGCAAATCGAGAAATATACATTATATTATTGGCGCAACCTGATGTCTTCGGCGAATTCAGTGGTCTCCTCTAGCGAATACTTGCGGGCAGTGCTAAGCAAGGGATGCAGATGCGGCGGGAGCCGTTGAAATCACAGTTTTCTTAACATCGGGGCGTCCCCGAGTGGTGTGCCCTGACAAGTCTCATTTCCCGCAGTAGCTCTGAAGGCCCAGTCTCGACCCAATAAAGCAACTGCCGGATGCGCTGATCTTTACTGGGGGCAGTCCGTGGGATAACAGCTTCTTTCAACACGTAGGGACTTCACGATGATACAGTGACATCCCTAACCTGATGGTTTACCACTAGGAAGACGGACAGCTACCGATCTAAAACGGGTGACGTCGCTAGTTGTCCTAAGTCTTGAACTCCAGTTCAATTACAGTAAACCAGAGTTGAGCATCAGGCGGCGTGAACGAGGGCACGTGAAGAGTTAGCGCCTCTATTGTGGGGTCCAGCGACGGTTTTCCTTCCGTGGACATGGAACCGTAATTGTAAACGAAACATGAACAAAGCCTGTTTCAAACTACCGATAGAAAGCGCAGTCAGTAAAATCAACACTTGAAGGCAATTTACGATGATTAAACAATGGTAATATCTACCCGTGAAGAAAGGCAGACAGGGAATCGGCATAACGGAAAAGAAACTCACATTACCAGTCACGCACGTCATGCTCACCAACTTGTAGGATCTATTGTCCTAACTCGGATCTCGTATTACATTCTCTTGCTCTCAACCGCTGCGATCACTTGCGCATCACGCTTACTCTGTTCTGTACGTTTATAATACTGACAACCCCGACACTCGACTGGTACAGCGAGAAAACAGTCGGGAGCGGTTGGAGGTTGAGTATATTCAAACGAGAGCGTGCGAGCGGAGGGTGCATGAGCAACTCGCAAATGGCAGCTCCGCTGGGCAGACATCGTTCGGTTAAACAAGCGGTCGGGAGGAACGAATCTATTTTTCGTTACATTCCTTTTATGGTTGCTAGTAGTGAAGCTTTGCATAATCGTGGAGATCTGGTTTATTAGTGCAGCGAATACGTCTCGTTTTTGCGGGAACACTGCATTCCAAATTTGGAAATCTATCTTTGTACACAGACATACATGTTTAGTTGCACCCATATGTGTGCAGATATGGACGCACATAATTAAATACATGCAGATGTATCTGAATAAGTGTGTGCACAGCCTTGAATTGGTAGACAGATATCTGTCTAGTGGAATCATTAGTTATGGATCGATGAAAGCACGTGCATGCGGTGGGTTAGAGAGAGGACATTGTTGGTTGCTGGTGCCCTTAAATATATATGTGGGCATTTAGTAGGCCCACCCTCCAAAGTATCACATTAAGTGGCACGGAAGTCCCCTTGAAAAGGTCTTCAGCATAGGCAATTAATGGTCCACAAAGAAGCGAGCAGCTAATTGGGGTTAGGTAGGGAAGTGTTGACCCCCACGCTTAGCATTCCATACGGCATATTTCACGAAGCTCCAACGTTTGTTGAGCACGTGAAAGGAAGCACACTTAACGAAGGCAAATGGCAGTAGTCCAGAAGGCACCCAGTGCATACAATCATACACTGGTGGCCCAAATGTGTCAGTTTTGACGCCCACGGTTTGGTTCGCTGTCCAATGGTTCGCTATCTGGCTCGTCGTCGGCCATGGTTCGCTATGTCACTGACCTCACTTTTTTCTTATTCGATTCTATGACCGCGGCTGCAAAAGGAAAGAGAAAAATAGTTTGTAGCTCAATCTGGGTGACACTGCAAGTCGGATGTCGCATTTGCAATATCTACTCATCAAAAGAACAGAAACATCACGCGAAAAGAAAAACTGAAGAACAGGCGTTTAATCACCGGAAGTAAAAAGGAGATAGCAAAAAACAGCTCGTAAATTTGCGCGATAAAATAGCAAATACTAACTAAACCAAACAGACCGACTAAGTCAACTTTCGGCTAAGGAGACTACCAGAAGGACCTGATCTTTGTTTTGCCAGGGGGACATCCTCCTAGGGGACAACCAGGGAAGGTCTAAGGTTGAGACCATACAGAACAAGCCGGAAACTTCTGGATGTTCCGGTGTCTTAACATCGCTCAATAGTGGAAAAATTGGCCGATGGTTTGGTGGTCCTTTGGGTGCTAGCTGTTGGGAGCTGACCGTAAGCCGGACACCCAACCTGAAAAACACCGTTAGGAGGTGAACGCAAGTGTGATCCACCAGTCTACCTGCGCCAGCACACCGGCGCAGCCGAGCTACTCGCCCTATGTGCACCAATCAAAACAGTGAATCTGACAGCGTCCCACACTTGCGGGTCTGACACTCGTCAGGGATGTTTACCAGACGGGGTTGAACATGGGTGTATTGTCCTAGGTTCCCTTCGTTCATTGGTGCGTGAATGATGTCGACGGCGGGAGCGATGGTTGTCGTGCCGGAGTCAGTGGGGGCGCCTCGATCATAGGGGTTCTTTTGAGAGAGACATAGTAAGGCAAATCTTGTGGAAACGTTGCCCGTGAGTACCGGTGGATGTTCGGCTTGGTGACGGGCATCAAAACAGCGTTCGGTGCTGCCTTTGCGTGTGCAAAATGGAGGCAGAAATTCCGTTAGCGCAAAAATTATCGTGGCACATGTTTCATTCTGTTAACTAGAGTTGTGCATTTACAAACGGAGCATTATTCAACAATCTGATGTGAAAAGAGCGACAAAGTCGTAGCGGGAAACGAATTAGTCGGCGCTGCGCCGGAAACGGCTGATTCGCACATCCGGTGCTTCCGGTGCGATAGATGGCGCTGTGTCCCTGTTGCTACCAAAATTCTCCAGTGGCGGCAGTGGTAGCGGCTGCACTCGGCTGGGATCAAAATGAGCATTAAATGGGGGAGTTCTTCCTGTCAGTCCGCATGGTGCATCGGCGTGTTTGGTTCGATCGATAGGCGCCGTGTTGCGTCATCCGGTAACTTCCAAAACGAATGTTTTAGGGCCGCATCTTATCAAGTGAAACGAACCGACATGTGTTGTTTGGAATAATAGTGGAATATTGTCAACTTGGAAGAAACTGTGGGTTGTATCAATCAGCGTAGCTACGATGTACCCCAAATGCTATTGCTCACTTTGTGGACTAGAATGAAACGTTTGTGAAAAACTTTCTGCGTATTCATTCTACCTGAATTGCGTGGCACTTGACGGCGCTACCAGCTCTTCAGAGAGACGAAACGCACAACCAAACATAAGTTTGTTTCGTTTGTTGAGTATTTCTCTAAAATAGCCTCGAAGATTTATGAAAGTTAACGGCAATATTTTGCTACCAAGATGTTTATCGTCGGCTGGAAGAGCGGCTTTTAGATGACCATGAAATGTTTCCACCAAACCGTTCGCTTGTGCATGATGGGCATTTGTTCTGATTCGTTTGCAGCCCAGTGTTTGCAGCAAGTTTGAGAACTTCCCATCGAAGTGGGAGCCATGGTTGGTGGTCACTACAGCGGAGCAACCAATTATTCCCACCCAACCTTCCTAGAAGACCTTCGCTGCCTTGTCTGACGTGGATCTGCGAATTGGTTCGGCCCGTTGCCAGCACGCAAAGCGGCCTGCACAGACGAGTATGTAAGCCTAACCGTAAGATGGCGGTAGGGGCCATATTAGATCAGCATGTACGTGGTGAAAGCATGTCTCAGGTTCGGGAAACCTAGCCAGTAGAACTTCGGTTTGCCAGTGGATTTTAACGCCTTAGTATTGCAATTAGGCACAAGACCTTTGACGCACGTCCCGCTTAACGTTCACCTGCACAAAGCACTCGGTCATTGGCTTAACCAAACGGCCACATCTGATTGGCGAGGCTGTGTAATCTGAGAAATGTGGGAAACGTTAACTTAAGTTTAGCTCCTCGTAAGAGGTTTATAACGGGATCGATGCGTTCTGCATATTTGAGATGAAACGCCGACGGAATTCAACCAGGCCAACAAACTGTTATAATCGTTGATAAGAACGAGGGTCTGAGTAGTCCCGGAAAGGATTGGTCTTCTCCGTCAATGGATATGTACCGAAAGACGAGACGATATGCCTCAAGAATATGATGCTGCGTTTGCCAAGCTCACGTTTTAAGACGCTAATCGCTATGTCGTGTTTGCTAGTGCGACCGACAAGAGGGCAAAGGTGAGCTGAGTGTTCCTCCCCTGAGTTGCTTGCAACTGAAACATTGTTCGGATAAATATACATTTTCTGTAAACCCCGTGTGCCGGTTTATCCTCACTGCTGACCCCCAAAGGGCATCCTCACCAGCTAAAGCGGCTCCAAAATCAGGAACACAGCCTTTTGGTGTTTCCTTTGCCTCTACGAGGAAATGATTGTAAGCCCGTACAAATCTATGCCATTGAAGAACCCGCAAACTGCGAACTCCGATATGAAGTGATGCATGCGGGAATCGGGTGTCTGTCCGGAGCGCAGACCTTGTTAATTATTGCGTCGCTCTCAATGCGCCGCCAGTCGGCATTGGACATATGGATCACCAGAAGAAAAAGTGTCCAAGGGCTACTAGAAGCGCGGATGATGCCCACTTCTAGAAACGCTGAATTCTGTCTTCGCTAGGCGGAACTCTTCAGGAGCCGGGCGGCGAGAACGACGGAAAGTTGGGGTCCATGTTTTCCATATAGTTGGTTACCTTTTTTGGTGGTGGCGCTAAGTACTTCACCGCATGGGTGTTAGGGTGGCGGTTGGGCGCACTGAGGCGGGAGTTGATTGAAGACGAGGCATGAGTTGGTAGCAGTCAGCGACGTGCGACGGTCTGTTTCCTTACTCCGAAGCATAGACCAGTAGGTCGAAATGCCGCACGCATTCTATGCAACTAAAAAGCACGGGGCTTCATGGACGATGAATACACGACGGAAAGCATGATCTAGGCCTAGATCGAGGAAGAGGAAAACGATGACTAAACGTAGGGATGATGGTACGATTTGTAGCCCGCGGCCCTTCTGCCAGTGTACCGATCAAAATATTGGAGCCATGGGGAATCGCACGAAACTGGGAATCCACATCCATCAGGAATAGTCGGTCTGTTGCTGAATCCTCTAAGTTTAGAACGCGACAGTGGGTTGGTAGCCCGGTTTTATGTGCCGCACCCACGAACCACGAACCTAGGGTCACTGCTTCTTACTAGGGGATGTGCACCCCGCGTCAGATATTTTGCTAAACCTCCAAAACGATTGCGGCACTTGAAGTCTCCTTCCGCTACTGACAGGAAGGGACGCTTCGATAAGGAGCTACCGTGCCTGGATCGACACGAACTGAACCGATCTCATGGCCGATTTCCAGCCTCTGCTAACTGTTGTAACGACGCGTCGATTCTCGCCAAGATAGCTATTAATTGGTCCTGCACAAACAGGGAGACTGCTCTGGAGAACAGGAGAGTATTCAACGGTGAGACACCTGGGCTGTAGCGCCACATGATGCCATCAGCGACTTCGGCGGTATTCTCTAGCGAATACTTACGGGGAGCAATCAGCAAAGGAGATGACCGCGGTGGAAGCCGTTGAAGTCACGGTTCTCTTAACACCGGGGCATCCCCGAACGGTGTGCCCCTGAGACCCCGCATTTCTGGCAGTGGGTCTTGGGGCTTTTCTTCAAATTCGCCCCCTTGAAGCAACTGCCGGATGCGGTGATCTTCAGTAGGGACAGTCCTAGTTATGACTGCCTTCTTCAAAACTTCAAAGATGCGCGAAGATACAATGACGTCCCTAACCTGAAGTGTTACATCTAGGGAAGGACTACTAGTGACCCATTTAAAACGACTGAGGTTGGTGATTGTCCTGTAACTCTCAACCTCCAGCTCAACTTAGGTAAACCAGAGTTGAGAATTGGACAACGTGAATTAAGCAACGCACAGAGTCTGGTCCTCTATTGTTGGGTCTTGCGATGGTTTTCCCTTTATGAACATACCGCTGTATTGAAAATACATTGCGTCGAAAGCCGTGCTGGATAGTCCCGTAAGAAAACGTAGCCCGTAAAGAGAACATGAAAACGAACTACGCCACAATAAGCAAATGTAAAATTTTCTCTTGAAAATGCGGGACTTGTGGAGCCAGAAAAAAGAGTAGGGCGCCGCCTGGCCATTCAACGACTTCCGGTTCCCCGACTTGTAAGGTTGAGGGTCTCAAAGCTGTTCTCGTATTACGTTTGCTTGCCCTCAAAGGTTGTAATCACTCGCGCGTCACTCTTGCTCGGCTCTGCAAGCTTGGAATACTAAAACCCGAGACACGCGGCCGACACAGCGAAAGGCAAGTCGAGAGTGGTAGGCGGTTGATTATGTCGTACAGTGTTTTGCGTGAGCACCATGCAACTGACAAAAGGACTAAGTTGTCAACGTACGGTTAAACAAGGGATCTGGGAGAACAATTCTGCGTCCCTTAACAATACTCCTTAGCGATAGAGAAAAAAAGTTGCGGGATAATCTTTGGCACCAAGAACAGTAAAGCGATCAATTGACAAATCGGAGGGCCTCGGGACAGGCTCATTTAATGACTGACTTTATATTCGGACCTTTCAGTAGGTAGACCTGACCAATATATTAAGAACGATCAACAAACCTCTACATCCGGAAACTCAGGTAGTTCGCCTAACAAAGTCGGACGGAAAGAGAACGCAATGAAAAAAGCAGAAGGGGAATATACAAAAGAAAATATGTGTACGAAGGGCAAGAGCAACGAAGATAGCAATTTCAGGATTCAAAAAAACGTCAATAGAGAACACGCCGAATAATGGACACGGCACGCGGTAGGTGTAAGGCCCAAATGTACATTGCAGTACAAAGAAGAAACAAAATGCTAACCAAATCCAGTTGTACCGCAAATAGTCGTCATCCGAGTTGCAGATTGAAAAATTAGAAGAAAAGTGTACTGACGAGTCAAGAGCTTGTGATAAGCAGTAACCGGCACGATACACACCAGCGAAACACTCGAGGAAATAACTATGAAAATCTTTTCAATCTTCAGTGACTTTCGGATCAGAATCCGCAAATGTATTCCGAAATAACCCTGGTTTGCAACTGTTTCGATCTGATGTATTTCTCGCCCCTCTATATTGTTAACATTCTCATTTTTATCTTTACTTCAGATGTCCGAATCTGTTCATACAGTGAAATTGCCGGCTCCTCGAGAATTAACCCCTCTAATCCGCACTGCTCGTTGGGGCTTACTAGCGGTGGGTATTCTTTATGGCGCTATTCGTCTTAAAATCTTGAAATCTCGGGAAGTTAACATACAAAAGAGAAACAAAATCATCCTGGAAAAGCGTGCCAAAGAATACAAGGAATGGTTTGCAGAACAGGCCGAGAAATCCGCCCAGCAACTGGCCCGAGAAGCTGGCGTTGTGCCAAAATCTTAACCTTATTTTAGACCTTCGTGTAGTCAGAGTAATCTAATACATCCCTTAGCAACCTCGTTTTGCTCTGATTTCTTGTTGCCTGCTTAACACTTGAGTGCAGCAAAAAGAGAATACCTTGAAGTTTCTTGGACCACAGTCGGAGGGGAGAGAATCGGCACCTGTAATCCCGAGATTTGGACCGTCCTGGTACCACGTTATATTCCAGTAGATCGAGTGTATTGACGAATGTTGCTGCCTGTCACCGAGACGACCCGCTTATCTAGAATGCAAACCAGTAAATCTTTTGGTTTGGTAGATACCTAATTCAATTAGCCACCACCGATCTCGGACTCGGATCAGCTTTTCATCAAGTTCTGCGCTATGTGAAGCTTTGTATTTTCCGACCGATTGTCTAGATTCGTTCATTTCAACGTGTACCCAACTCCTAATTCAGGAAGACTGCAAGAATTTTACCAAACATGGAGTCAAGGGGTAAGCCCATAGTCAAAAGGTTGTAAAAAGCGAGCTTTAAAGAGACATTCGCGCAAGAGCCAGTCTCTTGATTCTGCTTTTAATGGGAAAAAATCGTAAGATGGGAAGGCAAGCTTTTTGTGGCGTGCTTGCTGCTTGAGTTTAGCAGAAGGAACATATGCCATAGCCCACTAAATCGGAGGGAAACTGGCAACCCTGGCCCTGAAATTTTGAGTGGCATAGAACCACATAAGGTCTTGCTAAATCAGGTACGGTAACATGTCGGGCGACAACGAGCTGCCGTCTACCACCGAAGTGACCGGCAGATCGGACCTGTGATCTTTTTTGGGTGACATGCTTAATCCAGTTGATCACCTCCGGTCAACTGGGCGTGTTCGACAATCAAACAACTGAGCAAATAAGGTAGAATTACAACAGTAACTTAGTGCCAACAGCTATCTGTCTGTGTTTGTAATTGAGTAGAAAAACATGCAAAGAAGGACTGTCAAAGGAGCTCCAGACAGTAGATACATCATTCCAAAAAGTAAAGAGTGGGGGTTGGCGGTAAGCCCTGGACATGGGGGACATCAACATTAGGGGACGCAGTCGACTCAGAATTTTCAATGTTAGTGCCAGAATATTGTCGTATGCGTACTCAACGCTTCGACCGTTAGGTAATCCGCGTAAAATCCCAGCCCTGTTGGAAGACAATGATATGGCCTTCAGATTAGTGCAGTCAGTTCAGGTGTTTCCCTCGTCGTTCCCAATAAATTTTTCGATGCTGTTAGCAGACGTTTCGTTATTTCTGCTGAATTATCTCAATCGGTCAACCCAAGCGCCCCAGTTTGATTTGCTTGTCAACAATCGCTCGTGTCCACCGTCCCACGAATTTACTACCCTGTGGCCTTCAATCCTAATGTTGAATACTCTCATGGTTGAATCGAATTAATAGTGTTCCATTCTTTACAGGTTAAGGGAGCTTGCATCGTTCCACTGTTCTTCTGACTAAGTAGAATGACCGGAGAGACCGAGAAACTTGTACTTTGGTCTATCGGTTTTTCGATTGAGAATTAAGTCATCAGGGATCGATTAAACTGAATAGGATAGTACCGTTTTTACTCGCCACCTGTGAATGAATCACGGGAAATCTCTGTTTTATGCTCAGAGGCGGCATACGTCGCGGGTACAACTGCTCAATTCATAAAGTTGTCGTAAAGCACATGCTCCATAGCGTCTGGGGCCCTTGTATACATGAGAAAGTGCCGACAACTATGGTTCCGAATCTTTCAGTACCATCATCATTCGGCGCTAAACACTGGGGTAAGCCCCACTGACCATCGCCTCCTTCACCGGGTTGCGCGTTGCCATAAAAAGAATAGATACACGAGGTGGAAAATGGCTGATCTTTTATGGCAGAACTTAGTGGAAGCGTTCGCGAGTTGAAGAAAGAAGTCTGAAGGCTTAGATGTTTCGCTCCGGTAAATAAATGAGAGCTAGAATTGATCAAAAGCAAGCAGTAGAATTACGGAAGAGAAACTGTATGTTGAATTGCACAGTTGACGTAACGTAAAATAAAACATCCATCCCAGGTAGTTTTTTAGTGCTGCGAAACTACATTATTTACGGGACCATCTGTTTGGGTTTCACGATTGCGCAGATCGTAACGGCAAGTTCTTTGGCGGCCGAGAGTCCGACTCTCTGCCCGAGATGAAGATACCTGAGCACCAGAAGACACGTCTTGTTCGTTTCTGGGTTTGCTTGTTTTCATTAGGCGTATCGTTAGTAGGGCCATCATGCAGAGTTGACGGTAGGGTTTGAATGAGTGCCGCTGCTGGCTAACCAACGGTAATTAATTCACGGACAGCTGGGGATCGAACGCGAGACCACGTGAGGCTACAATAGACCTACTCCATTCCATATTTAATTGTCCTGATATTTCTGCGCATGAACATCGCCTCAGGAATGAACGGCCACCTTGGTAATGGGAAACCGGAAGTCGGTTTGTGGAAGTATGAGAGCAGCCGTTCTATCACTGGTTTCTGTGCATAATACAGACCAAATACAAGGAAGCTGTCATTGCGATACTGTACGTTGACGTGGTGTGACGGCTTGGGTGCCTCCATGACCGAACGAGCTATATAGGATGGCTTATTTCAAGCCGAAGATCCAATCGTACCTAAAAGGTCAATGGGTAGAGTCCTGACATTCTAGTCTCCTGGTCCTCCCGGTCATGGGTTGATCTGAGTTGGCAGTTCAGTCGGAAGAACGAGGGGGGGAGTAACTGATCCAAATAGATTGGCTTCCACTCAACTATGCCCCGCTGCCTCGCGGTCAGGCTCTTGTTATAACCAAAGGCTTTAGTTTGGAACCCTAATCGTTCCTGTGCTTAGCGGCTGGATTCCCTAGTGGTACCTGTTCACCAATCCCTATAAGTTAAATGTCTACAAATAATCCCATATTGCATCGGTCGTCGCGCAGGATAATCAGGACCGCGCTGCTCATCGCATCGAGTGGAGTGGATTCTGATAAGTATGCTACTGCTCAGAGTTCCCTCTCTTTTATTCAACCTGTTTCTTTCGTCTGCAATCAAGTTTCTTTACCTTTCTGTCTACCCACAATGTCCCCACTGGTAACGCGACCGATAATCGCAACGGTTCATCGCCTAGTAGCGTAGTAATTGGTTCTCAGTCTGCTAGCCCTCATTTTCTCAAGCCTCGTCAGTTTGAATCTCGGTTTCTTCAATTTGCACACTCTCCTGCAGGCTGGCCAACAGGTGTGTCTAGCTCTGACAGTGGACTCACTTTCGATTGACGTCTGCGTGCCAGTGGAACACGAATTCAGGATTCGGGTAGAGTAGTTCAACTAACCGCGCCCAATCTCTTGTCAAGATATCTTCTGCACACTGCAGGAGACGAAGCAGTTCAAGCTGTGGGCCAACGCAGTGTGGGGATAGTTTTAAATGAGAAGGATGAAGCGGCCCTTTTAGACTGGATCCCGGTTAAAAGTCGCTTGTGTATCGTGAGACTGCAGCGATCACTCGGCGCTCAGAAGACTAGTTGTGTTAGGCGCAGTTTATTTGTCATCTTGGCATATGTCCCAACAGACTGCAGCGCTGACACACAAAAAGACGAGTTTAATGACGAATTCGTCAATGTTGTTCAAAAGAGCAAAAGCTCTGACATTGTAGTGTTGGCAGGGGATTTTGATGCACAGGTTGGAAGTCTATTTCGATGGGCGCTGCGCGTTTCCTGCTCAGCGAACAGATAGCGAGGAAGGACCTGTCCAATTTTCTGCGGGGAACAATCTATTCCTGTCTGGCGCAAATTTCCGACACAATTCGCGCCGCATGGCTATATGATGCTCTGACTCGATTTTGACGTTATTTTAAATGCTGCGCGAAACTCGTTCTGCGATTGGCTATTTCATATAGCGGCGAAACCCACGCAAACAGACTATATGAAAGATAGAGCTCACTTGCGTTCTGACACGCATTTATGAGTTATCACTAAACGCGCGGCTGTGTTCTGTGCTTGTCTTCTTCCTTTTTTCAGCGAGTAGAACCTGCTGTTCGTATTCCGCGCCTTTTCCTGCTCTGTGTGGCTGATGTTTCAGGTGAACCGTGGTCTCGTTCAATTCGTTGTGCGACTACGGGGCTTCAATGCTTCGGCACGAACTAACGTTTCCAGTCCTGTGTTCGTTTCCTACTAGGCCATAGGCTATGTGCTCCAGCACTCTTGTGCTTCAGTATGTATAGATCAACCAAACTCGGCAACAGTTGCGGCGTCAATTGAAGATGAGCTTTAAGACTGTCTGTGGAAACTGGTAGGTTAATGTAGCTGAAGAGACGGAAGTGGTGGCCCGTTTCAGGTAATAGTCAAAGAATGTTTAGGCTTGTGCATGACACCGGTGGGCAGCGAACTTCGTTTAGCAAAGTCGTGTGCGATACAAATCTTGAGCTCATTCAGGGTAAACAACAAAGCACGGACCGGTGAGCTGAGCAGTTCAAGGTTTAGTTTAGCTTGCTGCACGCTAACGTATTTAGGCCGACGTCTGCAGTAGCGAATCCTTGGGAAATGTCTCTTGACCTTGCAACAGAAACGAAAGTAGAGTCGAATATCCGACTTCTGAAGAGGGGAAAATCAGCCTTCCCGACAAACTTACCCCAGTTCTCCCCAAATTTGGCGGAAAAACCCCGTCAGAAGCTCTTACCTCCTTGCTTCGTAATATTTGGAACGATGATCGTATTCCGTTAGCATGGGGTGAGTCACTGGTTGTGCCCATCTTCAAGAAGGGTACAGGGAGTGACTGTGGCAATCATCGTGGGATTAGTTTAATTCCGATAGTTACTAATGTTTTAGCCGTTGGACACCGGTTCGCGAGAGTAACATCCGCGAAGAGCAGGCCGGACTTCGTCCAGGTCGAGGTTGCATTGACCAGACATTCACTCCTCGGCAGTTACTAGAACGCGCAACACATACCGGCGCCCTTCGATCGTGGTCTTTCTCGACTTGAAAGGCGCATTCGACCCAGTAGATCGGACAACGCCTTTCGGTGTTACCCACCGGAGTGGTATGCCAGCAAAGTTCGTGAACCTGTTGCGAGCATTGTACTCGCATACTTATGGTCGCGTGAGAGTATATGGTGAACTGTGAAGTTCATTCAAAACGACTTGCGGCGTTCGACAAGGGTGTCGAATCCCTCCATTCCTGTGCAATTTCGTCATTGACGAGGTGGTGGAAGATGCTTAGGGAGGTCTTCAGGATGTAGGAATCGAGCTGGGAAGCTGTGTGATCTAGATTACGCAGATGTCATCGTGTGCATATTCGAATCCGCGAACCATGCACAACGCGCACTAGACAGATTCTCGTGGTCTGTATCTCGGTTCGGCACGTGTTTTGCACCTTCAAAGTGTGAGGTGCTGTCACAGGACTGGACGGCAGTAGTTCCGAACTCGATACTGGGCGGAGAGGAACTAACGATTTTGGACCGTTTCACTTACCGTAGTAGCTGCATGCCAAACAATGGTAGCTTAGCAGTAGAAGTAAACACGCGTATATCGTAGACTCGAGCGGCTTACGCTGAACTGAAGCAATTGAGGCGTCGAGCTGATATTTCACTGAAGTTGAAAGGTCGTGTGTACTGTGTCGCATTGCGCTCAGTTCTGTTGTATGGTTGCGAGACATGGAGTATGCATGTCGGGGGTGTTCGTTTTATTGAAGTTTTCGCTCACTGATGTCTACGTAGTGTCACTAGGATTGGATGGAGTGACCGGGTGAGAAATGTAGGAGTGGAGAATCTAGTATCAGATGCCCATTCTGAGAACAGCTTATCTCACCGTATGAAGCTTGGCAGACTACGCTAGTTGGGCCACGCGTTGCGTATGACGAACACTCGTCTACCATATCGTGCCCTATTTTGAGTTCCTCCCAAGGAATCCAAGAAGCCATATGTAAGTAAGCAAATAACATGGCAACGTGGGATGAGAAGATGCACAGCGAACTTAGATAAAGTAGGTGTCTCACATGTTCGTGGATGGGGTCCGGAAGATCCGTCAACTAGCTGAATGGAGACATTGAAGGATATGACAGTGAACCGTGAAAATTGGTGATCGTGTTCTCATTTTCTGTCAGACCAGAACGTTCGAAAAATTAGGTTTGTACAATTAGACTGTGTTTCGTGTGTTGGCTACTGCAACACTTATCTTTCCCGCCTGTGTAGGTCCGCTCGCTGTTCCCCTTGGATATTCCCTCTTTTTATAGAGGCGTGGAACTTTGCGGAAAAGTGAGCGGTCAGTGAGGATTGCCTTGCTGTTTAACGCTGAACGACGGTGGTGATGATAAACAAAAGTGGAAGCAGAGATGAAACGAAATCTAAAAAAAGGTTATTCTGCCAATTTCGCAATTAGGATAAAGGAAACAGGCATACGTGACGCAGAAGTGAAACACCTGTGTGCGAACGACCTTTTCGGGGTTCACAAACAAAACATCAATAGCAGCATCATCGTTCAGCGTCAAACAGCAAGGCAATCCTCACTGACCGCTCACTTTTCCGCAAAGTTCCACGCCTCTATAAAAAGAGGGAATATCCAAGGGGAACAGCGAGCGGACCTACACAGGCGGGAAAGATAAGTGTTGCAGTAGCCAACACACGAAACACAGTCTAATTGTACAAACCTAATTTTTCGAACGTTCTGGTCTGACAGAAAATGAGAACACGATCACCAATTTTCACGGTTCACTGTCATATCCTTCACTGTCTCCAATCAGCTAGTTGACGGATCTTCCGGACCCCATCCACGAACATGTGAGACACCTACTTTATCTAAGTTCGCTGTGCATCTTCTCATCCCACGTTGCCACGTTATTTGCTTACTTACATATGGCTTCTTCGGTTCCTTGGGAGGAACTCAAAATAGGGCACGATATGGTAGACGAGTGTTCGTCATGCGCAACGCGTGACCCAGCCAGCGCAGTCTACTAAGTTTCATAAGATGAAACAAGGTGTTCTGAGAGCTGGCACCTGGTACTAGATTCCTTACCTCTACATTACTCATCCGGTCACTCCATGCATTCCTTGTTTATCGAAATCGCGTCATCTAGACTGTGGTTATCTTTTCTAGCGGACGCGATGACAGCGTGAGACAAAGTTTTTGGCACCGTCGAAGGTGTTGTAGTCGAAAGGCACGAACCAGTAACCTTACGAGCGTTGTAGATGTGACCCCTTGTACCACGTAGATTGCAGATAGCATTCCGGGCTTGAAGTACAATACGGCGATAGATGGTATAGCCTCGAGAATAGCGGGCTGGCTTTACGATGGCTCGAAAAATTTGACCGAGTCAGGTAATTTTACGGGACAGGTGGGAGTTGTATTAACTGCACCACAGGGAGAGTATTCAGCTGCTGCGTGGGATAAGTCAATTCGTTTATGTGCTTGCTCAAGATACTTTTATGTCGATCGTTTACTTGAGATCAAGTGTTTCATACTCCAGTAGTCTCTGTCGGATGGCGCTGGACTTGTCTTTGAAGGAACGCCTCGCGAAGAGCCTTTTGTTGTTCTGCGGTGACGGCCTGATAATCGCAACTTCCGAAGAGAGGGCGTAGGTTGTAGAGAAATCGCTGTGTTGATTCTCCGGCCTCTTGCTTGCAAGTCATTAGTAGATGTCGGGCTTACGTCGTTTTTCAACTGCGCGTACGTAGGCTGCAGAGCCAATATAATGACGTCGTAATTGCGATAATTTTTCACACCGAGACGGGCAGTATCAGATAACTTAACCGTTTTTGGCTTTTCGGGTTGCAGACGTTCGATAGATTCAAAAAAAACTGACGAATGCGCAGTCCCAATGAGACCACAACTCATTGGCGTTGAATGATTTTGGCTGCGTGCCGAAACGTTCCAGGCGTAGATATCGATCCATGGAAAAGATGAATAGATGGTAATGTGGTTTATTACAACCACATAAAAGAAGCGAAAACGAGGGGTCTGTTTATAAGGCTAGATTCCCTTCGCTAACGATGTATTAGTGGTAAGAAAAAAGACAGAATGACATCTAGTAAAAGTAACAATGGAGTACTGATAAATAATTCAGAATTATTATCAGATATTCACCAGAACTTCCGTCAAAGGAATCAGGCACGTAGGACTTCCTCAGTAGAGGCTATTTGAGACGTAGATCATTTGGGAGCGTTTCGAAGGGCATTCAAAGTGAGAAGCCACTTCGGAGCCTGAGACATCCGCTCCGACCATACTGAAGCATTTGAAAGGTGACCAAGGTTTACAATCATAGTTATGTGTCATACGCGCTGTTTACTGACCTTCCCAGGCCTTTTTCCTTAGTCACAACTTCTCTCTCTCTTATAAACCTGCATCCCACTGTTCCCATTCTAAATGAGATCATTTTTTGAAGTTTCACCTGCGAGGCGCCCCCTCACAACCTTATGCTGTTGCCCATGGGGTCTCGTGAGGGATCTTCCTACGTGTCGTCCTCTTGGGAGTTACTCACCGGTATTAACACGTATGGTAATGTTGTTGCCCTTCGGAGCATAGATAAAGCTCCTACAAGCATCCGAGACAACGCGGCACAAATCCCAAGGCTGTTCGGCAAACAGCCGTTGAACTAGACCTGGAGTCTGACAGGCTCGATATACTTAGTGAACCCTGCACAGGCATCTCTTTCTTCCTCGCATTGTTCTCCTTGTTCTCCAGGACTCCGATGACACGTATATCGACTGGGGGTATGTATACATGGTATATATATATATATGTAAATTATATATGTATATATATATAAAGCTTGATGGTTCGTTCGGGATAGGAAGGACCAAGTAGTGTGTGCAATTGTCGAGAAGTCAGTAGCACAGCATCGTCGGTAGAATTGTAATTGTCCGACGCTTCGGCTGTCTTGGATGGCAATTCTCAAGGTAGGGTTCCCTCACATGGCACATCGACTTTTCGATACACCGAACCTCGTTCGGTCCAGATTTGAGTACCAAGTAATGTGCATGATCTTCAGATCTCGCGTGTAAATTACTACAGTAGTTCAACCTACATGTTTTCTGTTAGTATAATATTAACTTGAACGGAGCTTCTTTGGATTACCCTTCGGTTCAGTTGATCTGTACTTGATAGCGCATGGACTTGTGCAACTTCGTTAACTCTTGACCGCCGCGGATCAGTAGCAAAATAGTACGAAGATTGACATTTTCGTCAAATAGTTAACTTTATTGTGATAAATGTGTTATCTTCCTAAACGGCATCTCAGGTCAGTTTCCTGCCCAGCATGTCACCGTTTAGTTAAGCAGATCATGTTTGTTTTACATTCTTAACGCGACGGTTGATTTGCAGCTTATACTGTTCGTTTCCGCGGAACACCCGAGGAAGTAACTATGAAAATCTTTTCAATCTTCAGTGACTTTCGGATCAGAATCCGCAAATGTATTCCGAAATAACCCTGGTTTGCAACTGTTTCGATCTGATGTATTTCTCGCCCCTCTATATTGTTAACATTCTCATTTTTATCTTTACTTCAGATGTCCGAATCTGTTCATACAGTGAAATTGCCGGCTCCTCGAGAATTAACCCCTCTAATCCGCACTGCTCGTTGGGGCTTACTAGCGGTGGGTATTCTTTATGGCGCTATTCGTCTTAAAATCTTGAAATCTCGGGAAGTTAACATACAAAAGAGAAACAAAATCATCCTGGAAAAGCGTGCCAAAGAATACAAGGAATGGTTTGCAGAACAGGCCGAGAAATCCGCCCAGCAACTGGCCCGAGAAGCTGGCGTTGTGCCAAAATCTTAACCTTATTTTAGACCTTCGTGTAGTCAGAGTAATCTAATACATCCCTTAGCAACCTCGTTTTGCTCTGATTTCTTGTTGCCTGCTTAACACTTGAGTGCAGCAAAAAGAGAATACCTTGAAGTTTCTTGGACCACAGTCGGAGGGGAGAGAATCGGCACCTGTAATCCCGAGATTTGGACCGTCCTGGTACCACGTTATATTCCAGTAGATCGAGTGTATTGACGAATGTTGCTGCCTGTCACCGAGACGACCCGCTTATCTAGAATGCAAACCAGTAAATCTTTTGGTTTGGTAGATACCTAATTCAATTAGCCACCACCGATCTCGGACTCGGATCAGCTTTTCATCAAGTTCTGCGCTATGTGAAGCTTTGTATTTTCCGACCGATTGTCTAGATTCGTTCATTTCAACGTGTACCCAACTCCTAATTCAGGAAGACTGCAAGAATTTTACCAAACATGGAGTCAAGGGGTAAGCCCATAGTCAAAAGGTTGTAAAAAGCGAGCTTTAAAGAGACATTCGCGCAAGAGCCAGTCTCTTGATTCTGCTTTTAATGGGAAAAAATCGTAAGATGGGAAGGCAAGCTTTTTGTGGCGTGCTTGCTGCTTGAGTTTAGCAGAAGGAACATATGCCATAGCCCACTAAATCGGAGGGAAACTGGCAACCCTGGCCCTGAAATTTTGAGTGGCATAGAACCACATAAGGTCTTGCTAAATCAGGTACGGTAACATGTCGGGCGACAACGAGCTGCCGTCTACCACCGAAGTGACCGGCAGATCGGACCTGTGATCTTTTTTGGGTGACATGCTTAATCCAGTTGATCACCTCCGGTCAACTGGGCGTGTTCGACAATCAAACAACTGAGCAAATAAGGTAGAATTACAACAGTAACTTAGTGCCAACAGCTATCTGTCTGTGTTTGTAATTGAGTAGAAAAACATGCAAAGAAGGACTGTCAAAGGAGCTCCAGACAGTAGATACATCATTCCAAAAAGTAAAGAGTGGGGGTTGGCGGTAAGCCCTGGACATGGGGGACATCAACATTAGGGGACGCAGTCGACTCAGAATTTTCAATGTTAGTGCCAGAATATTGTCGTATGCGTACTCAACGCTTCGACCGTTAGGTAATCCGCGTAAAATCCCAGCCCTGTTGGAAGACAATGATATGGCCTTCAGATTAGTGCAGTCAGTTCAGGTGTTTCCCTCGTCGTTCCCAATAAATTTTTCGATGCTGTTAGCAGACGTTTCGTTATTTCTGCTGAATTATCTCAATCGGTCAACCCAAGCGCCCCAGTTTGATTTGCTTGTCAACAATCGCTCGTGTCCACCGTCC
>LUCM01011238.1:237474-296149 GCA_008360955.1 Fasciolopsis buskii | reverse complement strand
CGCACTGCTCGTTGGGGCTTACTAGCGGTGGGTATTCTTTATGGCGCTATTCGTCTTAAAATCTTGAAATCTCGGGAAGTTAACATACAAAAGAGAAACAAAATCATCCTGGAAAAGCGTGCCAAAGAATACAAGGAATGGTTTGCAGAACAGGCCGAGAAATCCGCCCAGCAACTGGCCCGAGAAGCTGGCGTTGTGCCAAAATCTTAACCTTATTTTAGACCTTCGTGTAGTCAGAGTAATCTAATACATCCCTTAGCAACCTCGTTTTGCTCTGATTTCTTGTTGCCTGCTTAACACTTGAGTGCAGCAAAAAGAGAATACCTTGAAGTTTCTTGGACCACAGTCGGAGGGGAGAGAATCGGCACCTGTAATCCCGAGATTTGGACCGTCCTGGTACCACGTTATATTCCAGTAGATCGAGTGTATTGACGAATGTTGCTGCCTGTCACCGAGACGACCCGCTTATCTAGAATGCAAACCAGTAAATCTTTTGGTTTGGTAGATACCTAATTCAATTAGCCACCACCGATCTCGGACTCGGATCAGCTTTTCATCAAGTTCTGCGCTATGTGAAGCTTTGTATTTTCCGACCGATTGTCTAGATTCGTTCATTTCAACGTGTACCCAACTCCTAATTCAGGAAGACTGCAAGAATTTTACCAAACATGGAGTCAAGGGGTAAGCCCATAGTCAAAAGGTTTTAAAAAGCGAGCTTTAAAGAGACATTCGCGCAAGAGCCAGTCTCTTGATTCTGCTTTTAATGGGAAAAAATCGTAAGATGGGAAGGCAAGCTTTTTGTGGCGTGCTTGCTGCTTGAGTTTAGCAGAAGGAACATATGCCATAGCCCACTAAATCGGAGGGAAACTGGCAACCCTGGCCCTGAAATTTTGAGTGGCATAGAACCACATAAGGTCTTGCTAAATCAGGTACGGTAACATGTCGGGCGACAACGAGCTGCCGTCTACCACCGAAGTGACCGGCAGATCGGACCTGTGATCTTTTTTGGGTGACATGCTTAATCCAGTTGATCACCTCCGGTCAACTGGGCGTGTTCGACAATCAAACAACTGAGCAAATAAGGTAGAATTACAACAGTAACTTAGTGCCAACAGCTATCTGTCTGTGTTTGTAATTGAGTAGAAAAACATGCAAAGAAGGACTGTCAAAGGAGCTCCAGACAGTAGATACATCATTCCAAAAAGTAAAGAGTGGGGGTTGGCGGTAAGCCCTGGACATGGGGGACATCAACATTAGGGGACGCAGTCGACTCAGAATTTTCAATGTTAGTGCCAGAATATTGTCGTATGCGTACTCAACGCTTCGACCGTTAGGTAATCCGCGTAAAATCCCAGCCCTGTTGGAAGACAATGATATGGCCTTCAGATTAGTGCAGTCAGTTCAGGTGTTTCCCTCGTCGTTCCCAATAAATTTTTCGATGCTGTTAGCAGACGTTTCGTTATTTCTGCTGAATTATCTCAATCGGTCAACCCAAGCGCCCCAGTTTGATTTGCTTGTCAACAATCGCTCGTGTCCACCGTCCCACGAATTTACTACCCTGTGGCCTTCAATCCTAATGTTGAATACTCTCATGGTTGAATCGAATTAATAGTGTTCCATTCTTTACAGGTTAAGGGAGCTTGCATCGTTCCACTGTTCTTCTGACTAAGTAGAATGACCGGAGAGACCGAGAAACTTGTACTTTGGTCTATCGGTTTTTCGATTGAGAATTAAGTCATCAGGGATCGATTAAACTGAATAGGATAGTACCGTTTTTACTCGCCACCTGTGAATGAATCACGGGAAATCTCTGTTTTATGCTCAGAGGCGGCATACGTCGCGGGTACAACTGCTCAATTCATAAAGTTGTCGTAAAGCACATGCTCCATAGCGTCTGGGGCCCTTGTATACATGAGAAAGTGCCGACAACTATGGTTCCGAATCTTTCAGTACCATCATCATTCGGCGCTAAACACTGGGGTAAGCCCCACTGACCATCGCCTCCTTCACCGGGTTGCGCGTTGCCATAAAAAGAATAGATACACGAGGTGGAAAATGGCTGATCTTTTATGGCAGAACTTAGTGGAAGCGTTCGCGAGTTGAAGAAAGAAGTCTGAAGGCTTAGATGTTTCGCTCCGGTAAATAAATGAGAGCTAGAATTGATCAAAAGCAAGCAGTAGAATTACGGAAGAGAAACTGTATGTTGAATTGCACAGTTGACGTAACGTAAAATAAAACATCCATCCCAGGTAGTTTTTTAGTGCTGCGAAACTACATTATTTACGGGACCATCTGTTTGGGTTTCACGATTGCGCAGATCGTAACGGCAAGTTCTTTGGCGGCCGAGAGTCCGACTCTCTGCCCGAGATGAAGATACCTGAGCACCAGAAGACACGTCTTGTTCGTTTCTGGGTTTGCTTGTTTTCATTAGGCGTATCGTTAGTAGGGCCATCATGCAGAGTTGACGGCAGGGTTTGAATGAGTGCCGCTGCTGGCTAACCAACGGTAATTAATTCACGGACAGCTGGGGATCGAACGCGAGACCACGTGAGGCTACAATAGACCTACTCCATTCCATATTTAATTGTCCTGATATTTCTGCGCATGAACATCGCCTCAGGAATGAACGGCCACCTTGGTAATGGGAAACCGGAAGTCGGTTTGTGGAAGTATGAGAGCAGCCGTTCTATCACTGGTTTCTGTGCATAATACAGACCAAATACAAGGAAGCTGTCATTGCGATACTGTACGTTGACGTGGTGTGACGGCTTGGGTGCCTCCATGACCGAACGAGCTATATAGGATGGCTTATTTCAAGCCGAAGATCCAATCGTACCTAAAAGGTCAATGGGTAGAGTCCTGACATTCTAGTCTCCTGGTCCTCCCGGTCATGGGTTGATCTGAGTTGGCAGTTCAGTCGGAAGAACGAGGGGGGGAGTAACTGATCCAAATAGATTGGCTTCCACTCAACTATGCCCCGCTGCCTCGCGGTCAGGCTCTTGTTATAACCAAAGGCTTTAGTTTGGAACCCTAATCGTTCCTGTGCTTAGCGGCTGGATTCCCTAGTGGTACCTGTTCACCAATCCCTATAAGTTAAATGTCTACAAATAATCCCATATTGCATCGGTCGTCGCGCAGGATAATCAGGACCGCGCTGCTCATCGCATCGAGTGGAGTGGATTCTGATAAGTATGCTACTGCTCAGAGTTCCCTCTCTTTTATTCAACCTGTTTCTTTCGTCTGCAATCAAGTTTCTTTACCTTTCTGTCTACCCACAATGTCCCCACTGGTAACGCGACCGATAATCGCAACGGTTCATCGCCTAGTAGCGTAGTAATTGGTTCTCAGTCTGCTAGCCCTCATTTTCTCAAGCCTCGTCAGTTTGAATCTCGGTTTCTTCAATTTGCACACTCTCCTGCAGGCTGGCCAACAGGTGTGTCTAGCTCTGACAGTGGACTCACTTTCGATTGACGTCTGCGTGCCAGTGGAACACGAATTCAGGATTCGGGTAGAGTAGTTCAACTAACCGCGCCCAATCTCTTGTCAAGATATCTTCTGCACACTGCAGGAGACGAAGCAGTTCAAGCTGTGGGCCAACGCAGTGTGGGGATAGTTTTAAATGAGAAGGATGAAGCGGCCCTTTTAGACTGGATCCCGGTTAAAAGTCGCTTGTGTATCGTGAGACTGCAGCGATCACTCGGCGCCCAGAAGACTAGTTGTGTTAGGCGCAGTTTATTTGTCATCTTGGCATATGTCCCAACAGACTGCAGCGCTGACACACAAAAAGACGAGTTTAATGACGAATTCGTCAATGTTGTTCAAAAGAGCAAAAGCTCTGACATTGTAGTGTTGGCAGGGGATTTTGATGCACAGGTTGGAAGTCTATTTCGATGGGCGCTGCGCGTTTCCTGCTCAGCGAACAGATAGCGAGGAAGGACCTGTCCAATTTTCTGCGGGGAACAATCTATTCCTGTCTGGCGCAAATTTCCGACACAATTCGCGTCGCACGGCGACATGGCTCTCTAACTCGACGGGAAGTCTAAGCCAGATCGACCATATTCTAGTATGGTTACGTTGACCCGTTTCTGTTCAACTCTGTAATTCGTACTGACCCGCGTACGTCGAAACGTAGTAGACGTAACTGGTTGGGTTTAACTCCTCTACCATATCGTGCCCTATTTTGAGTTCCTCCCAAGGAACCGAAGAAGCCATATGTAAGTAAGCAAATAACGTGGCAACGTGGGATGAGAAGATGCACAGCGAACTTAGATAAAGTAGGTGTCTCACATGTTCGTGGATGGGGTCCGGAAGATCCGTCAACTAGCTGATTGGAGACAGTGAAGGATATGACAGTGAACCGTGAAAATTGGTGATCGTGTTCTCATTTTCTGTCAGACCAGAACGTTCGAAAAATTAGGTTTGTACAATTAGACTGTGTTTCGTGTGTTGGCTACTGCAACACTTATCTTTCCCGCCTGTGTAGGTCCGCTCGCTGTTCCCCTTGGATATTCCCTCTTTTTATAGAGGCGTGGAACTTTGCGGAAAAGTGAGCGGTCAGTGAGGATTGCCTTGCTGTTTAACGCTGAACGATGATGACTAATCTCTCCCTTCTTGTTATGTCAGCTGTTGCTCTCCATCCTTTGGGGAATTAGCTAATGTGGTCCCCCGTTTGAAATTTCTTAAAACGCCAGGTTAAGACATAATTTTGAGTCAGAAATCCGTAGCGTTCGTGTTTAACATATCACATCATTGTAGGATCAGAGATGAAACGATTCAACATAGAACTTTCACATTTCAAATCTGGCATGCAAATTCGTCCCCGAGAAGAGAACAACTCAGCGGTCGGTTTGTCCTGTCTAAGCGGCATTGCATCACTAGCGGCTCCTTACTCACACGGTCTTCATTATTTATCGTGCCATCCTGGTGACACCACAATGCTCCACTTTGTCCGTTCAAAGAACTTGTTCTCTGCAGACGATTTCCCACGATCTCTGACTGTTCGGTTTGCGTGAAATTGAAATCACCATTTTTCACTCCACCACTGGACCGAGTAATCAGTGCTGCAAATCCCTTGAAGTGCTCAACGTGGATTTATAAGTCTTTTCCCGTCGGTTTCACAGAAGAAATGATTCACTATTATTAACGGATACTCTCGTTTCCATTTCATGGTTGCCTTCCCAAATGCATACACATCTGTCTTTATTAACTGTCCCTACCACCTCTTTCCATTATTTCTATGCCATCTGACATTTGCATCAACCGTATGTTTCGTTCATGTCAAAATTAAACTACTTTCTTCACAACAATGGCATACGGACTACGCTTGATAGTCCCCAGGTCAATGGGCAATGGGAGAGGCTGAACGGTACTTCGTGGCGAAGAATGACTTCAGTCCTCAAGTCTAGTAACCTGGAATTTTTAATGTGGGAAGAAGGCCTCGATCCATTTCACTGTATTTGGTCCTTATTAGGCATAGAAACCAATGTTGCGAACGCCTCTTCTCATACAATGAGGCGAGCCAATTCTATACCGGTGGTAATTTCGGTAAGGGTTACACTGTGGCGTTCCTTCAGTGAAATGTCGGTTATCATTATGGAATGCAGATAATATAAACTGTTCTTAAATGGAACCTTTTGTATAAAAATTTCGCATCGACACCCAGGCAGTTCCATCACTTTGGAGTTTGAAAGCCAAAGGCGTCACCGAGGCTACTTACCACGATCTATTCATCCGATTTCATTACACCATTGAGGTATTTTACCGACCTATATGTTCCACATGGTGTATAATCAACATTTGGGCGGATGGGTGCACCAGGCTTGTGACCTTGGTTAGGTCAGTAGTGCTGGATCAACACCCACTGCTTGTGGATCAGACTTTTGAACCAAAGGCTCTGGTTAAGAGTTCCAAAGAAAAAACTGCGATGTTGCAGCCGGGAAGTATCACCCGCCTAAATGCTCTCAATATCTTTTCTATAGGGTGACTTCACCAGCTTTAGTTCTTCTGATGTGGAACCATGCGATATGCCACGAAAAATTGTGGTTCGGTAGATCTAACTAATGAATACCGCAATGAGAAGGCAGAAAGTAAAATGCGATTACTGCTCAAGCCCAACTGTACACTTCACTCGGCTTCCTATGTTTATTTGCTCAACCGCACAGGGCAACAGGCTCCCATAGGAAAACCTCTTCAGACATCTGAAATAAATCTATCTTGCGTCTCTGAAACGTGCATACAGGATTCCAGTTCTACGGTTACTTCATAGTCCAGATTCAACCGCCTCTCTCACTTCACTCCTCTTGTGTCAGATGACCCCGTTTGGAGCGCTCATGGTCATGTTGACTCTGACCAAGAGAGACCAGCGAAAACAGTTGGATTACATCCCAGTCAACAGGCGTTGTGTACAGCTCTGTCTGCGTCAGTAACGGTCAATTAAGGTGTCGCTGTTTGTTTTTTGTATTCTCGTATGCCCCGCTGAATACAGGCCGAAGACGAGCTCTACTGGGACTTATCCCGACCACTCCTAAGAGCCCGTTTAACAGACGTTGTGGTCGTTGCTAGTGGTTTTAACTTCTAACCTGGCTACTTGGAGGAAACAACGCCACATTGGAAGCTTATCTGTTCATTTATCTTTCCAAATCGAGTCCTAATTTACGCTCGCGATCACCTTTCAATCAATTTCATTACAAGAAATGGAGTTCGTAAAGTTTCCCTACTTTCAGCCTTTCTTTTCAAATTTACAATTGAAATAAGTCTAAAAATAATCCCATTGACATTCGTACAAACAGTAAATTGACTGATTTAGAACATGTTCTGCCCAAAAAGTTCAAAGCAAGTTGAAAGTATTTGTCGATCGCGTGAGTGACAATGCAGTATATGTTTCGGTTGCGCTTTGTAAGACGCTGCTCCAAAACTAGATTGGCTCGAGGTTGAACCTTGTTTTGGAGGGGTGGATTTGACTAACTAAGTTTGTCGTTATGACAGTTACATCCCAGCAGATGGTCTTATACCGAATAAAGTGGTTTCATGTATTCAGAAGGCTGGATTGGTATTTGCCAATTTAAGGCATTTGTAGTATTGGCGTGACATCCGGTCATCGACCCATTGTCGAGTTTGCAATGCAGCGGTACGTTCGATCCTACTATGCAGCTCAGAAACATGGCCTTTGAGGACAGATGTGTTAAGTTGTCGGTGTTTGAACATTGAAGTCTTTGTGGATTTGGTAGAATGTGATGAGGGAATAGTCTTAGTAACTCTGAGTTTAGACGCGGAATTTTTGGTCGGAGAGCTCAGTTGACCGAACAGACGTTGAATTTTAGCAAGTTAAGGTGCTGATGTTCTCTATTGCAGATGCCTGGGGATCGATGCTCTTCGGAATACGGTGTTCTTCGAGGCGGGTAATGATTATAAATTGAGTCAGAGTAATCATTCCAAGGCCTTAATTGGCAACACTTTCCTCCACCCCGAGTAGTTGAATTTAGATTACGGAGATGGCATTCACGTGGGGATACAGAGTGATGAATGGAGACTTTGCGGGTATGGTTAACTGCCTCATTCAGTGTCATTCATGTATACACTGTTTCTACCGCTCTATAGTTTTCTCGATTTGTCTTTTTACCCTGTTCTTCCTTCAGTGTTCTTGGGTTCTTCAAGGTAGAAAGCAAAACCCGAACATATTTTCGCAGGACTAGTGTTTGTAAAAATTGGACCAAAATTGCTATAATATTGCAATAAAATGATTCAGAATGTATTGTACTTTGGGCATGTTACCGGGAACCTATTTTCAGACCACGTGCTACATTGTCTGCTTGGTCTCCTAAATCAGTCGGTAAAGTGGCTGGATTACGTGCATGAGCCGGTTCGTGCTTTGTAGGGTGAAATCGCTTTGATGTTTCTTTATTTTTTTACTTCCTTTATTAATGAAGCGATAATGTACATCAATTTCAGGAAGGGGTTCGCGGTCATCAGTGGGCTCCCGCGTGGGTAAGTTGAACGGCGGTGCCAGGACTCGGACCCGTGACCTTCAAGCTGAAACGCCACGACGGTGACCGCTTGACCACCAAGCCTTATTCTCATGAAATTTATTCTCTCAGAGACCGACTTTTTGTTTTTATGATCAAATTCTTCAAAAGTACTGAGAAGATAATCACTTGGATGTTCTTTTGTTACAGTTGATTCTTGGCATTTTCCCCTACAGAACATGTCCCCATCCACTGACCGGGCTGTCGACCACTGAGCCGTTGCTATTTAGTACAGTGATAATTACATTTTAGTAGTAGGAGATTGAATGTTTACATGAAATAATTCACCATGTGATATCATCACTCAACTCACCATAAAGAAACCATGGAAGCAAACCAGTGACGGATAGGTGCAACATCATGTGGTGAAGTTCAACAAACCGTTCAGAGCCTGCCCGGTAGCGTAATGGCTAAGGCGTTCGACTCACAATCGTTCGTCCCGGGTTCGCGTCCCAGTTGGGGCGCGGTGGATATGCACTGCTGATGATTCCTAACAAGGATGAAACAGCTGTACAGTGCTTCCATGGTTTCTTTATGGTGAGTTGAGTGATGATATCACAGTGATAATTGTTTACGGAGGCGCTTGTCAATGATGGATGGACTACCCTGGGACCAATGATGGCTGCTGCATTTATTTCCGCTTGTTTCTGATATTTCACACTAATAATCAAGTGACTGGTATAGTCACAAGCGACCACGAAGCTCCAGTGTATCAAATTGCGTGAATCGGATGGCATCACCATAATCGTCCTAAAGGGTTCTCCTACTTATTTCTTCTGCATGATTGCCGCCATACAAAATCGAAGATAATGACTATGACTCCGTGAATAGTGCTTCTATTAGTGGAGCACTTAGAACTACGTCCTTAAATTGACCGTAGCGGATGTCATTCGTCACTTTAAAGTAGATTTAGCTTAAATAGCAACAGTTCGCTGTCCCAAATTGATTACCTTACTCAATGACTGGTCGAGTTTCCTGGTGGTAGTTCCGTGTGGTGGTCTTATTCTTCTACTTCGGGGATAGGCGATGTCGCTGGATTCAAGGACCCTAAGGATTGACTGCCGTTGTCTCCATTTGAATAACATTTTCGCGCCTCCTCTCGTGGTCGAGTAGAATGCACTTCGCTTTTGCAACTGGATAATTGGTTTTATATGTTTGCGCTCCATTACAGTCATGTGAGACTATTCTCATCAAACCATGCACGTGGCGGACCGGAGAAAAAATGTTATATTGACATCGGCTTCCGGTAAATGACGTCCAAGGACGGCAAGCCGTGAATCGATTATTAATCTTAACCTTGATTAATGTATGGGGCCTGGGAGAAAGGTGTTTGGGGTGTAAAAGCTATTAATATGACGTTAGCTCAAAAGTATCTAAGAACCGTAGTGGTTTCCGGATCCACTACGCTAACAGTTATACACAAATCTCCAAAGATCAGCACTTATGTTTCTGGACATCGGAGGACAAAATTCTGTTAGTTTTTGGTGTGAAATAGTAGGACATTCTCTAGAGATCAAAAAAATCATGAAGTTAGGCACTAACTTCTTGGCAAGTGTATATGCCTCAACATCCACATGTTTAAGCTCCATAGTGAGCAATCTGTTGCTGGATAAGTTATCATTTCATGCAACTAAAAAGTAAGATCAAGTTTCCTCTCCATTCAGTCAGCAGCTAAAGTACTTTGGATCCGTCACACGAAGTGCTTAGGACCTTCAATAACGGATGTAGTTTATTGAATAAACTTCACTAGTTTGCCAAGGTTTTCAATCGTATTAAACGGGTAAAAATATAAGCAGTTTCCTAAGCAGCTACTGAATAGGACAGATTAATCTGACGCCGAACACTGTTGAAAGTGTCAGTATTCCATTGTTACATAATTTCACCTTCCCAAGAGGTGGCTCCTTAACCCGAGATATGTATGATGGAGTTTCTGAATTACCATTTGGGTTCACATTATTCTGGTTTACCGGTGGCTGACGTCTTGTGAGGTATGTGTGAATTGGTGTCAGTTCTCAGGTTTTACACCTCTATCGAACGGAATTTAGTGGTTATGGCAGACAACTACTTCTTTAGCCTTATGAGAATATTTACGAAAACGCCAAAATATACTGTTTCGAACAGTAGTACCATGAATTCAAAAGGGCATTTTCGAAGTACAACTTGCTCATCAGTATTGACTTTGTTATCACTGAAAAGATTTTAGTCCATTCAAATGATGTCGACCTGATCCCTGCATGATATTTCGCCCTAGTCTGTAACTGATCGGATCCGTACGAATACCTGGTTTCTCTGTTCGTGTGGTTTATTCTATGGTTCCAGATTGAAGGCATGTCGGATTCATTCCGTTTCGAACTCAATGCACTTCCGATGAGAATGGTTTTGCACAAAGAACAAATTTAGTCCAAATAAGCAAAGGTGAGACGGGAAAAAGTTACGACTTCACAGGCCCCTCATCAGTCGAACTAACCACTGAACATCGCAGCAACTAGGCGAAAAGGGTAGAAAATCTGGTTAAGAACTAAATATTAAATTGTTTGGAAAATAATATAATGATTTTGGGTCAGTCGTATGATGTTCCACAAACACTAGTGGTGAAACGTTATCCCTAACAACACTCGAACAGATTGAACACCGAATACCACGTTTTTACACGAGCAGCAGCCTAATATTGTGCTTCAACCCAATAGCCAATTTGTGAATCTCTCGTGAGGTTCAATTTGTTAGAATTTCCGAAAATACTCAAGTGAACTCATAGTCAGACTAAATGTATTCATGGCATGCGGCTGTCATGTCAGAGATTAAGTGCGTGTGTGCTGGCGTTGCGAATATCCAATGTTACCCGTTCTGTCTGCTTGAACGCTTCACACAAACTGGAGAACCTGAAGTAGCGAATCTAGATCGAGGACCAATCGGACGTAAGATCGTACAGTACGTGACAAAATCAACGTTCGTGGGCACCGTAAGACCGGTTTCAACGAAACTACCACTCTCGGGCATGCAAACGGAGTGAAAAGCCGTCATTTTACTCACATCGATCCTACAAGTTGACGAACCCGTGCTCAGCAGCCTACGTGTTTGTATATGTGACCTCAGGACCACGAATTATTAGTGTTTGCGCACTAGACCACGTGGCAACCAACCAGTGGTCTTCAAACTCTTACTACCCTTCGTGTTATTGTGCCGTAAACTTACCAAAGATAATAACATTTCATGCCATAACCAGTTAATTATAAAACATCCAGCAACCAAACGCTACAGGTAAGTCTTCCGAAGAATCATTATCACTCTAACTGGCATCCTATAATCTGAAAAAGCTAGTACATTTCCAAACCCCCCCCCCAACTACGTTTGGCACACTGATGATAGATATTGATTATATAGTCAATTTCACTAAAAATAATTGAAATCAATTATTTGCGGGAAGTCACAATCAATTAATACTAGATCCTATTGGGACTTCCTTATCTGAGGGACTAGTAAACCCACTAAATCATTCAATAGTTCAAGCGGCCCAGGGAAAAACGTGTCTCAAATATTCCAGTAGATTGATCATCGGAAAGTAACCGACCACAATCCCTGAAGACCATATGTTTACTTCTGACAGAACCAGCACGAAAAACAGTGAAATCAGGCAGTTGGAGAGAGTCTCCGGACGCAGCACCTCGATCAGTCCAGCATGCAACCAAGAACCTGATGACGGTAGGCTGGAATATCCCCTATCGTATGGAGTAAATATGAACTCTGCCTTAAAATGAAAATTACCACACGCTGTATCTTGTCTAAGCAACGCGAAAATGGACTAAATCCGTGTGAATAGTCATCACGCTCATCAAAATATCGTCTGTGTTCTGAAACATACCATCTTGAGCGATGAGAGAAGTGATGTGGCTTCTCACATTTGACCATCTGATTCACAAAATCAAGACACCACGTGTTTTTAACTGCTACCCACTTTTCCAGAATAGCAGCCGAAATCAACTATTTTCCAAAAGTACAACGCACGGATACCCACAGCTTACTTTAATCATATGTAAATAAAACAATCATTTGACTGTTCGGTGACACTGAAGATTTCTTTTTGATATATTCGTCGGTTCGTTTGCTGAATTTCATCGGGGTAATCTGATTGAAGCCGAGGCAAAATAAAGCGCACCCTTGTATACAAATTGTACGACAGCCGGAAGCTTCGTGGAATAAATATTCGAGTTTGAACTTCACAAAACCTTTGTCCCGCAGTTCGAATGCAAGAGCAAATGATCATTATTTAGGTAGAAATAGAAAATGGAATGCCTTCGGCGAAAATTCGAGCAGCATGGACGGATCAAGGGGTTTGTACTCAACACAGTAATGATATTTAGACAGATGAACCTTTCGTGAGAGATGGTGATTGACGTGAATTGAGAACCAGAAACGTTTTATCTGGGTAATCAGTAATAGATGTCAGTAAGTAATGCATCCATCCGAAACCGGGATCATAATACTCCATCATTAATGGCTCAAAACTCTTCGATTGGATATCCTGTCCTAACAAAATAATGTAGCAGTTCACAAGCCTAATACAAGCTGAGGTTTGATACTGTTCGTCGGGACCACGATTATGCCGCTGGCAGCATGCAGCTCTGACCTCAGTCCTTCCGAGACCAAGTGGCAAATCCTAATGGATCGATGATAAGGAGATTCAAGAAACAAACAACGGAAACTAAGCTAGTGACCGCTGTGAAACGAAAATAGAAGAATATCATACGAGATGTGATTTGGACTCTCATAATAATGCTGTCTAAGATCCTTTTAACCTTTCGAAGCCCAATGACCGCATCAAGCAAATGTAAGACGAGTCGATAAGGCTATGTGGAAAAGGTCGTGGTCGAATTTCATATTTTTCACCGGAGCCCAAGGACTCCACTTCATCGTCTGGCAAAAAGCGGGTTCCTGTGATAAATGCAAGCAAGAAAACTACATAAACTTAAAAGAAGATATGAAACTTTCATTGTGGGGTGTAATATTCCCAATCTATTGAGTTCAGTATTTGCCATCCAGAAATTTAAATTAGCTTTAGTAAAGCCCACCTAAAATTGACTGTACCCAATGTGCACATGATAAATTTACTTGCACTACTTGTCTCGGTGCCCTAAAAAGCGAGTAAGTATAATGTATTTTTAACGTGGTTTTGCTAACTATATCTCCAGATCATTTTGGTTGAAATTAGTTTATATTCGTGAATCATTTATATCAGTTTTGGTCGAAATTAAGTCAGTAAGTGTGCAGAAAGCAATGAGTAGGAACTCACCTATCTGGAATGAATGTTCGAATTCAGGATGATCAGTAACTGCGGTAATTAACCGTATCCCCTGATGTCTCCATCCATCATGGTGGAAGATGTCATGAATCTCAACTGGGAAATCTAGGTCGCCTTCCCCGGTCCAGCCGTCCGGTTAACCTTTGAATATCATTTTCCATGTCATGTCTTGACTAGTTCGACTCTTTCCGAGGATGATCCGCTTCGGAGAAAGATGCAAACAGTTAAAGTCCGTTTGTGCGTACGAGAAGTGCATGCTTCAGCTACTCCATCTGGTTTATCAGTCTCAGGAGTGATAATGAAATAGAAAAAATTGACCTCAGTTGCCCCCTAAAAGTTGCCATTCTGTCGACCATATAATGATAAACTGGTTCACTGATTAATTGCAGCAGACAATAAAATTGTTTGCTTAGTTTAACAAAGGCTCGCTTCTCTGTGTTAACCAGGCCGTAGGGTACATGTTGAATTTTACACGCAGTCAAGATGTTGGGAGTAGGAAACTTTTCCCATCTCTGTCACACCGTCGACCAAGTCACGTGAATTTATCAACGTAAACGTAGCCGTAAGCAATCGGTGGCGTGCGTGAGGATTGTTTATCATTTTTTAAACACAAACTTGTGTCAACACAGTGGCTGGTGAGCTATCACCTCAGATCCTGGGTCTCGAGTTTCTATGCCTTGTGGTCTACGGATCGTGTCACCACACAATGTCCAATGTGTGAATCCTCTCATTCACTTCGAGTGTCTCCTTTTTTGTTTCAAATCCTCGGCTGCGGTTTTTACAGATTTAGACAGTCGTCCACACCCATAGATTTCGCTCCTGGTGCCTCATGCACTGTCACCTAGGGTGGAGCATGTGGACTGAAACGTCCGAGGAAGTGAGAATCATTTCATGAAAATCGCGCTAGTAACCTATAGGACATTTTCAAGATCCCAGTTATCAATAAAATAGGAAATGACAATCGGCAACGTGTTGATACGTTATTCACAAATATTAAATTCTTATGTTACACATGGAATCGCCTTTGAGTCATTCAAAAAGAAAGATGAAACATCATCTGTCAACCAAAGGGGATTTTGCTCAAAGACAGGATCGATTTTGGAGTGAACAAACGTGGTGGAAATTTTGAGTGCAGCACCATACAAGAACCTTGCGTGCTCTTACAAACCAGCAAACAAAGAAAATAGTATATCACTCCGGATGAAACGGAAAAATAAAGCGCACAAATTGGGATATCAAGGGTTTGATCAAAGCGTTCGTCAAGGAAATACAGCATTCCACCTGTAAGGATAGTGAATGATGAATCGTCATGTCCATTACCTTAATCAAAGGTCAACACAAGTGAGGTGACATCGGGCTGGTTAGGTCAAGAGATCAACTGAGCAAAAGAACCGCCTGACGGGGTCAGTTAATAACGATGGGCTTAATTAGTTGGCTAACTGATCGATCACTGAGGCCCAATATAATAGACCCGATTTGATTAATAAAGGGATGTTTTATCTAAGGGACCTAGTTTTCTCAGTAGATTTGGCGGGGGCTGGAGATAGCGGCTGTGAGATAGACTCGACTGAGGATTTGTGGCCGAAGTCTTTCTACGTTTAAATGCAAGAACCAAGCGCTGAAACAATGCTTTATGGGCTATAACACCAGTCCATATATGACGGGATAAGAGAGTACCGGGAACGTAAATCTAATGGGCAATAATAAATGCGAACCCGGGAGCTGTTTTGTTCTTTCACCCACCCACAATGTTTCGGTGCTTGGACTCGCTGAAGAATGGCTAACGAAAAGCCTTCCACAAGGCATGGTTACCATTAATAAATGGACTTGCCCTCCATTGGATGCTAATGGTGGTCCAAATAACACTGGTGCTCAGTTCTCTGATCTTTCGAAAAAAAATGTGCATATAAGAACCAGCTGAAACGGCCGACATGTTTGGAGCTAATGTTACGAGCACTTAACGACGTTCCCAAAAACTAAGTACCGATTCTGTCCCGGAAGCGACGGAATAAATTACCCACCTAACATACAAGGTGAATGTTGTTTTCTAACAGTTAGTTTGTAGCTTTCTCGATTCATGTCCAAAATCGTTTAGAAGAAGGCCCCTGATGGCCATTCGTATTGTTAGTATCTATCTCAAACGTAACCACTGACCAAGGGCTCTCGATGAAGGGCACCCATGAAGACTTTACGTGAGAAGTTTTCTATGACCAAAACAGAAGTTGAATGACTATGCACACTAAGAATACTTTACTAATTACTTGGTATATAGACCTTCCCATTCCACGTGGTTATGAAAGCCGAAATTAGCTGGAACCTGCGTAAGGATTATCGTTCAATTAACAATACGAATGTGCTGGAGTATCATTCTAAATCACAAATTCGCGGATTCTTCAGTAACCCCTGAAAAAAGTGATATGCTCGAGGCTTGATCTGGATTTATTATTCCAGAGGTTGACTATTGTGAATTCCTCTGCATGACTGTGGGCTGAGTAAGAGAACTAAAACTTTCCGAAGCTGTATGATTAGGTCCTTAAATTTGTCCACTGACGGCGTCCTCACCCCCAGAACGGGCAAAAACGCTGTGAGTATTTGCATCTTGTCTTCCAGGGCTTCCGATATTGTGGTACCTCGATTGGCTCTTCCAAATGCGTCACGACTTTCGATTCATCGGTCTTCGTGATCACCTGCTTGACTTTGAATGTACAAGTCAGCTGCTGAGCAGACTAAACGATATTTCCGACTTTCCAAAACCAGTCTTTCAAAATTCCAAGATCTTGCAATCATTCACAGAAATTTTCAAGAGGGGATCTTAGAAAATTTTCATAACCCCGAAACTAAAACAGCACTACAAACAGTCCAGCATGTCTCCTTTTCTGGTACACTCAAAGGCTGACCAAACCGCTGTCCTCAATCTGAGAAGAGATGTCCTTGAAGTGACCTCGGGTGAAGTACGGCAGACTGTTAATGTTGCGGCTCATTACCCCGCGCTTTTGCCTCGAATGCTGCGGCTGTCTGAACTATTTGCAATTTACCTTACAATAAAGCATTTTAAGCACATAAGGTGAAAACATTATCGCATGCACCGACCAAAAACGAGAGTTAGTCGTCCATATAAATTCGACACGTCGATTGCATCTCTATGTAAATCACCGATAAAACGTTTCGATAGCCTTGTGGCTGATGCTTCATCCCATTCAGACATGACTGTATGGAACAGGGATTGCGAGTAATCAGGCAACCAGACTGACAGGATGATAGTATTTTAAATGTTGTGGTCTAGCTATTTACTCCTATCTACAAGGTGTAATTTCTAATATCTAATGAAATTATATCATGCAAGGAGTTAGGCCGATTTATTATCTGCGAGCAACCTTTATTTATTTCCAGATGTCCCTGTTCAAAATCCTGCCCAAATGTCAGGGTAACTCAAAGTGGACAACAGAAACAAGTTTGTGTAATGGCGCGGTTTTTATTCAGCATGGGACTTAATATGCAGAAACATTTGCATCTTTCCAATTTTTTACCACACATTCAGAACTATGATACTTAGCCTGAAGATGGTTAGACCTGTTGGGAGCGTTATTCCTCCATTTTGAGTACTAGGTTAGTACATCCGATGAAGCAGTGCAAGCATAAAAATCAAGCGCGGAGAACAGGATTGTCAGTGTATCCTTTTCCCAATGTTCCTATTCGCTTTTATCTTCGGTGGTTACGAAATATCTCCATATGCGCCAAATGATTGGTGTTTAATTAGGGCTACTTTGGACTAAATTGATCCTGCCTAACAGAAATCCCTGACTGAGGGACGACAGACTGGAATGCCCAGATCATCCTCTTCCTTGACATAAAAGTCACATTCTAAGAAGTTGAACCTCCTTCCAACTTTACTCACAGCAGCTACGTTTCCTATATTCAATATTTTGCTCTCGGAAATTCTCCTCAATAGGCATTATGAAGGGGCTACGAGGTAAACTCTCTGTGGTATAGGTGTTTCTAGTCATGGTTGATAAACCTGAAAATAACAGAAATCATGTTTGTTAAGAAGAATTTGTGGGAAAATCTGTTAACTATTTTTATCTGTCCACTGAAACAACGTGACTGGATCGCTTGCGTAGATTCATATGCCAAAAAATTGAAATATATTTGTGCTGTTGAATGTTTGTTTCATTTGGTTAGGGATAGTTTGACGATAAAACCCCAAAATCCGACTCTAATCCATTAATGCAAGTTGATTCCTGAATTGGTTCTGATATTCGACACAGTAGGAAATAAGCAACAGTTATTGTAAATCGCAAGGCTTACTGGCTTTCGACATATCGTTCAATCTAACACTTAGGAAAATATAGCAATATCAAAACACCTATGCAAACTCCTTGATGATTAGTTTGGTTGTACTGCATCTATAAGAAACGAGATTTTATTTCGCTAATCACGATATCCAGTATAAAGCTTCGTTGTTCATCCAAATAAAGGACACTTGGCCTAGTTTGACAGCCTAGATACAGTGGCCTGTTCTCACTCGGTGGTCTTGCTGTTGCCAACTGCAAGCAGTCTGTACATAACTGTATCCATTCATTGTCCGGCTTTATTAGCTCCAAATGGATTTGATATATGACTTCAACAGTTCGAATTAAATTAAATTGTGACTTCGGATATCTGCTCCCGGAGCTCCATTTTATGCGTACGTCTGAGCATACATGAATCTCTACGCTTCTTCTAAACATCAGTTGAATTTGCGTCCATCCGTACTATTTTTGTTCTCATCTTGTCATTCGGTATAGAGGAATTTGTTCATTTGTCCTTTCGAGGCTACTCAGTGGAAGGAAAGGAGTTACAGTTTCGCAATTCAATGATATCGACTGCGTAAGCTTGCACTTAGTCTGAAAATAACTCAGAAGAATGGAAACTTTTCTCGGATGAAAGTTAATCTAGTCTGGAAAAAAGTCACCTATTGAAACAGTGATTTTAATTGCAACTAACATTTTTGGTAAGTGACACTCGCTTCAGAAACCATAATTCACATGCATCCGGCAGAAGGCCCAAATTATTTAAATTTCTGATCGATATGTTAAGCGAGTGCACACGCTTTGAAATCTGCCGAACAAAATGTCGTTTGAGTACGCAGGTTGATAACTTGTTTGGTACCACTTTCAGACGCTCGAGATACTCACTTATCATTTCTGCTGATCTGCTTAACTTTCAGTCGTGAAAATCTTTGTAATTATCATTAATATTCTTCGCCACTTCGACAGGAATCACAACTGTTATGGTGTCTAATAGTTCCGGTGAGTTTATGACTGTAATATTTGCCTCACAGACATTTGTTTTAATGTACAATAAGCATAGATGAAATAATAGAATGCTTTATGAATTAGTCTGCGAAACGTTTCTTGGTCCACCTCTCCTTTTTGAGACTTAGAACAGACCGCGAAACCCAGATGGATGCCTTCTAGTACGTTGGTAAATTATCCCTTTTACTTTTTTCCCGGCTCTAGTTACCACTCCAACAGTCAGCCCGTCACTACGGACAAAGAGAATACTCAAACCGTTCTAATCCTTTTTTACCCTTGTTACACTAGCTCGTTGTTTCACTTTAAGCGTGAATACATTTAGGTCTTTCCAAAACTCATTAAGCAAGCTTTATATAATCTTGTTCCGGACCGTACAGGACACCAAGAAAAACAAGATAATTAAGAAAGCATTTCTATTATTCTGCGGAAACTGGCGAACCTTTGGAGCGATTAGCCATATGTTTCGATGTTATTTAGCAAATGGATAAGCCGAAACTCATCCGATACCTCGTTTCTGCCCCAGAATCAGATCCCAGACATTGCACATTAAAAGTCCATTAGATAGAAATGGGATTTATTCCAAATAAGGAAACACGTTATGAAAGAGATATTATGTCAATACACGAATACCAAGGCAAGGTATTTGGTTCAAATTACGACCTGGATGTTGACAGATAATGTTTTCGAGCGAGAAGGAGGGTTGCAGTTCATTGTCCGATATTACCATCAGCCAGCAGCAACTCTTATGGCCCGGAATTGCTGTCTTGCCGTTTGTTTGACTCGTTGTATGCTATGTGCCAAGAAATAAGCAGCGATGAGAATGGGATTAAGTACGTTGATATAGAGAAGCTGACCTCAGGTGATACTTCAAAAATCTTTCGCCTAGCAGAAGAATGGACCAAGGCTGCTTCGCTTGACCACAGATCCCTTGTAGTCGTTAAATGTCATATGATATTGAACACAGTCACTATGGGTGTATGAGGGGTCCACGTCACTTCTAAAACAACATCGTCGAGTCCTGATATGACCAGCCTAATTTTCATTAGACATCTAGTTGTCTTCTTTTTAGTTATCAGCGTAGATCTGCGAATTCCAATATGATATTTTTGTCCGAGTTCCATAATTCCAGATATATCTGATGGTGTAGTGGGTTATTTTATTTCCACCCTGAGGTGTAAGCACGAAATAAAAATTTGTAGAAGAACCTAATATGCGTTTTGAGCACTTTCGACGTCGGTTCAGTTAGGTTTTCACAGGACGAGTTTCGGTCCGCGGCATTCGAGTGCCCAGAATTCTTTAGATTGTGTACACTCCGGTTGGAAATTCAGCTCTTCCAGATTAAATTCAATGGGTCTCGCCAAAAAAGCAGAAAACAAAACATCATAGCGTGATGGCGTTGGCATTTCGACTCAAGGATGGTGGATAGACAATGGAAAGCTTACCGACAATTTACTCCTTATTGTCTCACTTCAGGACACCCCACATCCCAGTTTCGATCCAACACCTGCTTAAACGGAACCATGGTCTGCATGGTTACCGAGTCCCCAGGCCGTCGGTTCCATACATTTACGAATCTGGTACTAATGAATTGCGACCTAACTAACAGCCTGGATCGTGATTTTGCCGGCTTGCTCCCACGCCCATATGTGTGGGAGTATAAAAGTGACTGCATTTGACTGAAAAAAGGCATTTGGGATAAGACCCGACAAGCCGTTCACGATTTTAATGGTCTCCATCAGGTCAATTCGGCTCCTCCTTCTGTTCAAAGAGAAGAGATCTAAGCCACAGAGTCGTTGATCGCAGGATTTTTCACCCTACCTCTTAGTCATTATCGTGGCCAATCACTGCGTGTTCAAGACAGAAGGCATCCTATGTGAAAAAAGAGGACCAGGCATGCGCACAGTATTCCGAGTGAGGTCGTACTATGGCCTTGTACAGGGGTATGAACACCTCCGGTTTACGGCAGGCCAAGGCTGACTTCAACCTAAACAGTTCACATCTAACCTACTGGACTCCCGCGGCACACTGGTATGTCCATTTAAAATCTAACGTGATGATTATCCAAAGGTCTTTTACGCTGCTAATAACGTTCACAGTAAACAGTCCCTGGTCATGTGATGCCGTGAGGCCCACGGGGCTTCGGGATAATAACTGCCTTTTTCTCGCATTTGGAGGCAGATAAAACTTGTCAGCCCAATGTAGGATAACCCCTTTGTCACTGCTGTGGTCTCCTCTCCCCCACCATAGGCCCTACCACCTTGATATCGTCAACGAAGTAGTTGGGCGATTTCAGGGGCTGAGGTTAGAACATTTATGATTAGCAGGAACAAGAGTGGCCCTAACACGGACGCTTGTGGAAAGCCGCTCATGACACCAAGGTTGGCTGAGGACCTATCTTCTATCCTGACGCAAAATGTCCTCTTGGTAAGAAGGTCTTCACCCATTGGTATACCTTCCCTCGCATAACAGATAATTCTAACTTCATTAGAAGTTGGCGATGATTCACTGAATCAAACGCCTTGGTGAAGTCAAAACAGCATACTTCAACTTGGGTACCTTCATCCATTCTTCAAATAACCTCTTCCAGAAAGCATAAGAGGTTGGTGAAACAAGACCTATCTCTCGTGAATCCGTGCTGAGCTAGGCAGAACATTGAGTGCAGAACTATATATTGTGAGATGTGGGCGCGTATTAAAATTCTGGAGAGGCTGACTACCCTGAAGTTTTCTATGACAGATGTCGGTCCTCCATTATGTATGGCTACAACCGCTGCACCCCTCCATTCGTTTGATATTTCGTCTTGATCTATACTGGCCTGGAATAGCTTGGACACCAGGCCAGCGATGATGCCGAATAATCGTTTGAAAATGGCCGAGTGAATATCATCTGTCCCAGCAGACATGTTTTGGTTTAGTATTTCCAGTTACCTATCCACACCTTTGTTCGTTATCAGCAGTTTCCCAGATATCTAACACCAAAATCTCCAGAGTTACTCCTGTCAACCCTGTGAACGCTACCGAAGTACTTGGCCAGTGATTCTGCGTCGCTCTGGCAATCCGTGATGCCCTGGCTTCCAAATTTCTGCGCTCCGATACCATCCCTGCGAGCTTTTTGACTGCACGTAGGCGCAATACTTTTTCGCTTGCCACTTAGCACATTGTGCCAGCTTAAACTTATATATGCATTTTTCACCTCGGATCTACTTTACTCTGCTGTTCCAAAGTTCTGCGCACTGTCCAGTTTCGATGATTCTGCACTTTGTTGTATACCCTCTCACAGTGACTTCGCCGCCTAATGGCCTTTGCGATGGCTACTCTCCATCACCCACCTTGGCTTTGTGATTCCTACATCTTAAAGGCGCAAATTCATATCGCGGGATTTGTAAAGATTCCTTAATTATTTCTCTTAATTCCTACACCTCAGCCCCATCTGCTTTGTCCCAGGTTAACTACGTTGCCTTGACTTGGATCTTAGCCTAGTCCTTATTACTGAAGTTCCTTGCCCATTTCGGCAACCGTAGGTTAGCGCAAGCACAGTGATTCCCACTGTTACGTGGTCACTCCTGTATAAACACGGGAGTTTCATGACGTCATTTATATGGCTTGTAATTGTAAGGTCCAATAGTGACTGCTGATGACCAGATTTCTTCCTCGCCGATGTACTGATGCAATGTATTGAAGCACAACCATCCGCTTCACCGAAGGCGCACGTCTCAAAGGTCCTGCCTGTGCGCGGCAGATTGAAGTCCTCAACGGTAATTGCCTTGCTGACCTCCTTAACCACAATTTTCAGGGCATTTAAGAGCAGTTCATCATCCTCCCGGTCAGTACCTGGGGCCCTACACAAGCAAGCCACGTTGACCCTCCTAGACGGAATTAGTAGCATGACTGGATATACTTGGACTTTCGTAGTGCATAATGTGACCTGGGATCCAAAATGGTTCAGCCGTTTTCGGATGAGGATGGTCACTCCGCCCCTTTGGCACTCATTGTTACTGTCCTGGCGATAAATGCAGAAGTTTTGTCTCGCTGTTCCTGGCACATGGTCTGTTTTTGTCATCCACGTTTCGGCAGTGGCGAATATACATGTATATATATATATATATATATATATATATATATATATATATATAACAATAGGTAGAAGCCTCAGTAAACTCAGGCCGCTTGTTCCTAGCGATAAACACGTTGGCATAGAGCACTGTCAATCGTTCTCGTCCCAATTCGCTACTTTTACCTACTGTGACCTGGTCCTCGGCCTCAGTACCAGAGGAGTTACTACATTTTTGCTGCAATGGTCACTGCAGTAGAGCACGGTCACTTGCGACTACAGTTGTCCGGTTGCTCCCACCTGCAGTTGTTAAGCGAGCAACCATCACAAGCCCCCAAGTAGGTTCTACTGTTTCGTAACACAGTGTCATCCTAGGTATTCTCGACATGCCAGTACAATCAAAACGAACTTATATATTGTCCCTTTAACTCGCAACGCAATACCAAATCTTTGTCGACTCTCTTCTAGTATTTGTTTTTCCTCTTGAGGATAGTCTGAATATTATTGTGGGTGATTTCATTCATGCATCTATCCTACCACTGATTGTGTTTGTTTTGACTGGTCTCTGCGTTTCTCCCACCAGAGGCGGTTCCATTCTAGATAGAGTTATTACCAACCACCCCGATTTATTTCCCCTAAAACTGCGTGCTCCAGTTTCAAGTAGCGATCATTGTTTGCTTCTTTTAAGGCCCAAGATATACTCCAGGTCAGCTTTCCATTCCTTCAGGCGAACAAATCAAATCCGAGTTCGCCTACGTAACTTTTCACACAACAATCTTATTCTTCTTCAGAAATCCCTTTCACTCGCATCTAAATGGTTCTCTTTTGAACCCATGCTCAATGACAATGTCAAACGTTTCATAGAGACGGACAGTGCAATCTTTGATCTCTGCTGCTCCTCAGAAACACTATTCGTCTCAAATGGCCATATCTCCACCCAGAAACTGAAACCTCTAAGAAAATGCAAGGAACACTTCTACAAATCCCATAATAACTCAAGCGTGCGGTATATTTCCATACTAATAAAAAGCGGAAATCAAACGCATAGAGATGACATTCACCAGCTAACTGTAGACTGGTAACAACAATTGATTCCTATGGCAAGGCATCGGACTGTTTTGTGGGAAGAAGAAGAAGCATACGAAAACTTCTGCGGATGTCAACAGCATCAATCGTGCTCTCATTCATCCTTCCATTTATGCCCCTACCATATTTGGTCAGGGTGGTGATATGACAGTTACCAGTTTTCTATAGAAGAGGTGCTCGATCTTCTTCGTTCCACCGAAATTACCATAGGAATTGGTCCTGATAGTCTGTCTTCAGCTCTTTAGCTCCTTTAAGGCATGGTGCTGGGGCTCTGACCGATGCATTTACTTCTCTCATTAACTCATCATTAATCTCGTCTTCCATTCCTGACTGTTGGAGACCCGTCACTATCATTCCCATCCCTAAATCTAGCAGTTCTACTGCTTTAGCAAAACGTGTTCGCCCCATCGCCTTAAAGTCCTCTGGTCTTAAACTGACGGAGCGTGCTATACTTAAGCGCTTGCGTTCCTCTATCTGTCCTCCTGACGACCCTTTTCAGTTTGCCTATAAATTTAACAGGTCTACGTTGGACGCTGTCGTCCCTCTCATTCACCACATTTGTAAGTCCTTAAACGCATCAGTGAAATCTGTACGTTGCGATTTCCTGGACTATTCGTCGGCAATTGACTCAGTCCCACGGTCTCTTCTACTCCACAAACTGGAAACATTTGGTTGCTCCAGGCCTTTATTAGCATGGCTGTCTGATTACTTTACTGACCGAACCCAGTGCACACGAATGGACGGTAAAGTTTCGAATCCGTTGATTAACAACTCAGGCGTGTTACAGGGTGCTGTCCTTTCACCGTCCCTCTTCTATTCTTACATCAGCGACTTATCAACTAGCTCACCCTGTCATTTGTTTAAGGATGCTAATGATGTTGCCCTCTCTCAAGCCGCTTCGAACAACGGTGATTTTCAAAATTTTTCCAACAAGCTGTCTTCTGTTTGCAATTTCTCTGCACGAGCTGGTTTAAATCTCAACACATCTAAACGTTTCGAATGTCTGTTCTCTATCTCTCGGTCGGCCTACCCATCCGAAACGTCTTTCATCAATTCAAAACACTTACCAGGGTTGATTCGGTGCAATATTTAGGAGTTACCATTGATAAAATCTGAAGCGGATTACTCACACTTCTACCTGTGTAAAGAGCTTCCGACGGTTGTCATTTCAAATCAGGAAGCTTCGGCACTACGAAGTGAAATAAAGCACCATCTCTCGATTTGTATGCCATGTGCTTTTCCAATCCTTCTTTACCGTTCTCCGGTTATATATCCAGGTTTACTTAAAAGAGATCATATTTAGCACGAATTTTGGCAAATCGTGACCGGGTTTCAGTCGAATTCCTGAGTAACCTATCATAATATAGTCAGATTATTCCTCGGCGAGTTTCTATATTTCTCATGAGGTGTTAAGTACATTTTTATTTTACTTAGTTCCTTTTTCCTACTTTATTTTTATTCTCACATCTTTTGACTGAAATGCAGCATCATTTATTGTACGCAAAAGTCTACAATGCAATACGATCCTGTGGCAAGCAGCTGTTTCAACTCTCAGTCTCCTGAAGATCTTTGATTACCACCATTTTCGGCGAAGGTGGCTGGGTTATCTCTGCTGGTCGGCCGAAAGTTCGCGGGCGCTTTCAACCTTGTGGGGTACTGGGAATTTTTTCCTTGGCTTCCTTAACAACCCACGCAACGTGCCGCTAATTTGCCAGTATCTGGGCCATCAGGTTCTATATGGTGCCTCCCTCCTGTCACATGGGCTATTATTATAGCACTGGCTAGTGACGTGTCTCTGATCGATTCATCTGCAAATCCAACCAATATGGGATTTACTGTGCCTCCCTCTGACAGAGGGGGGACTTGTAAGTGTCCAGTTTGTGCGCCTTTATTACTCCCGCAAGAAGATTAATTCCGATCATACGCATGATCTCCGTTACTTCCCTACGATCTAGTTCGCGCCTGGCTTTTGATTCCGAATGAACGGCTCCCCTTTGTTTAGAATGAGCAACTTATGTCCTGAGGAACGGTTCATTGACTGGAGTCAAAGTTGAGGCTCCCTAACCTGTTTCTCAAAGACAGCGAATTCCAGATTGTCTTTCTCTCCTAGTGTGTTTGCAAGCTTCTTGGATTTTGTCTTCTGACTTGCGTTTGACTTTATTTTGGTCTTCTTCTTCTGTAGCTGCTTCCATAACAGGGGTGAAGGAAACCGTGGCTGGACATTCATATTTACGCCTATTTGCCACCTCCCCAGTCGCACTGTTGAGGACTAGCCGGACCGCGCACATCCTTGACTGATCCACTTAGACGTTATTACCTGTTCCGTGGGCTTCGGCGAATGTAGGTACACAGCTGTGAATCCTCGTTCGTCGTGATTTCTTAGAAAGTGACCAGGACAGCCTGCTTGCACTGATCCCATACTCATTCAACCCAGCTGCTTTGGCAGTATAGTGGGTAAACTTCCATCTTAAATTTGAGCACTTCGAATCTGCCCATCTTTTGCAGACTTCACACTTAATGCCTTTTACTACAAGCTTACCGCATCCCGCATTTAGACAGGATTAAGATGTTGGCGGCGTCTTCGGCAAACACTATAAATACCGGGAAAATATCTTAGCAAAAACGAGCACTCCGATATTAAACACCGAAGCAAGTTACTCGAACCACTCAGCCAAAAGTGAAATGTGTTAGCAAAAACGGATAGAGGTATCTTTTTTAAAAAGGCAGCCCTTAAAACTATGTACCTTAGGCTATTCTATGGCACTCTTTATATGGTAAGACAGCCAAGCGCATAAGGTCGCGTCGTTTGGACGTAAAGGTTGTCGGTTCGAGTCCTCCCACTGCCGGTCAACTTACCCACTTGGCAGCCCTCTGCTGGCCGCAGACCCCTTTATGAGAAATGATGTGGTCTATTATTTCATTAATAAAAGAATAAAAAAGATAAAAGCTAAAGAAAAAACAAGATAAATTCAGTTTTTCAGTAAGACCTGCTGCATGCAGAGCACTCAAAAATTCAAACCGCCCGGTACTCACGTCAAGGTTAGTTTGTTCTCACCATGTGATTGGCCCATTAGTCTTCGGTGATTTAAAAACGGAATGCCTAATGGTTTTGCTTCTTCTGCGTACATTATATATATATATATATATATATATATATTCGTAGTGCAAACGCACTAGAAAAACAAGGTGCAAATAAGTAGACGGGTTACGAAAAGAACCAATAGTGTTTTTTGTCTCCAACTTGTACATTTTGGCTTATATTTCTCCAATTTGCGATTACTTTTATGGGTCACAAATTTCACTTCGGGCTCACAGTATTCATGCCGCTGACTCTGATTCTTAACCATATATTTAAGTCTTTCTTACTAACGATAACCCTCACTTCTTGGGCTTCAACGGAGAATGTGAAATACACCATCCCGTGAGAAAACCAAAACTAGATTCTACGCACTTATAGCTCAAGTCATAGCTTAACTGCAACATTGTTTCTTCCTGTCTTGTACGTGCAACACTAACACGGAATGATAAAACAATGGTATGGCCGATGCAAAAGTGTTCAAGCCATCGAGAGCAGTGCAGATCTATTGTCCCACCCAATGGAGGAAAATGCGTGCTGTCATTTCTCATCCGTTGTTTCCATTACACTCAAGCAATGACTCGGAGAAAGCGGTGATCGAATACAGGCAGTCGCCGAGCGGAGGCAACAGGTAGCGCTAAGACAGAATAGAACACTACGAACCTTGGCACTGTAAATTATTCCTCTGAAAAAATGAATGTCATGGCGCCACAGATTCTATAGCTTTGTGAAAGCTGTTCCAGGCCTTGGAATTAGTGATTCAACCTCCTCCCAAGCACCACTTCCAGATGGAATTAATCTCTGGAGGTACTTAAGGTTATTAGTCATTTCTAACCGATCGCCACGAACTGCTAATGCAGGCATATTTTCCTGCAAGCCGTGGGGAAGTAAACTGTACTATGAAGATGCAAACCAGGTATGGTATCTTAGTATCTTCATTACCAAGCAATCCAAGATCTTGACTTTTCTCTCCATCATAGCTCAGAGCATCTTTCTTCCTTATAATAACTGTTTGCAGAACATCGTTTGCAATAAACCTGAAATGAAACGGAAATACGGGTTGGCTTTATCGTACTCATTTAGGGACGAGGCATGGTGATGAAAGCTGGTCATAACCTCATTCCGGTCTTAGTTACGAGGTTGTAACTCTAAGAGGGCAGATATATACTTTTCAAACACTTCTTTCCCAAACAAACAATGTTGTAGTGCAGACGTATTAATAATGACGAAAGTCGCATGAATGTTGAAGAGCACATTAGCCACCGTTCTTTGGAACTTACAGCGCTGCTTCGATAGTTCTCGAACGATGACGTTCCAGCAGGCGTGCTCATAATTGAAGCGAAGCTCAACATGCTTCTTGCGAGCTTGCTCATCAATCGCGTTGTGCAATCTCAGGACGGTAAACATCAACTGATTCAATATCACTGGTTTAGTACTTATATCCCTATAGTTGTCGGTGTAACTGTGCCATCTTTTCCCAATGATGGAAGGTACGCTCGATTCTTTGCATTAGAGGTGAATCAGTTCAGCGTACCAGACCATGAACAGGAGGGTCAGATATCCCCTACCCAGCTCTCTTCTGGAATCATCAAAATGAGCTGAAGAAAATCCGTTGGAGTTCGGACACTTTTTGATATCCTGGAGCTTGAATTTCCCTGCGAACCTCCATTCCAGAAGGTGCATCTGCCAAGACAGACCTCGAGAAGTGCCTCAGAACAGCTGAGGGGAATGCTGACAGTGGAGTCCAGCTAAACTGTACTTTAAAGTGCATCCTTCGGTTCATAATTTTAAGACAACGGTGGCAACGGTCTGACATCATCTGTTCATGGTCAAGTTTACTTAGCAACGGTAAGACAAGTGTTAGAATAGAACTCAAAAGCAATGTCGCTGCGGGCATAAGATGTTCCAAACTTTTGGTGTTCGAATAATGATGTCTTCGCAATAGTTCCAGATTATAGGGGAAAAACTGTATTAACAACTACGAGATAAAGCGTAGTATGTTGGGCAGGATAACTTATTCAATGGAATGGACACTGAATTTGAATAGTTCCGAGTAGTTGGGACTTGCGTTACGTATGTCCGCAGGTCAGCTGCCTCTGAAAATGTTGTTCTTCGAGGTAGGTAATGGTTGCAGGTCTCGTCAGGAAGGTCACTTCAAGATCTGACAGAACAGTATGGAAACTGTTCCCACTGCGTCGATTTAGATCCCAAACGTGATAACTGGAGACTTTAGGAGATACGGCTAAATGCCGTAGTCAATGGGGTTTATGCATTTTGAATATTTCGTCTTCTTCATTACCCTCTCATCTTATAAACTTTTGAATTTTTCTTTCACCATAACTTGATGCTGCAAGGTGACAACTAAAACCGGGGAACAACAGTGCAATTTTGTGCTGAATGAACCTAAAACTCTCGGGCAGGCTTGTTTATTCGAAGATAAATATTCTAGTCTTTGTGCAGCCAGGCGCTGTCTGCAACGCAGTTGTTGTTGTTGTTGTTGTTTTTGTTGTTGTCTGCTACGAGCAAGTAAAAAATTAATCGGGTCATTCATCTCTTTCAACAAACCTTGTCGAGTTAATCGAAATCTACAAGAGGCGGTGAATTTTTTGTTGACGATTCACACTTTCCATTCCGCACTGCTACCAGAGGGCTCCTGGTATTTCATCGGGAAAAGGCTTTGCCAAGAGAAATTTAACTACGCCTTCAATGTTCCCCCTGTCTGTCCGAAATCCGTATTCAGTGAGGCCCAGCTGACCGTTTGCATAGCTAACCATACCCCCTCTGATCCCCATTCAGTTATCCTCAGCCCATGGATGTGTCCGGTTACATACAGCTCTGTCCTGAATACCATCTGGGATTCAGATCTGCCTATATGTGCATATAAATCTAAATGGACAATCAGTCCATAAAATTTAGATGAAATCAGGACTTCCTGCTCTTTTTACATCCACAAGTACTAAGTACTTACTGTATGCAATTACTGCATCTTTTGACATTTGTATGTCGCACACTCAGAGCCTGGCCATTTAAATCATTGCACAGTAAAGAATCAATTTCAAAGGGGTAATTAAATTTCATTCCACGTCAATATATCCGGTCTATATCATTTGCAACCATCAGGTGCAATATAAACAATTTCGTGGATAAATCTCACACAAAAGTGCATTCAGTGAATCTTCCCTAAAAACTGTCTACCAATGATCTTACTGAAAAAAAAAAGAAAAATCATAATGCTAAGACCACGTCGTATCAACAGCCATTATTTGTGAAGTATAATGACAAAGTCGATCATCTCATTTGCCAGCCTTTAGCTGGCCGGAATCTACTTCACAAATCAGTGAGAAACTACTGTGTAGTAAGACGCTATTGCTGTTCCATATCGTTTCCTGAGCTATTTCAGCATTACGTCAGAATTATTCGGGTTCATGTCATTAGTATTCAGAATTGGTTAAGACCATGCGTCCGTTTCACAACACTTCACAAGTGTACACCTCTTTGCCGATTCTACATCAGTGTATAGATAATAGTGCACCTTGCAGTGTGTATGTGCAAAAGTGCCCACGTAAGATGGGCCACGTTTCAGGCCCATGCAAACGAAATCTTAATAAGTCAGTTGAATGACATTTCCGAGTAATTTTGACATAATGCTAAACTGACGCTGGAAATGAAGTTTACACAGTACCACGATGCTTCAAGGTAACAACTAAAATCAAGGCAAAGCAGCTTGTGTTTACTGACAGTAAGAACCGTACTAAACTGTACTCAGCTCAACTCAGCCAAACACAGTGAGAGACTACGAACCTGGAAAGGCTACCTCACTGTCGCAGACGGAAAACTCGATCCGCATTGTCCGCTTATCAGAATAGGCAGTTAAGGATGGACCAACGTGGTCAGTCCAAGAAAATGAGGAAATATATGAAAAGTCTCAATCGATGAACGTCGTCCTGTAATGCGCTTAGTTTTCCGTGAGAGAAACCTGTGGATGTGAGTACTCAAATAGCATTATAAGCAATGTAACTGTATCTAAACTTATTCTGAGTTCATTGAATCTATTTTGGTACCATTCTACTCTATTTAACTGGTCTTGGTTCAGTTTTTCTTATATCTAACTGGGTGTTGTCACCAATTTATGTAGTCTAGGTAAGATTGCTGAATCGTGAAGTGAATGATTGAATCAATGGAATCCAGCTGAAGTCAGTGTCAAAGCTTACACAACACCTAGGACCAGAATGAGTAATTAATATGATTGCAAGCGGACAACGAAAGGACGTATCAAAAAGATAGGAAGCTGGTATTTTTGAAATGAAAGTAAGAATTATTTATAAGGAAAGCACTGAGGTTTTGCTTATTTGTGTAAGGAAAACTCTAACTTCCAATTAAAAATTGGTTTAAACATCATACGCATACGCGAAATATCCCCACAATCCTGTTTCAACACAAAACTTTGATTATTCCTGAATACATCACGGCCTTGACTACTGACCGAACTTACTTCAACAGTCGACTTTTGGTTAAAATGTTCACGAGATTCTCATGGCTCCAATTTTCCTGCCAAACTTCGGGACTGCTCGAGTATAAAGATTTATTTTCACTCGTGAGTAAGAAAAGGATGCAAATTAGGGTGAGTAATTGAGGATATATTAAACCAAAAATCCGGGAAGCTCTCTTACTCATGACATCACTATATATTTTGCTGATCTTTGGTCTTCCTAGATAAGCAGTAGGAGAGGATCCTTAAAGGACTGTGGGTCCTCAGTGAGAGAAGATAAAAGAAGTTACTACCTGAAATAAGACTTTTCAAATCTTGTGTCTAACAAAACTGAACGTTGTAAAAATCAAACATTTATGCCAAAACTGTCCAGATCAACTGTGTTGTTTTATGTTTTTTGTCACGGGGACAATGGCCGACCCTAAACCCTTCGTAGCAAAGCTATCCCGGTTAGAAGTGAGAGTACGAGAAAAGGGATAGAAATGTGTGGTCTTCTATATTAATCACACTTTCCAACCCCGAAAATTACAGAACTCATATAGGATGCAACGTATTTCTCTTTCATATTGTTATGCACATATATGTATATAATGAAGCATGTGCACAATTAGATAAACACAAATTTGTTTGTTACTTTGCTTTGTGCAAAATTGATTCCATTCTTATTTCTGTCAAACTGCACTACCATTTGGTATTTCCCTTGCTCATGACGCATTATTAATGTGGCAGAAAGTCATGAAACATTCTTTTTCCTAGTTTTTGGATTAATTCTTGCTACTGGTAAATTACTTCCGATTTATGCTAAGTTATCCTGGTTTGTATCCGCAGTTTTTATAAAAGTCACTTATTTTATTGCCTTTCACCAGGTATTATTTTGGTTGGAGATGGATTTCTACGAGAGCACATGCCCGTTCTATTGGTTACCTCTGGCCTATTCATCCTCGTTCTGCTAGTCAGTTTGACGCTAACTTGTAGAAAACAACCGCAAATCAATCACAAAGAGTCTCACAGCAAGTCCAAATTTCCCCCAATGAGACTGATACAAAGGTGAGATTTTTGCAGAGAAAATTCTATTAGAAATGAGTTCTACTGACAATATCACACATGTAAGTGATGAACACTAAAGAATTCATTAAAAGTTATTCATGATGCATCTTACAAGGCATATGACTAGATTGCATTGCTATCATAGAAACGTGTTCTCGTCCATGAAAGAGAAGCAGTAACGGAAAGTGAGTAAATTTCTAGATAAAATATGAGACTGAAATATAGAGCAAACTCCACATCTGTCATTAGTCAAACGTCCATTTAAAGTTTTTCTTGCAAAAGCATAAAGACTGTAAAAAAATTTCATTGGTTGAAGTACTATTCCACTGGCGTCGCTGGCAGTGTTACCACTGGAAAAGTCAAATCGCCTATTTTCCCAAACTTCGGCATTTAAGTCAAATTATTTCATCCAACGATATCACAATCAACATGAAACTCCACGGCTTTATCGACCGTATGGTTTTGTCTTTTTGGATTTTGTAGCCACCGTCCAGGAATTAATAGTAACCATAATCGGGACATTACAGTGCGTTATATATATATATTGTCTCACCAGAATATAATCTGTACCCCAACGAGTGTGCATGGAAGGTCTTCATTGAAGAGTTTACAGAAAGAACAGTTGTGATTCGCTGATAACTCTTTGTCATTCTTGGTTTTCCTATGCACTCCGCAAGGAAGACCTTCCATGCATATATATATATATATGCAAAATCCTGACGATATAAATTAGATTCTGGTTAGACATGCTAATTCGGATTGTACATGTATAAAGATGTTTAGACTAGAGTGTACCGGGTAAACATGCCTGACGAGCCCTAATAGCTGCGAGACCGGTCGTATGATTCCGGAAAAATTTTGTTCACTCGTCCAGATACTACTTACGATTTCTGTATACATGTATATAAATACATATATTAATTAGCGGGAGTTGGCGAAGCTCTTCGATAAAATGCCGCAAACTTTCGCGCTAACTGGCGAGGAGATATGCTATAAATTTAGTTGATATCTTATTTTAGCCACCATCTGCATGCTTTAACCATGATGTACTGTGAGCCGGGTAGCGAGAACAAAGTGCAATTTATTCTTGGCCGTTTAGTCCCTGTATTGGTAGAAACGCAACGTCAAAAAACACTGGTAATATATAGGCCCGCCACTGACCTTCATTATTTTTCTGGTCGTTTTGATGTGGACCCAGCAATTCCAGTAGAAAAATATTTTTGCATCTTAGGCCCAGAAGTTCTAGGATTTCAAAGATAATGTCTATTATGTAGATAGCCCTTGAATTGTCATGTCAGGTTTTCCAAAATACATATGATAACTTTGAGATTCAACTTGTGGTGTGTTCCTTTATAAAACATTTCCGGAGAAAGGCATCCTCTCATCCGGCTTACGCCAAACAAGAATAAAAACCATTCAACTCGAGGGAACATGTGTACTAAATTGTAGTGAAGTGTCACAAGGTTCTATTGGAAAGATTATTTTTTAGTGTCTATTGTGTTGACATTCGGGGACCATCTCCGTTATCCATTGTGAATATTGCTCTGATCGGTTGAAAGTGCTTCTTTCATTTGTTTTGTGTCGGAGTGCACAAACTGGACAAGTATCAAAAAGCGGGAACACTTTTTTTGGAGAACTTCCTGCTAGCACCATCTATTTTGCTACAGTTTTGCAGGCCGACACAGACAACGAATGAATCAGTGCAATTTATCTGAAAGCGGAATTAGGCTAAGTCAGCATTTTTCACAATTGCGCTGGATGATCATATTTCTTGCTTTTCGGTTTCCATTAATGGCCCAGTGGAGCACATTGTGACGCATTATCTGTTCACACATTGTTATTTCGAGGTGAGAACACCAAGTGCTATCAGTATTTTATGGACAAGCAGAGTTGAATGTGCACGATGTCATCCATCCAACCGGATGCAATAAACGAATGCGGTATAGACCATATGAACCACACACTGGCTCGAACAGCTTTTCATAAATCGGTAGAAGGTGAATGGCCGAATTTTTCCTAATTTAAAGTCGGAATCAAAATGACGACAACATGAAAGTCATGTGGCGGTCTAGATATTTTCGTCAGTATACTGATCTTAAGATTAATCACACTATTGACTGATCAGTGAATTCACAAACCGCACGGAGAGTGACGCACGTCTAAGAAGACAAATAGGCTAGATCAACTAATCTTTGTTTTATCTACCTTTTTTAAACCACCAACTGGCTTCGAATTTTGATATCACAATAAATTAAACCTATATGTAGAACATGTTTATTCAAAGCTCCCGGGATTTTACTGTGAAATATTGTAGTAACTGCACTCCCCCATTCGAAAGCCAAAAACTCTATCACAGTTAGTCTCTGCTAGCAGCACCAGTATTCAGCGATAAACCCCTAGGCTGTAATACATTAAGCACAGATCCGTAACATTTATTTGAAACACCAGTCTAAAATATTAGACAATGAGCGACAGACGAATAAGTGTTTTTATGTAATTTCGCGCCTTGGGGAAAAGCATTTTCAAGAAGTGTGAAAATAATTACGTCTGTCGTAGGAAGCTCAATCATTGGTCCGATACTCTGCATTGGTTTGGAGGTTAAATTTCCCAATAAACTATACTTCTGGTCTCATGGTTTCTCCCTCGGATGTTCGCCATCTCGTCCCTTAATGAGTAATTAACAGTCTCCTTAGTGTTTCCGAAACTACTAAAAATTCTTCCATGAGTTTGAAACATGCATTTTAGAACCAAAGTTAATTCTAACACTGAAAATTGCGGTCTCGGTGGTAAATAGTGCTTTCTGCATGCCTTTGTTCACCCACAAGGGGAAACATATAAACAAGGCCAATTAACTCGGTTGTGCATTGCTAGTTCCTGGATAACATTTTTTGTGAAACTGATTAGTTGGACAAACATTTACACTCGGCTGACGTTCACTGAGAGCTATAAATACAACAGAAAAGATCACCACAACTTTGAGGCTAGCACCTCGCCAAGGAGGCAAGGTATTGTTGCAAGATTTGTTTCATCTTGCTCGAGAACATCCTGTGGTGTGATTAATTTGTTCTGAATATATTCGCAGTACCATGTTCCCACGTTTCTCCAACCAAGTTCCGTACTTTGGTTTGATCTCTACCTCTTTCCTTTGGTGGGCCGAACGACCATCTTTTCGCCGAATCCGCGTGACTACCGAGTAAGCGTTCGCATGATGCTGAACTGGAAGTAATTTTTAGGCTTAAGGTTACCATCTTTCTTTTCACTACAAAAAATCGTTTCAGAATATTCTTCTACAATAGAACAGATCTGTGAGAAATAATTCTCCCGGAAATTTCGTATTACAAACCATTGTTCATAACTAAATGTTCGTTTCTTTGCGGCAAAGCCTCCGCGACTTTTAAGTTTGAACCCAACTTGATTCCCTACATTCTGCCAGCTCTTACCATTCCCTAAAAATTGTATTATTCGTTTACCTGTCATCGTCACTAAGGTCTTTGACTTCACTTTTTCACCAACTTCCTCTCTGCCTTTTCATCCATAGTATGCAATTCTCGTGCTGTTATCAATTTGGTTCCTTATTACAAATTATAAAATATCATCCGTTCAGCACCTACCGACTTATGAAATGCTGTTCGATCCTATATGATTGTCACACATTCTATATCGCATTCGGTTGAGCTCCGTGAAACATGAAACCATTTTTTCGAGTACTGTCGTGAGCCTTTCATATGGAAATCAACGTGCACATTAACCTTCGTTTGTTTCATAAAATACTGATAACAAGTAGTACTCTTACTTTTAAGTAACGATAAATGAATGGGTAATGCGTTACAATGTGCGCTTTTGGACCTTTGATTGTGGCTAAACGCTCCTGGTAATTTTCGTTGTCCTTTAATCGATTGTCGTAGTGCCTTAACCCACCATCATAAGCTCTAAACGATCATCCTTGCATCTTAAATGAACACTGCCGCCGTCGAAATGATTGCCATGTGCCTTTAAATAGCAAGAGAATCGGCTTAACTATGACCTTCCATATCGACGAGACAACAGTTCAACAAAAATTCAAAGTGAAAAAGTTCTTCTGCAAGCAAACTCTGAGAGCGGTTTCGTGACTTCTTGTGATGCGTATAGTACTTCAACGGGAATAATGTTTATGCAAAGGCCAGCTGTAGTCTCAACGTAGTAAATGCTTCCGAACAGTGGATCGATCGTAACCTACTGTTCAGTGATGTTGTACATTCTGTCAACAAGAAAGTTATTGACGTCATCTTCATGCCTGGCTTTCTTTGTTTCAAATGAAATGGTCCGTAGGGCAGCCGTTTATAAGTTGAAAACCACTCAAATTCGTGCTAAAATTTTAGATGTTCAGGAAAAATTTTGCATTCAGTATTTAACGGAACGACTGGGTGATGGTAGTATCCCATGTTTTGAAATTTTGCCCCGGTCGTATACCGAGTGATAGAGCATGTGAAGCGTTGTTCCTGTTTTTGAACAATCCCATTTCGTCGGCGGTTCTGAGTTGCACAGAAATGACTGATTTGGGCATAGAGAAACTCAACGCGTTCTTTCGGCTGCTCTACGCTGAGTTCAGGACGTCGACCTCAACCGTCATCTCTACAATAGTAGGTTATCGACTTTCGGACACGGTTATTTGTAAACACTTTGGAAGCGACTCAAGGTTCCGCCCCTTTTGTTGATTGCTTGGACCCTACTCATAAATACGCGCCAGCCTAAAATTTCGTCTGACCCAGAGAATCAGCGGCTTAGTCACACAAACACGCAGATAAGGATGTGTTATTCATGCAACAGGCATCACAGTGACCGCAATTCGTTCCGCGGAATGTCAGTTGTTCGCTGAGGTGTTTATCCATCCCGCAACATGCCAGAAGGTTTGGTCGGCTATAACTGTATGGATCGGTCGGATACGGCTAGTATGTCGCATGCTTTAAAGAGCCTCGGAGCAAATCACCCGAGCGCTAGTGAAACCACCATCATTCTCAGTCAACAACTGCCTGATTTTCACAAAACACCCTGAAGTCACCAAATGTATGTCATGATTAGTTCACGGCAAATTTTCCTCTTCATCATGCGTAATTCTATTACGATAAATTTGTTTTAATTTTCTGACTGATTCTTTGTCTTATTCGCGGTATCGCTTACCAGTTATTAACATTGGTTAAAATGATTAATTCACGTCCATAAGTTTGATGCATTTGTATTGAGGTCACAATGTCGCTACGATCACTCAGCACAATTTCATTTTTCTTTGCTCAACAGTTCTCGATAGATCTTGGATGAATTGCAGATTACCAGTACATATTTGGTCTTTAGCACTACGGAGAGCGCCAAGATAGTCGAACCGGTTTGAAAATGGAACAAACCGGAAATTCTTAATCCGTCAGCCCAAAGTAAATATGCACAAACACCAGCGTCTTGCACTACATAACCTCGATTACGAAATTCCCGTGTAAGTCAAATTTCAGTCATGATATGCAAACTGAACGAGGGACATGGAACCCGAAAAACCTGGATAATTTACAATTTGATCGAGCCTCAAACACAATGACCTCAAGTTTCACCTGGTCAGGCGTAGTTGAGCTCGTCCAAAATTCAGTTGACGGATTCACCTCTGCTTACCTCATTCATTTGGATTCCGATTTTGCCGAGAACCTCCTTTCGCGGGCCTGTGAACGATCGTGATGAGCACAGTTTCACCTAGCTCACTTGCCTGACCAAGTGAAAATTGAGGTTATCGTGTTTGAGGCCCGGTCAAATCTTTTTCGGAATCTTCTGCCCCTCGTTCAGTTTGCACATCATGACCGAAATTTGACTTACACGGGATATCGTTATTCGAGGTTGTGTGTTGCAAGCAAGTAAATTCATCGTCAGTGTATATTTACTTTCGCATAACAGATTAAGGATTTCCGTTTTGCCCCAGTTCCAGACCGTTTCGATTATCTTGGCGCGCTTTGTGGAACAACGAAGCACCCGTGTAAACATCTTTCCACACAAATGTGGTGCCAAGATTCAGATGGATTAGGATGAACGAACAAAAATGGTATAAAACGGGAGGGTTGTAAGAAAAGGTTTTATGGAACCTGCTGCTCCGATTCCATAACTTGGGCTAGACATGTGCAATGCTAAATTCATTCATGTACTTGTCACCACAGCTCAGCATTTTAGAGGCTGGTAAATTCAAATCATATAAATCTCTGAGGATTGTCTTTTTATGTCTTATGTTTTTCTCAGCCAGGAATTTCATACTGGATGCCATGGCGGGTACTTTTGATGCTGTCTCTCGGAGTAATTTACTTTCACTGGAAATTTTATTTTTACAATAGTGCATCTGGAGCTTCTTCCGCTGTTTGAGTCACGCCAGGTTTGTCCGTCACTTAGCGGGCCGTCGTTCGGTAGCTTCGGACTGCTTTAGTCCTCACTGGCTGTAATGTAATAAATGTACTATTTTCACTGAAATTATAGCTCTCGATGAAATTTACACTAGGTTATCGAGTTACGGTATTGGGTCATGCCATACACACGTGACGTGTACTTTTGTGGTATACTTTGGTAGGAAAGTTACATTTAGTCCAACTCGGTCTTAGTTGATTGAAGTAGCCATGATCTATTAGAATATGGTCAACAGCTATTAAAAGACAGTCAGAAGTTACTAAACAGTAGATCATTCTACCTCTCCTTGGTTGGCTCATTATTATTGCTGAGCAGCATATTGAACTCAACAGGCATATAGCAAACAATCAAGATTTTCAATAGGTTACCAAATCTAATTTGACAGTGAAGCTAAGCATACGGTTAAATGTGATTCATGTAGTCTTTCATGTCATTTGGCGTGTTTGAGTTCAGCTAACATCGTGCTATTAACTGATGGTGGAATAACGTTGACGAATTGTCTTACACCATTCTAACTACAGTTTCGACACTAACTGTCCCTCTGTTCTCTGGTTTTTAGACGCGATGATCGGCAAACTCTATCGGTGCACAGGTCGGATGCTGAACAAATTAGCAAACCCGAGCTGATAGAAAAAATGCTCCGTTTTGGTGCTAAATGAGGAACTTTTTCCCAACCTCGAATCGACGAACTGATCGTGCCTGGAAGGGGATATCAGCTAAAAAAAGGCGAAATTTCCGCTGATTTTTAAACCAATCCATCGAACAACGTAACGATGGTAACGAATCAGAGCTATTCTTTTTAACTCGGTTATCCCAAACCAGCTTGTTTATATTTAGCAAAGAGTAAACATTTAATACCATTATAAACACTAACGTAATATTTTATCACTGGGGTTTGGCATGGATCGCTTGCACCGACTGTATTGTTAATGGAATTTACTTTCCGGTAACCAAAAGTGGCTGCAAACAGACTGGAACCAAAACATGCAACATCAGAATCAGAAAATAGAGAAATGAGAATTCCTTGAAAATTACCACTGAGCACATTGAGAAAACACAAGTGGGCGAACAAGCTCGTTTTCAGTGATTCGTACTCATGCCATTATGTTACTGCATATCTTGAAAAAAAATTTCCCTATAGGAAGGATTGGATTAGACAGGTCCAAATATGGGTGGGGAAGGGATTTGTGGTGTTACATGCATAACCAACAATGTGTTGTGTTAATTGTTTTGTTGTCTAGGGTTTCTATTGGGACCAGTCCCAATACAAACCCTAGACAACAAAACAATTAACACAACACATTCTTATGTATTCAGGTTATGCATGTAACACCACAAATCCCTTTCCCACCCATATTTGTGTCTGACTAATCCAATCCTTCCTATAGTGAAAATTTTTTGTCAAGATATATAGAAATGAGAATTCACGAATTTCCACGTAAGCTTTTAGATGGTGATATTCGTGAACCGGGGAGTTGAGCACTTGGCGTAAATTCTGTCCTGTGATTGACAAAAATAACGAAAGTAGTTTATGTCAAAGGTTATTTTAGTTTCACTCTCTAGTATGTTAGTCCCTTGTAGTGTCGACCTAAACATGATGCGAAGTAACCGGTGGTCCTGTTGACATGTCAAATGTGAATTCACAACTTTCTACTATTATCGTTCTTAGTAGCATCAATTCAGCTAAATCAATTGTCCACGAAGATCGTTGACCAAGAATGTACCTAACAAAGGAGGGTGGCTCATCGTGCCATCATCTCTACTTATCGCCCAGACGTCTCCGACTGTGGCTTTCTGGCCCAGCCTAAAGTACAGTCAACACGTCCCGAAAGCACCTTAGGGGCATATCATGAGTGAATTATCGACCCCAGTTCCACCGAATTTATAGCCTTTTCTGAACCGTGCGAATATTCCTCAGTCAGGGGAGGTTCTCATATTTCACCGAAAAACCTCGCAGACGTGCTTGAAAATGTAGGTTCAGTATCAGCCGAATCCAACTTTGCTCCACTTTGCTCTACACATTCAACTACCTTCTGAACCAAAGCTGTACGATTGAGAAAATTCCATTTTACTCAGTTTAGGTAAATAAGTCACACGTAATTTACGCTTCTGTGATATAAGCCTTCCGAAAGTGCATTTGTAATCCCCGGTAGCATCTTCAGCCCTTTTTTAGATGCGATCAAGTTAAAACCACTTGTTTTATACCCTAGGATTTCCCTGATGGTGCAATCTGCCCAACGTGAAAAACCCACCGTACTCATTGGGAGAGATTAAAGTACAAACATGACTCTATCAGCTTTCGATTGACTGTCTAGTCAAAGCCACGTAGCCGTTCGAACGATTGATTTTGAACTTTAAAGGTCTTCTCCACAAATCAAAGTTGGTACATTTTAATTATCGCTAATGAATACCCAAAACTTATTTTTCGTGCGTTAATCCAGACATGCCTTCTGCATCGTAATCAGTTGACTGAATCGACTGGTTGCAAATTTTTCGAACATCTGCCTGCTTAAACTGGCGTCAAAGAAAGAACTTCCTGTCAGCTAAGCTACAAGAAAATATCCGCAACAAGGTGTAAACTCTCTGTCACAGTAACTATCCGAGCATTAGACAAGTGGAGCACCTTAAAAGTACCTTATGAACAGCCGCTTCTCCGGTTCTCCAAGCCAGAGGTGTTCCGATTTCGCACTGGGAGATGATGCTTCCCGGTACTTCTCATTATATTTAATCGTTAAATATGGCCACGAATTGTAATTCGTGAGAGAAGACTTCCTGCCCTTTCTAGAAAACTTACTAACTGCTCTCCTGCAACGGCTTGTCTGATGCTTTCTGGGCTTGTTCTGCTAAACCCATTAGACCGTAATTTTGCTTTTGGTCTGGAATTGAAGAAGTTGGGGTCGCCAGTTGTAACACCCACCAAGTCTGCATAATGATAAGTAACGGTAAAGAAAACAACATTCCTCTGCAGCGGATGGCTCCGACACGCGATCTTCCGGTGATAGAAAGAGAACTATATATGACATGTGAACCCCATCCCTGGCAAGCTCCTTTACCATGACTGATGTTACGGAACATTCCTAGGGATATGCTCACATCCGCACCCTACATTAGTGTATCGGATGCCATGTCAGACATAGTAAACGACGAGAAACTTACAACCTAAAAGATGGATCCTGCTATCATCTTTCATCGATTATCACGCACTAGTAAAAATGAACTGACCGATTTTCCCACCGGGAGTGAATATCCTGTTGATTCATACTTTCATTATTTCATACGCTAAATTATCACTATCGATTTTAAAAAACAGTCCATGTGCTCTTCTTACCAGTCCAAAAATTCGTTCGGTGCTGAATCACGTACTTTTTTGAATTGTTTTCCACCATTCGTATCTCGTAGAGTAAAAGGAATAGGATATGACGGTGAACGATGGAAATATTTCATTTTTCGTTATTTTAAAATCCCCAGCGAATATGAACGCGTTCGCTTTCTTTTGTTCTGAACAGATTGAACTAGAGTAGAAACAGGAAGAAAAGATGTTTTATTTCATTAATGCAGTGGAAAAAATAATTGTAATTACAATAACAGCCTTTTGATCGTGGACATTTTCGATGTTCCTATTTGGGGATACGATATGCATTGCAATGCTTATGCAAAAATGCCCCTGTGGTCACACTCCGATGAAATGGTCGCTTTCACTTGGCTCCGTTTTTAATCGAGGAAATGTGTCCATCACGGTCGAAGGGGGTAGCAAATGTGACTGAATCATACTGACCGCATTCAGTTCTGATCCAGGTTGTCGTGCCCCGGTCGTGCCAACGGGGCTCGTTTCTCCGGTTCGATCGCAAACACCAACTGGGCGATCCGTTGTCATGCCGGATAAGAGTCTGATCCACGATGTAAGCATGGTCACGGGTACAGGCATCCAAACGCAAGGTTCTCCGTTTGATGAACCAGATCCTGAGTCGGTGGTTAAAAAACGAGGAATCTGATCAGGTACACAATCAAATGACGGTTTGGTTTTACCAGATTCAGAGGTAGAGCTGTCTTTTATGCTCGTCAATTGAACGCGTGCAGTAGACATCAGGGATGCAGGCTGAGAGACTGTGTCGTGACCACTGTTGTTCGTTTCCGGTGAAACCGTTGTGTTCATCGGAATAGTCGGAGCAGATTTAGACAATGAATGAGAGTGACAGCTGCGGCTAATTAGAGAGAGTTGCTCGCCCAATCGTTGCATATTGATCGCATGACGCTGATGATGCAATTTAGTAGGTGAAGTCTCGCGAACTAGATTCACAGGTAGATTTGAAATCGGAGAATATGCATGGTCGGATAGAAGGTTCTTGGAAGAGAGGACAGAAATGGATGTATCTATGGGAAAGTTAGTAGTAGAGCTGTTCTGGACAATGTTCGTTGTGTTCATAGTATCTGCTGTGCTGGTATTATTCAGTGAAGTAAAGTGTGACCAGTCGTCTATTGATTTGGCTCTACTTAAGGAATGGCAACTGCAATGGCAATCGGGGGAAGGAGGCCGAATGATCGGGTCGGGTAACGATTTTGTTTGGTGTTGCTCAGTCAATACTGCATGCGGAAATAAAGAACTAATTTTATCCAACAAAGAATGATCATGTGGTCGCTGGCACTGACCAAAATTATCAGTATTACTTGTCGTGGAAATCGGAGATTTGGACATGGGCTGTGATCCTTTGGGAAATACCTCGGATCCCGTCAAAGTGGAATGGTTTGATTCATTCACTCTTCCAGGCTCAGTTGATTTTAATGACTCTCGATTAGCCTGAAGCAACTGTGCCATCCACGAGGGATCGGATACCGGATTCAGCAGTAAATTTCTAGGGCCTGTTTTAGTAATCATGTCTACTGAAGATGACAAATCGAACGCAGCTGTCGAATCAGAAGGCTCGGAAATTCGTGGCATCCAATGTTCCGTTGACATAAAAGAAGCAAGCGAACAAAGAAGGCTGGAGAATTCATTGACACGCACGCTAGAATCGTTATCGACATACTGATTAGAATCGCACGTATCTACGGAGGCGGTGAACGGTGCCGGAATTTCGGTGTGTTCACCCGTTTCTGGATGTGAGACCTTTGTTTGACTGTTCACCTCCGATCCAGGAGATCGATTAATAAGCCGTTGAGCCGCAGTGTTTGTGACGGCTGTATTAGTTGGGTTGACAACCCCTATACGGCTGCTGTTATTATTGCTGTCACTGTTATGGGTGCCGTTGCCCTGGTTCACTTCCGGAGCCCATCGGTCAATGAGGTTTCCCAGTGAGTGTGAGTGCACCGTTCGAACTGTGCCGGTTATCTTGGACAAGCCATTCTGCATGAAGACCATTTGATCTAGTCGCTCGCTCATGTTGTTTGACTCGTTTGTTACTGTTCCACCAATTCCGGGTTCTTCACTGTGCGGGAATGTTCCCGAAGATGGGGAATCCAAATTTGAAGTAGTCCCGGCGAGTGAATCCCATTCGACATTCGCTTTCATTTCAGCCTGTGTGCAATCAGTTAGCACTGGATCAGGTGACGGGCATGAAGAGACGGCATTATTCGAAGTCTCCTGACATATTTTGATTAAATTCCTCAAACCCATAAACTGGTAGACAAACTTATGCCCATGTACTTTGCGTATGATGTTCTTCTCATAATAGTAGCGCAATGCTCGACTAAGCTTGTCATAATTCATTCGATGATTGCGGTCTTTATACAAACCCCACAGTTTGGCAACAGCCTCCGCCTGGAGTAGAATGAATTCCCCTTTCTTATTGGTCCATCGAATTAGGTTGCGATACTTGTTGGACAAAAGCAACTCGAGTAGAAATTGCCACAATGTTAATTTTCCACCGTTTGTTCCCAAATCAGATACCTGAAAAACGGATGAACATGAATTAATTCAGACGAAACAAAAGTAACAGATTTACAGTGAATCGGGTAAAAAAAAATTTTGCTAGGAATAAACAACCAAATGTACAAGCAGCAGCGGCCGTGTCAATGGCAGCTACAGCACCAACAACTACTTTGTTCCTTAGCCTTAGGCAATTCGAGCTGAAACATGGGGATCAGCCATCATCGCCTAAATAGACCTCTATGACACTTATTCACTACCAAGCAGGGCAGCAACAGTATTATTTTTTCTTGCTTGTTATCGCCAACCACCAACCTTCCAAATAGACAATTTTCGGAGACAATAAAACTTTTAAATCCAGCGTATGGTAAAGCCAGTTCAAATAGGGTAGAACAAAAGAGAACAGAACAGGACTGACTTGAACTGAACTGTATTGAAGCTCCAGTATTAGATTATGTTCTTAGGGTGCCAAATCAATCAAAAAAGATAGATGAACAGGCAGACAGAAAGACCGATGATGTATTGCAGACCTTTTGTCAACAGTATGGCCTCCATAGTGCTATGGCATGATCATAACTGTCGCCAACAAAATTTCGCGGTCAGTTCGTTGATTTCGGTCAATTTCCAACTCCGACTCAAATTCCCTAGGCAGACCTTCAGTTTTTTGTGATGAATGACTAAGACGCCTAATGTGTGACGGAGATACAGTTCACGGAAGTAAACGGAATGCTAATAGATATTGGTTTAGTTGTCAGCCTACAACTAATGAGTCTGCAAAATGATGTTTTAAAGTGCAAAATACGTCGAGTTTAAAAAAGAGCTTACCAATCGCATTGTTATATATGTGAACAGATAGAATCGAGAAAAAATTAATGGGTGTAAACTAATGGTGACCATTTTCTTTCAAGTGGAGATTATAAAAAGAATTGCGTGGACCCATTCTCCCATTAAATGAGATCAAACGAAGATTCACTATCAATGGTTGTTGAAACTGGATCACAACACAACACAAAGAAACTTTTCCTCCCAGACAGGCCTTAAAGCATATCGAATATTCTGAACAGAATGAATAATCCAAAAGGTATCCAGTCTGCGATTATTCGTTGCTAACCTTTTGCATCGATCGGTGGATTCAGATCAGATAAAATCGAAGTGTAGCCAGTATGCCCCAGGTCGGAGTTAAACGTGGATACCATCAATACGACATACAGCCTCGGTCAAGCGCTTCAGGTAGGCGGTTCCCACTTGCTAATGGCTCGCGCGCGCCATCCTGACTTTTCACAGCAAGATAGGAATTCTGTCCCGTCCACCAGAGAAATAAAAGCATTTCACCAACAGACAGGTGTGGTCTTGTCTTGTCAATAGGAAAGCATACATACACACTGACGGCCGCGAGCAGCTAGTAAGCCCATGGCTTCCGAAACCTGAACGTCCTATCCACGGCGTACAGAATTCATGGAGCACGCGAAATGCAGGCAGAGTATAGAGTCAATGCTTAGTAGGACGAAAGGGAACTTACGTTAGAGGAGGAGGGAGTAGCGGAACCGGAAACCCGGTCGACTGAATGTCTGGTTGACCGGCCTGCCCGCATCGCCGACACACTCATCCGATCGACCAACTAGTCGATTTCCCCACCCACCTTTCAGTACGACCAGCCTACCGGCTGCCGTCTCCTTACATCGGCTGGCGGTGGATCCAGGCTTATGTTTGACGAACACCAAATCGGATCGATAAGCGGAAGACCGATTGGAGGGTGGGCTAATTCGTGTGCGAGCAAAACGAAGCGGAAGTGTAATCGACGTGGGTGTGTCATAGCGTCACGGTATGCATGCGTGCGTCACGACTGAAGGACATAGCAAAAACGAGTGAAGGCTTGGTCCAACCAGACAAAACTGTGGTCCATGGTCAGGTAGTGAAACGGCGCAGAGATTTCAGTCAAGATGCAACAACGGTTGACATCACATGTGAGGTTAACTAGCGATTGTTAGTGAATTTGATGCACTTGCTTTATGTGAACATTCGCACAGTCCACTAATGGACCATAAAGTTCGGGCGTCGAGTGCCTCAGATTCGCAGTGTTAGCAAGGCTGTGGATACTGGGGTAAACAATGGCCACACCGTGTTTCTGATAGTAAATATGCTGAAACTATTCATAATAATTGTGTACTTAAAGACAACACAAACGTTAGCAGAAAACAACAAGAATGAACGGGGTTTGAGTTGCTGCGCAGTGACTCAATACAGCTTGAACATTGCCATGAATGTGTACTGCGGCAGCCAACTGCCATGCAGAAGTGACGAATTCTAAACATCGGAACCCATAGACGATTGGATGTTAATCTGACAGATTGTGATGAATTAGCTGCAAAATTTTGGCACCCTAAAAGGGTTTTGTTTTATCACCGCCACAAGTTGTGATCGCTGACACCGATTCCATCTGTCACCTGTGGTTACCACAGAGCGCCGAGTGACGTGCCTTCAGTGTAATTAATTAAAAAACAAGAAACGGTCAACAGTCTAGGTATTTTAAAATAAACTACCATTTACTGTTCTGAGGTAGTATTCGACAGATGTGCATTGCTGATTGTTGTAATAAATACGGAAACATGTACTTTACCAGTGGAACGATAGGTAAATCTGCATGAACAGAACGATCAGATGACCGTACGACCTTTATTCCTAGTAACTTCGAGAGGGAATATCCTACAGAAACCAACAAGATATGCTGAAAATACACGATGAGATATTTTTGAATGCCGTCAAAGTTAATACAGAGCAGTGAGGAATATCCACGGGAAAAGTACCGATGAATTCACTGTATTACACGTGAAAAACAATATATTGGTATTTATTTGGTGCTGACCAACAAATCGGCAACGAAATAAAAGACTAATCTGCACCGAAACCATCGACAAGGACAACAGTCAAAAAGGAATTAACGACGAACCCCAAGTACTTCACACAGCATTACATGTATTTCCGGTGACCCTTCCGGACAGCAAGACAGTACAGAATTGTCGATAGTGAATGCAACCTTTGATCCATACGCAAATTAACAACCTCCAAATGACGTCTTTAGTCAAACTGCACCTATATCCTTCCAAATACGGTTGCATAGCGGAGTCATTTTAGTTCTTCGTTGCAATTCAGAATCTATTAGTAAATTTGCGTAGTTTACTCACCCGGGATCCGTTGATCTGATGCGTTTAAAGGTCTGTGGCCTGGTAAATCCAGCCACGTATAGGTATGCTATATCATGTAGTGGTGATATTCGATGAGCCGTTGGGAATCAGCTCGGCTAGCGTAATGGCTAAGGCGCTTGACTCAAAATCGCTCATCCCGGGTTCCTGTCCAAGTTCCAGTATGATGGATATGCACTGCTGATCATTCCTAACAAGGATGAAACAGCTTCCATGATATTCCTTGACATGTCGGACGGTACCACTGGGTGACGAATAGTTTGGAAATCCACATTAAGTCTACTACTACTGCAAACTATTTAATAGTTTATTTTTACTTTCTACCGAAGTTGAAGGAGTAGTGAAACTACCAATAACCACTCATCGAATAAACCATAAGTATTGTTTCTAAATTATCTTACCTTTCGCGATACTGACTTTGGCATAGTTGCGAAACTCTTAGGGTGAGCACTCGAATGATACCTGCATGGCTTCTCTAGGTTATATGCAAAAACCTGAACCATTCCACCAATTAGCGATAAAAATCGTTGTTTCACTCACTGTCACAAGAATGAATATAGCTCTATGAAAAAAATCACCCAAAACACAAGCGATGCAACACACAAACTTTTGGTCAGCCTGAGAGACTTTCCATGCTGGATGAATGATTTTTCAATACAATCATTAAGCCGTATATTTTAAATAGATTTTGGAATTTAAATAAAATCGTTTTTGTTGCAGACGCAGAGAGGGAATGTTAGGAACCGGTGAAAATGTCATAACTTCAATTGCAGAGTAAGGAATATCTTGATCATATGTGAGATCTTCATGATTTACTTTGCATAACTTAACAAAACGGATTCACTAAGCCCAAAAGGATAGAGTATATCGACACGTATACAATATATATCAGATATGAACGCTTCACTGGAACGATCAATTTCACTTTGATATTCATGGAGAATTCACACAATTAATCGAATACCAGGGAAGAAAGTAACGAAAGGTAATTCCTAACAATGGTTTCGTTTTGGACTGATTCGCGTGCTTACTGTGATCGACTATTAGTGAAACAAAAACCCGAATAACAACAGACTGTGAGAAAATCGAATAACACATGAACCAGTACGTCGTATTTTTGCCGACGGCAGCTATAACAACCCCGATGTTTTGTGGCATGTTGCCTACCAGTCCGTTTACGAGTATTATCGATACTTGGCCCTGAGCTTTCGTCGAGATGCTTCACAAACTAAAAGTAGTGAAATCTCTCTGAAAAATTGGAACTGCACTTACCTTCAAGTGGGTTCAAGTTTGGAGACTTGGACGACATTCTTGTAACGGTTCTTTCTTCAAAGAACGTGCGTTGTTGCCTTGGGAGATTAGCAGTTTGAGTTAGCAGTTTTTACGAACTTGTGTTCCTTTCCGAAGGTTTTCCTTCCCCATCCACTTCCCGAATAAGTAATCACCATCGTGCAGTGCTCTTGAATCCACCTCCTAAAACTTTTTCCGTCGATCTTCAGTACTCTAGCAACCGACCGTGAACATTCTATTTTTTGCATCCCAACAGCCTATAAGATGTTCCCTTCTCTCAACTGATTGTTTCCGACTGGTGATAGCGCTCTTGGTGTTACGGCTTTAGATCGTCCTTCATTCAAAAGCACGCAGACGAAAGTGTCGTAAAGCGAATACCAGCGGTCCCACCTAGGCAGCACACCGCCTGAACCCCAACGCGAAATCATTGCCGGTGCCATCAATTCGACTGTGGGACGAAAACTATCCACCCGGATAATCCATCTCATTTGCCTGTCACTGAGAGCAGCTGGCAACTAATCTCATGACAAGAGACACGATTCGAACACACTAGATAGGACTCATAAGAATCCAGCGCTCGAATGAGGGACATTTCGGGGGGATTTGTATAATTGATCCTATGTGTCGGCTGATTACCAGCATGACTTGAGGGAATACGGGCTATTTCAAATGGAGATTCGGTGACAAAGATTAGCACTGATTAGGGGGCGCTCTATTTGTCCATAGTCTGGATGAATCACCAAATGCATATAACCAAAGCGTGCAACAATATATTCTCTCAGCAATGACTCAACACTCCAACCGGATGCTATATCATGTAAGCGGAGCAAAAACGCAGCATGAGAAAGTCGATGAGGGCCGAGCGACTGAATTAGCCGGCAGAATAATCAATCAATGAGTGCTGCTCATCGAAAACCAATATAAGCTATTTAGATTTGATTACTAAACGAAATTTTTGTCTGCTCGACTAGGTCGTTCTCACTGGAGTTGGTAGGAATTGGAGATAGCGGCCGCGGAGAAGAATCGATTGAGGATTTGCGGGCCAGTTAGAGCACACGAGTCATCACATTTTCCGCGTTACAAAACACAAATGGAAGTGAATTTGTAACCATCTTTAAAGGAAAATGAATGCACATCAGTCACGATGTAATTCAAACTGTCTTAGAGTGGCCAGAAGGTGCGCCGGACTCTCAAAGCACAACAGCTGTAACAGGTGATCAGTTGACGGTAAGATTAGATCATGTGTTAGCGTGCGGAGACCTTTGGTATGAATTTCCGTGTATCCGAGAGCAGCAGAACGTAAGTTGGCAGACTCGTGTTTGCATGGGCATCCTTGTCGCCCGCCATTTATTGAACTATCTATCATGTGTGCTTCCACAAAGCTGATGCTTGTGTTAACGGACATATTCCGAAAACTGTTCGACACTGGATGCATCTTGCTGGATATATCAGTGGATTAATAAATGATTCTTGATTCCATTGATTTGTGCTCGCAATGAACAATAGAGCTTTATAGCGCCTTGATCTCTTGGGCACATGTTTCACCAAGAATCTCCACGAGAAGGCTCAGGAGCACGCCGCTGTAATTCAACACCGAACTTTTCATGATAGGCCAGCCACGAAAGATGTCTACCACGATGAAATCCATGATTGAGTCAATTGTGTTCCCAGACGCAACATCTTATTAGTCGTAGGAGAACAGAACGCTCGCAAATGACCAGTAAATGAGTATGACTGAAGTCTATTGGGGAAATCTGGTCTCCGTGACCGAAACGAAATTAAATGCTTGGTCATATTTAGAGATCTCAGTCGACCGGTCGTCCTCATTGCCCACCTAAAAAGCACCTGCTGAATTGGTAGTCCATCGACCGCAACAGAGCTTATCAAATCGGTTTCATCTTGATGAGCTTTTTGACTGATAATTATCGGTAAAGAACCGCCCGGCAAACCTCGATAGTACGAACCACACTCCGGTTCACCCTCACCTCAGATTTTACCTCTCAGTACGACCATAATTTCAACTCCATTATATAGTAGATGCATCCAAGCTAGCAATCCTAGACAACGTTCAAGCTAAGTGAAAGAACGGGCGGGACTGTAGACGAGCAATGTGCAGGACTAAAATATCCGTCATCAACGTCCCCATGAACACCTAGGTAAGATAAAAGGTCACAAGAGCGACTGGATCCCTAAAGAAACCGCTAACTTCTGCTCTAGAGTCGGGGGCATGAGACTCTACAGCCCATCAGATTACTGCAATCTTCGCTGAAAAGCTATACCGCCAAAGAAAAGCCAACGTAAACGATACTGGTATGGAGAACTCAGCTGTTGTTGGCGTTCTTGGGAAGCTCTTTAGACTTTTTGGCCCTCTCCACAGAAGGCGCAGTTCCTCCTTGAAGGCTGCGGGATGGCAACAGCCACGTCACGAACGGGTGCAAACAGACTTTAAAATAGTTCAAGTGTTTCAATAAGCAGCCCAATTGCCTCTCTCTCTCTCCAATCCGCCTGTGCAATGTTATCAGGTGGCATAGAACGATATGAAATCAACCGCGCGCCTCCCAAAGAATCGGAAATCATCTCCACCGTCCAGACAATCGAGAGCCAGAAGCCATTTGAGATTGCCAAATCTTGTGTCGCAATTCTATTGGACCCTATACGTAAGCTATCTTGTCATATCGGAGATGCCGAAGTTTTTTGAGGGACTGAACAATCTTAATTCCTTTCCCTTTACTAAAATGAACAACAAGGCTATCTGTGTGAGCTAAATGGGTATCAGCTTCGTGGACTGTTCAAATAAAGCGCTTCGTTGCAGCTAGGGAAGGACAAAAACTTTAAACCATTGCAGTTTTCGTCGAGACAGAGGTTGTGTAAACCATATCTTCAGGTTACAAGTCGTTCTATAATATCACAGCAGCAGCATTTGACTTTGTTGATAGACAGTTTTTCCGGGGAATACTAAAAATGCGAGATACCCGGAAAGTTGCTAGGACAGTGCAGCTCGGCTGTATAAGTACGCTTCTGCGCTTGAGACTGAGTCCTCAGAGGTCTCACTCGCACGGACGTCCTTTAAGGCTTCCCGTATCACCAATCCTATTTAACTGTACTGCAGACTAGATAATGCGTTGCACCCCTTGGTATCTTTCGAGGAATATTGCTCGACTAGGATTCTTGAGTTACAGACGTCGAATACGTTGGAGACACCGACATTCTAGAAGAGTTTCCCAAAATTTTTCAATGTTCGTACATCGTATCACTGTGCCTACTCAACTGCGACAAAGACGGTTCATTCATTCGGAAAGCTCAAAACAAACAACAAGAATATTGGGACCCGTATCAAAAATGGGTACCTCTTGAAGTAAACTATCGTGCAGGAATTCACCAAAATCTTATCGGACTCTGACATATAGACTCCAATTCACAAATGAATGCTTTTTCTGAAATGTTGTTTGCATCCTTGACATTGTCTGATAATTGAACCAAATCGACGTCGTGATATATGAGCATGATGGACTGATCTCCTGGAGATCAGACTAACTGCTTCTAGTGATTTTTCCCAAAATTCCAATCGATTATTGTAATAGGGTAGTAACACAGCTATGGAAATATAGTTAAACAATTCGCGGAGTAAGAAAAAACCGAAATAATAAAAGAAGGATGAATGAAACGAGCTTCTCTCTGTCTCGAATTGAGCACGTTCCCTGGAATATACAGGGTTTGACCGGCAATCTTCTGACAGAATCATGCTTCAGCTTCGTATTTAAGTATTGAGACAACACTGAAATATAAACCAAAGCACTGCAACAAAAACAGATATAGCTACTTAATGCTGAAAAACGTACGTCGCGCAAGCAGTCGGAGACCTTCATTATCTGACAAAACTAACTTAAACGAGTCGATACACAAATGAAATATACTTTGGCTAATTGAAACAATGTTTGAATCACATATAACAAAGACGTTGTGGAAATATCATTCATTATTAAACGTCAAACTGGTTTTTAAACTGACTTGTATTCAGGTTAGCCTTGCCTGACGGACGGATCACCATGTGATTCTTAAATGGATTTATCATCCATTCACACTTCTAACGATTCAAATGAGATCCTAGCGAGTGACTTGTGTTCTTTTCATGTTGGGAGAAATTTAATGGGAAACCTCATCTTTAAAAGCATGTGTAGCCAAATCACATGTAAACATGTGGGCAAGTCAACTTCCATTGGGACAATGACGAAAAGAATAATAATGGGGCAAAAAGAGAAGTGAAACGGAACCAATGTACGGGGTTAACCGCATGTGCTAAATCTCTCATGGCCCTCTTCCATACCATTGATTTTCCATCGTATCCTGTGGCTCTTTTGTGAACGAAGCTCTATTCGGCTGCTCGATGTCTTAAAAAGCCCCACGCTGAGCTTCAGGTTGGAAGAAAGTCTAGAAGGCATTTGGATGAAACGAATTCAGAAGGCCGATGACGGGTACCCCAGTTCACTTCACGTCAAAGACCGAAAACTTAGAAATTTCGTCGTGTTAGCGCCGTTCAATGAACTGTCGATTGCATGATTTCTTCGACCCTTTCATTGATTGGTCGATCTGTCCGTGCACGTGAGCACATCTAACAAGTGTTAGAGTTTTTCCTCTAGCTAAGCAGGTTTCATTATCCAGCCCTAAGCGCTTGCCGACTTGTTGTCCGGTTAGCCGTCAGGATGCACGTGACGAATGTCTACAAAAAAATCTTTCGCGGACTCACAAGTGATGCTTTATGTTCACGTTTCTGTCCCTGCCCCCATTCCCATTCGATGTTGAATATATCGGTGCAGTTCCGGCCTTACCTTTTATTGTGTACGAGTTAACGAGATATAACAATCTCAGGCAAATTTCATGCACAAATTACTGCCCTTACGCCCCAGCTGGAATACAGTGTCTTGAGTGGAGATAAGAAGCCATGGTTCTATTTACCGGTGGACCAAACTCTCCGTATCAAAGCAGCATCAATGATCTCTTACGGCATTTCATAGAAAGGACGCTTTCCGAGCAAAACCCCACCGCATCCCTGAAACTGCTGGTGCTTTGCCGTCATCATCCATCTTATAAGCGTAAATCTAAGATATCCAAAACTAACAAGTTATTCAGATTTTTGTGCATCCATGCATTTACAGGGGGCACATTAGTAAGCTTATAGGCTTATTAGAGCGGACATCTCGCCTTTACCTAATGACCACAGATAATCACAAGCCTGGTAAAAACAGCAGACAATGTGCTTTCACCCGACAGAAAAATTAACGTGACAGACAATGAAATGAACCTTACATTGGCCTTTCAAACAAGTTCTATGGAACGAACATTTGACCCAACTCGCTGATAAGGCACAGCATGACGAAGCAGTATGCAGTTCGAATCAGTTCTAGTGCTCAGGGCAGAGTTACCTACCACTTGGGAAGTATCTGGGAGGCGAAAAGGAGAAGGACTGGCAACATTACGTCAGTCTGGGGACACTGAATAAGCGGCAGCAGAAAAGCAGCGGCTGTGTCGAGGGTATTGTGGGTCATCGTCTAGCAAACATTTCACCTGTAAAGCACCACGAGTCTGCCGCCGGCACTGTGACGTAACAGCTGTGAACCGCCAAAGAAATAAGGCCACCGCCCCTCATCGTGTTGCATTAACCGGGAGAAGCCCACCAGAAATCGTGCATGAACCGATTAACTGGTCACCGACTCCTCTGGAACAGCGTGGCTGTCTCGCAGGTCGCGCCTGGTTGCCTAAGTGTTAGAGGAGTGTCGTCAAATAAAAATCCCTTCCCTGAACTGCATAAGCTAGTAATATAACTGCCGTGGATGACGACGGATAGTCGATAATAGGGAGCAATCTGGAAGAGCTGATGTACTAAATTCTACGCAAACTTCTTTTTGTTTTCGCTTCCTCTAACATTGTTTTCGTTTTCTACCCATGGTTGGGATGGCGCAAAATCTGTAAATAGATTAGTGCAAATAACAGCGTTAATGACACTGGCCCAAAAGTCACATCTTCGGTCCACTAATAGGAAGGAGTGACAGTTAGTGAAAGAAAATATTGATTCAGGGCAAGACGGTCAACAGACACTACCAATAACATATCCTAATGGAGGATATCGACATCATCATGTGTTGCAGCCGGTAATCTCAGAGGAAAACCAAAATGTAATGACCTAAACAAATATAGTTGAACGGCCCTTTTTGTAACTCATCCGAAAAACTGAGTGGAACGGTATCACTTCCCCAACCTCCATATCATACGTCGAAAAGCATAGTTACTTTCTCGTGGGGTACACAATAGTTCTGACGTCAATCAAACTGAGAAATTCTGAGATTGTTGATCAGGGAATTTACTGTGAGCTTCGAAAAATCTCTTGCACAACAGATATCACAATATTCCATCCTACCACTATTCTCGTCTTCCATTTGGGGATGTCACTTTTATGTTCGTATGTGATGACCGTTTGCTTAAAAGTTGTGCTGATGGCCCTATCCTCGGGATAATCAACTCTGTTAATCATGTTCATGCGCCCCTGCGAACGAGAGATTCTGAACACAAGTACTGGCCCTGTGACCACGAACCAACCAAGAACCGTTTAAGCTCGCCGTTACGTTATTGGCCCTTCTCAGTAAAGCCAAGAAACCTGATCTTGTGGCTCCATATCAAACCAGCAACAGTGAGTGCGTTCCTGGACCATCATACACCGATTACATTGGGGTTCCCATTATCCGTGACTTATGCCAGTTTTAGCACATTGTTCCTGTTCTCCTGGGAATTAGTAATATTCATTACTGAAATATTTTCGTCCTAGTTTACTAAACTGGGTGCTTTAGATTTCCATGCATACAACAAGAAAATCGTGGTTCTACTAAGGCGATAGACTCGAGTATATTTTACTACATATAGACTAATACAGTTGCGGCTCTTACCGTAGAATCCAGGCCACCTATCTTTATCATGAGGTTCAAAGGGGTCTGTCATGGGGTACATACAAGTCCCGAAGAAAAAACATTTAATAAAAATTTGTTTTCACTTCTGTCGTTCGAGGTTATGCTCATTCTTCTAGGGTTTTGCCCACATAACCAATCACACAATATTTTTATCGATTGATGATTCAAATAAGGTTACCGGAGTTGAATTCTACATGCATTGTCTAAGACGATCAGCTTGTGAATTTCAATGAGTCAGTTAGCGAGGAGGATGCCCAAGATCTTTCAGAAAACACCTGCTGAGAAATAAAGCTCCCTATTCTAAGATGAGAATGCACTTCTTCATAGAGTAAAAAAACCGAGATAAGTGAACTGAGACCACTGGATTTGAACCCATTTAGAAATATGTAGGACTATTTGAAACGAACGATTACCTTTGTGGGCAGCGTACGCAATCTTCAGAAGTTGAAAGTTAGCAAGAGAATAGATTGATACGAAATACCAGCATCATTCGTCCACAGACTGATGAGTAGAACAACACCCAGGTGAATCAGAGTTGTTATCATACTTGGCTCAAATGCGGGGTGCTGACAAATAAATTATCGGCTTTCACTTAATGTGTTGAATCGTATCTCCTACCACTAAGACACTCATAATCATTACACGAATGGGCGGGTTTTTCAGGTAACGCAGGACTCATACACGTGGAAGATCTATTTTTAACCTTATATATAGTAGCACAATAACACCTTAATTCTCTTGTTGTTCTTCCTTATTTGTTCATGAAGGATTTCAACCATTTTCGAATTCATCAAACACCCTTCTCGATACCGCTCATAACAAAATCGTAAAACGTTTTCCATACAAAACGCCGACTGACCAGTCGAATTCCCGTTAGTAAATTCATGCCAATACTGACTAAAATTCAAAACATTTTTTTGTCCACACCGTTGTTTAGAAATCATCTATAGTTCTGAACCTTATCCAATTTCTCACAAACTGACATGATAATCACCGAATCGCAGAACAGGCTGGGTTGAGCAAGTATTATCATTCGCGCATTTTATTGGTTTCTACTGTCGTTCATGCTGGCGGCATTAGAATGCTTACATGACGACCAAGTGTACACCTCCCTGTCCGCAATGGGATTACCTGATATGCTTGCACTTTTCTTGCCAAGCTAACGACCTCATAAAATTCCAGTTAGCAAAACTTGAGCATTGGTCATTAGCAAGTAGAAAAGACAGCGGAAGATTCTGAAACGAAATTGGCGGGTTGTGCCAGGGGAATTAATTCACCGATCATATATTGTTGTGACACTACACTTGAACACTTTGGTAAGTAGCGTTTACCAAAGCTCAAATTGTTGAATGGTTTTACTTTTTCTGACTTGCCATGGGTTCATTTTCCTCAGGAATTCGACGTGCAGTGCACTCACATGGTCTCCGTTTCCTGAAGGCTAACACAGCTCACTATACGCCCTGACGACACTCGGTGGTCACAACGAGGAGATGGCCGCACGGACCACAACTCTTTTTTGTAACATTTCATATATCAGTATAGTGAAGGGGCATGCCCTGTAACCGCTAGGGTCCACTACCCTTGAGGGAGCGGGAACGGTATAGAACCACAAGATCTCCTAACTCCAAAAGAAAGTGTCCAATAAAAACAAACCAAGCATCATCCAAATAAACAGAATAAGATCTCAGTGACTATAAAGTTAATACTGTTCCATTGAGTCCATTGGACTACAAATGGAAATAAAATATATTGGTATTTCTTGTAAATATTTGGTATTCATCAACATATCGATCTTCCTTAGCAAAACCATCCACGAGGATAACAGTTAAAAAGAAACTGACAACAAATCACACATCTTCACACAGCTCCTGCGACGCAAGTCCCAGTGCCTTGTACTACAACAATTACTAACAGAAAGAGGTTACAAAAAGTAAACAATAATAATTGAAAAACTGAATTTGACTCGACTCCAAGCAATGAATCAGGGTCAAGGCGCTGCATACATGAGGCTACATGCACTTTTACCGTAGCTACCGGGCACCAGATTTGTAATGAGTTATCTGTTGAGATCACGCCTCTAGTTCCATTAAACCATCTATCAATCTCAACGTGAAAAATTCAGCCGGAGATTCACTTGCAAAACTCACCGGTTATGGCTGCGTGGTATATATATGTACATATATATATATATCTTGAGGAAGTAGTTGAGTCTATACACCTTGTAGTTTTTAATCAGGACTGCAAATATTTATCGTGCCAGGGATTCAAATTAGTGTTTCTTAACTGGACTGGCTTTCATGAAAATGGCTTTAGTAGCATCGAAAAGCTCTAGTAATGAATACTCGAAACCCGTCCGATTGATTTCCGTAGAATGTTTCTTTCGAGATTTGTAAGAAAACAATTCGTACGGATAAGTCATTTTGAATTGGAAAATGATCTGTGTCAACCGGTTGTCAGGTTTCAGCGAACATTGGAGAAGACACGAGTTTTAGCCTGAAAAGTTTGAGAAGATCCGAATTACAGCGAAAAATAAAAACGCTAAATGGTTTTTATTACCTCACGGGATCCCCTCTGATATCTTTGCGTTCTTCTGTTAAGTAGA